>VZRQ01001714.1:169001-221821 GCA_013397975.1 Machaerirhynchus nigripectus | reverse complement strand
AAGGGGAGAGAGAGGGGGGGGGGGGGGGCGGGGTGTATGGCTGTCTTTCCTGCTCTCATTTAGCCTGAATAAGAAATTAAGGAGGGGAAGAGGGAAGGAAGAGGAAAGACAGAACTAGAACAAGACTATTTCAGGATCTTTTATGGATGACAATCTTTATTATTTACATATGAAACCAGAGTGGACAAGGCACTAAAAATACACTGTATCTCATCGGGAACAATCCTCTAGCAGCAGGGAAATACAGCAGTTGACATAAATGGCCTTTTTCTATCATTAGCCTCTGTGATTCCATGCCCATTTCATCCACAGCGTGTATCCTTCTTACAAGTCTCTCTGTAATAATAGTTCCAGAAATACAATCCACCCAGCCCTCATTCTCTGCACTACTGAGGAACTGGTGCTTTTTAGTGCTTGTCATATTAGTGTGGACATTGATGACAGATGTCCCGAAGCTCCTCTCTATTCCATTAGTTTTATACCGTTATAATTCATGCAGGGAAAAACGTACATACAGAATGTCTCACACAGGTTCTGGGGTGATTTCTGCTGAAAGAACAGAGGATGCAGCGTGCTACAAAAGTCCTGGAGAAAATGAGCACTGTTATCTGTCATTGATGTACACAGAAATTACTTTTCAGCCATTAAACAACTGCCTTGACTTTTACACTTTCTCCCAGTTCTCCAGGTCTAGAGTTACCTGTCTTGATTACACTAAAGGTGTCTTGTCAGCCTTGCAGCAAAATCAATTTTCACAGGGCAAATTCCCCTGACCTGATAATAACAGGGGATTTGTCGTTACCAAAAATATTAGGCATATGAAGAGTTCCTGTTAACAACAGAATAAAAGTATGAGGCATATGAGGAGTTTCAGATAACACCAGAATAGCCCTTAAAGCACTCTCTAGGAAGGTAAAAGGCCATACAGGGCACCTACTGTAGGTTTTGAACCCTACTCAGCACTCAAATATCATATTTTGTCTTTCCCTTTTGAGGTCACCACTTAGCAGGAGACTCCAGCTTGTTCAAGTATGTGGGTACTCTGACTGAAGCCAAAATAGTCAGGAACTTTGTTCAACCAGTGTTTATGTTTCAAGCTTTTTCCCCCGAGGTTATCTGGAGATCACCTTTGATGTGACTTTCTGGTTTCTCTTATTCTTACAGAACTGACATGGCATGGCATGCAGGTCTATACAAGGCAAATATTATGGAGTTTGACATTCTTCTCCACATATTCAGCTTCTCACTGCAGGCTTGTGGCTTTGTTGTTTGGCATTGGACAAGGGGGACCTTTGGGCTTGGCCGGCCCAGAGTTCTTGTATGAGATGCTCTTGAAGCAGGTTGTGAAGTCCAAAGGTCAATCCAAATCCAATTGACAGTCTTAGAAATATTTCTAATTCCAAGCTGGCATCATTTCAAAGAAGAAGAGAAGAGGAGATATGTTCTATGCACAGATTACTCAAGACTTTAATGAGCCCTTTCCCTCGAGTGCAGAAAGGTAACTTCTCTGTCAGAGTTGGGGCAGGCTGCCCTTAACACATTGATCACGAACTGACTTTGGCTGTTTCTGACCCAGTTGCATCATTTTAACAAGAGAATGAGGAGCACTCCTCATGAAACCACAGACTTCCCACTCAAGCTGTCTCGCCTGCAATGTTTAATATTCCACTCGACTGACGATCATTGCAGCACTACGTGCAAGGACAGGAGGATCAAATGCCTGACACTTCCTCCACTTGAATTTTGGATTCCAGGCACCCGTCATGCCCTGGCCCCGCAGCAGGAACAGCAGCCAAGGCAACTTGTGCAAAAGGCCTGAAATGCCATGTTTTACAAGCTGAAATATGAAGTGATAACTTCAGGAAGTTTGTTCATGCTTTGGATTGGTGTCTGAGGGAGGAAGCAAGTGCATGGTTTCAGAATGAGTGAATTATTTAAGCCAGCAGCCCAGAAATGCAAAGGAGGGATGTCAGGTCTCTGGAAGAAGCTAAACTGGACTGTATTCCCTTGTCATCAGCAACAACAGCGTGGGTGGTCTGAATGTTACCTAGTCCTGGGTTTTGACATGAAATTGTGCATCACCAGAAAAAAAAACATCTGTTCAAATTCTCTTCACCAACACTTCTGTAGTTTAGCAACTTGCCAGTTGCATAATAAAATCAAACTGGGCATGTTGCCTTATGTTTGGCACTTTGGTTTATTTGCATTTTGCAAAGGTGCCCAAAGATCATCGGGCAATGACTGATGAGAAGTTCACACTGTTACTGCAGGTTCTTAGATTTTTAGTCATTCTTGGACAAATGAGACAATGTCACACAAAAGCTGAGAGAGCCAGAGGGCTTTTTTAAATCCGCTTTTCTAAGCTAATGAGGTTTGTCTGTTTCCAGTGTACGTGTATTTTAATTACGTCCAACTATGAGACCTGGCAATATTTCTCGAACCTGTTCACCGATTTAAAAGAAAAAAAAATCCAACAGGAAGAGGGGAAAAGTTGTCAAGGATACAAATTTCAGCCAAATTCATTGAAACAGAGAGAGAAAAAGCTAATTAAAATCTACATGGGAGAAAGGAAAGGGCAAGAAGGAGAGAAAGAATAAGAGAGACTATAAATGGAGAGACTATAAATGACTAGCTATACGGGAAAACTTCAGTTACAGTTCGTATCTTAGTAAAACTGAAGTTGATCAAACTCAAACAAAACCCACAGTAAACTAGACTTCCTTTGATTTCAGTGCTGGGGGAGATACTTGGGGTTTTGGATTCTTTATGCAATTACATTTTCCTGCATAATATTCTTCACACATACTACTCAGCTACATATAAAGGGGTTTTAAACAAGGAGGGGAGGCCAGAATATTTAATGGATAAATTTAGAAGGGAGGGAGACATTCCACTGTACCAATTGGACTTCTCCCTTTCCTTGGCATCTAGAGAAAACTCCATTAGAAAAGCAAGAAAGCATGACAAAGTAAACCACAATTTTTCCCTACTGAGGGCTTCAGGCATACAAATGAGTTCTTGCCAGATAGCAAGTGAGATTGTATCATTTCCAAACAACTGACTCAAAGAAAAAAAATAAAATGCAGGCACCTTGAGAATTCTCTCAGACTCAGAACTGCAGAGATCGTTTTGCAGAATTAAGCTTTGCTCTTGGATTACAAATGTTTGTGCCAAATTTCAGTATCCGATGCTTTTGCCTGTGTGTGAGTAAGTGTGAAATTATTAATCCTTGAAAGCAGGGATTCATAATAACGGAGTTATTGACATTTTCTTGGCTCTAGCATTGCAGATGTGATGCTAAAGACAAGAAACATTCCCACTGTTTGATGAAGAGGGTACCCAGGAAACACCAGCAGTAATCATTCTCCAGGCAGAAGATGTTTTCTGTCATCTGGCTCTTGACAACTATAAATAAAGGGCTCAATCTGATTTTTATACACTATTTCTACACTGTAAGAGACAGAATGATGTATCCCACAGTTTGCAATGGAAGCCATATACACAGTGATGGGATTATAAACGAAGTGTGTATAAACAAATACAAATAAATGTTTGTATTTTTAGCAGTGTTGTGAAGCAAAGGTTCACAACTGCACTTGTGGGCCTTGGTTAACGCAGAAACACCATTTCTGGTGCTGTAGCTGAAGCATTTCAGAGACAGATGTTGGTACACAGGCACAGGATGAAATCAGCACTTGCTTGCTAGCATAAAAGAATTGCTATTAAAAGCTACCAAAGTGAAATACTGCCACTGTTTTCTTTTCTCAGCTATGCCAAACTAATTTATCTGAAAGCAGAAATACAGAAAACACGGCGTGGTACTCAGCCCCAGGCCTGGAAGATCTCTAAATGAAGCATCAGCCCTCCCTGGGAGAGCAGGGGAGTTAAGGATCTCTGGCAAAATACAGTCCTCCTCCTTGAGCTCACAGCTGAGCTCTGCTCTTCTGTTCCTCTGCAACAACATGGGAGCCCACCACGAAAGGCTCAGAAGAGGTAACCAGTGAAACCTTCATTGTTAGAGGAAACAAAAACCTTGGAATTTTCTTCACTTTGCAACTCAGTGTGATTCAGTGGGCCCTGAGCTCACAGTGGTGTAAGAGCTTTAACAGTTTAGCCCCAGCTGGGCAAGGCACCAAACCCAAGCTATTCGATTTTCACCAACAGGACAGCAATGATGCAGCTGTGCTGCTTCCCATCCAGTGACAGCAGGACTGCCAGCACCTCCACAGTGAGCTCCAAGCAGTGGGTGCCCTTCCTTTCCCTTCCCTTCCCTTCCCTTCCCTTCCCATGTGGCCATTTCATTACCACCTAAGGGGAAAATAATAAACATAAGCCACACAAAACTCAGAATTACTGGGCAAACAGGTGAAGGAGATACCAATCCAACAGTGCATTTGAACATTTAATTTCATTTTCTTGTGATCAAAACTCTCTTTATATTCTGTTGCCTGAATCATTTTGCCTGTGTGTGACACCATGTGCTCCCTTGTCACCATGCCTGAGCTCCCAAGAAAATGTGTTCCTCTTCCCTCCTTACTTCTTCCTGCAGGAATATGGCCATTCAGCCACATGGAATCCATCACCTGCCCAGCTGCAGATAAAGAGTGAAAAATAAAAAACTGAGAAAGCTCTAATTGCTAACGTTCATTTTATTTATTCATTAATTATCAAATCTGTAACGAGAATAAAGTCTCACAACTGTACCCCAGCACTGGGGGATTGTGCACATCTTTGGGAAGCAGATCTCACCCTCCGCCCATTCCCGCCTGACAGTCTGGACTGCAGACTGGCCACAACTTTTCCAGGAGCACAAACCTTCCCTGCATGGCAGCGGAATCAGTTTGCAAGCAAATGACCATGCCGGCAAGTGCGAGTTCTCAGGCTATCCAATGACTGCATCAGCACGGATGTGTCATTGCTGCTCTCACAAGGCATCACAGAGCCTTGCACGGAGCCATGTGAGAGTGAGTGAGAAATCAGCTGAATCTAATCAGAAGGAATGGCATAATTAACACGAATTCTGTGAGGAGCTGTTTGTTAAGTGATATGCAGCTCTCTGTTTAGTGGCTCATTATTCAACCAACCCGGGGTAAAGCTTCGCTGTCTCCACGGAGCACAATGTAAATAGAAAAAAACAGCTTCATTTTCCCCATCCTGTCACTGTAGACCATAATTCAAGCTGATCATACTTTTCCATTTTCCACTGAATTTTTCCACAGTGTGGATAGGGGCATCTAAAGTGTTATTGAAACATGTTAGGGAGGCAAGCTGGCCAGGGCTGCCTGGAGCGGGCAGCCCCACTGCTTTCTGGCTTCTCCTCAGTCTGCTCAAAGCGTGAGGAAACACAAGAATATCATCACAGATTTCTGGTGACACCAGCAAAGTACCGGTGGGGCAAGTTCTGCAAAGCATTTCAAGCTCACATGGGGAGGTCTTCTTGGAGAGTAGCTTTCTCTTTGGGAGATAACTAGATATTGTCAGGAGATGTGGAATCTCACCTGCCCCACAGCACTGCATTTTATGCAAAAAGACCTATCAGTCAGTTGAAGGCAGGGTGGAAAAAGAAGCATCAAAGTGTTTGTTGCTGGAGGAGTAGCTCCAACGTGACATGACATATTGCCACTGCCACAAGCCAACCACCATGGCTTCTGCCCCGCCATCCACCTCAGAGCATGGTAAAAGCTCTTCCTCTCCCTACTGCCAAGGGCTTGTGTGCTAATGGACTGCTGACAGATGGGTGAGAACATTTGTTTTACTTTTTTCCTTTTTCTTCATTTCTAAAAAAACCCCTCATCCCCTTGGGAGAAAACAAATGCCAGCCATTCCTCTGCAGTCTGAGGAAATATGGGCACCCCCTGTTGATTTACATAATATTAAAAAAAAAAAAAGAAAAATCAAAACCCTACCATGTCCTGTGGCATTAGACCTTCTTCCATTTTGTGCAAGAAATGCACTCAATAACAGCTGTTGACACATCCAGGTTGTGCTCCACAGCTGCTGCAGACCAACAGCAAACAGGAGACCACCACTGTGGTAGGGCAAGGACATCCGAGCAGTGTGCCCCAGGTTTCAGTGTAAAATCAAGGCAGGAAATCAAGGCCAATAGGTGACCAAAGACATAACTTAGCTGGAGAGCAGCACAGTTAATTCTCTCCCACCTTTATTTCATCCTTTTTTAGTGCCCACAATCGCAACAACGTCTCTTCCCAGAATTTCTATAAGTCTGCCAGAGATGTCCTGAGCGGAAATGCGTGTGTCCATGCAGGATACTGCCTGTTCACAGGCCTTTACCCATCTTCAGTGTCTTGGATTCACTGTGCTTGGGCAGAACATCTGCCTAGGATTCAGATTTACAAACTGTGCCTTCTTTTCTCTGTCCAGAAACTCTGCCAGATGGAATCTGAAAAATACATGCCCATTTGGCCTGAATTTCTCGATGTTCAGCAGTCCAGAAGGAGGGATATTTCCAGTCAGAAAATGAGACAAGATCAACAAAACCCAGACACATGGCAGTTGTATCTCTTATGACATAGATGGACTGGATGCATCCTCCCCTGGAAAACACTTCCACCCTTATACCTCCATTTCAATAACTTCTATTACAAACTGGATCCCATGGCATCAATTCACCCTTGTTTCTGCAGATCCCAGCTCAGCCTTGCTCCTGAGCTCCCGTTAGTGAGCCCTGACTGGTGGCTAAGGAAATTTTAACTGCAGGGGTTTGGAGAACCAGAAGTAACCCTAAAACCCAGACAGTCATTAGAATGTAAATGTGAGGAGGCTGGTCATACATGGAAAGGGTGTCTCAGTGGAAAGAGAAATAGAGACCAACCTTAAATCCATTGCTGGTGATGACTCAGGAATGAAGGAGCAGGAAGTGCAGACTGAGAAGCAAACCACACCACAACTGAGAGACACAATTTCCAGATAAGCTGCAGTTTGGCCAAGCTATCCCAAGAGCAACAGGTATGTTTGTGATAGAACAGATGTTTCTTGGGTACATGAAGCTGTGCCTTAACTTGAGCAGAAAGACAGCCACACCTATAAGGTAAGAAAACCCCCTCCTAAAATAATAGTTCAAAACAAAAATAGAATAGCTGAATGTAATTCCCCCCCACTACCACCAATTCCTTCTTTCTTTTTCTCTCCTTAGACACATTAGATCTGCTGAAGGCATTTTTTTCCCATTCATGTTTCATGAATACAAAAAGCATGTGCAACACGTGCAAATTAAGGATATAATTGACAGACAAATGGCAGCTGCCAGAACCAGGAGGGAACAGTTTCTAAAAGCTAATGGTTTCACAGATCCTTACTGTTGCATTTTGGTTTTGGGCTTGTTTTTGTCTGGTATGTAGTAGATTCTGGTAAGAATCCCCCAAACTGATGTTTTTTTATGATTTGAAGCACTCTGTACATTATTTATGTCAGGATCAATAGAAAAGATTATATAAAAAAATGCATTGCAAGAGTAAATTCAAAGAGAGCAATTTGTATGCAAGTGGAACTGATCAATCCAATAAAAATTACTGCCAGGTCTCTTGAGACTTATAGAAATACTTTCAATAAATGCATTTTTAATAAAAAAAGCAATGAAATATATCACAGCATAGGATTCAAATGGAAAGCAAACGTTTTCTGAACAACTGAGGAAAAGAATTTACACTTTGATTAAAATCTGTTTTCATTAAATTATTGATGTAGTATGAATGTTTTAGTGTGGAACATTATTTGTTTTTAAATCCTGGATTGTTCACTCAGGTCCCATTTGTCCACACATTTATTTCAGGGGAAGTGCCTAACTCCTGGACAACTTCTCTTCCCAGACTTAAGGAAATAAGGTGCATCTTTAAGCTTGTATGGTGGTATCTCCACAATAAGGTATAGAAATATCTGGTCAGAGAAGTGTGATCAGTGTGGTCAGTGTCATCTGCTCAGAGTCTGACTCAGGCCACACTCAGCCTAACTCAGCTATGACTGTAAGAAATTTTATTTCTTATGCATCAGAAAAGTTCTGAAATATCAGTGTAAGAAGGTGGCATTTTTGTTATGAAAAAAACCAGATTTTCTGGGGTAGACATTGCAGTGAGCCTGTGCTGTTCAGAGTCTCTCTCCCTGGAAAGCAAAGCACAGCTATCTGGTGTTCAGCTGAGTCAGCACTCACAGCAAACAGCTTCCAAGGCAGGAAGGAGAGGATGATCCTTTAGATTCGGGTAATGTAACTCTTCCTTCCTTCTGACTGGGGCAGGCACAATTCTGGAACAGGACTCTCCCATCCGAGTTTCTTAAACCACGAGTTGGTTTCATTCCAGCGCCAGAGGCTGGGCTGTGACCTGACTGGGTGCGTGGTGGCACGGCCAGAGCGACCTGCAGCTCTGGCCCTGCCGTGCCTGTGCCTGCGGGTGATCACAGGCAGTGACACTGCTGCCCGCTCTCTTGTCCCCCAGTGCACGAGGACCTGCTCACACATCATCCCTGGGTGGGTGGGGACCTCTTGCCTGAGGGCTCTTGTGGCACGAGATGGAATAGTCACTTTTAGGCTGTTATTTCTTTACACTGCAGATAGATTCAAGCAGGCATCTGCTGGTTTGCCAGACAGAAGGAAACCTAACTTGTTAATAAACCCTACTTGCTTACAAGTTCTACGCTCGGATTTCTCAGACATAGACACCGGGTTTGGAAGTCTTTTCCTGGCCATGATCTATATGGAGGGGCTCGGTGGCTATGGGATTCCTTTTCGAAATTACAATTTCAGTGAATGTAATGCCTGAAGATTTTAGCTTTTTAATGCATTTTTCATGTATTTGTAGCTTTGTAGACTGTTAATATGTGGTTATATAGCTCCTGGTACTTTTCCTACCCTTTCTTTTAGATTTTAGAATAATAAGCTAACCTTCTAACATATTCCTGAAATACTGTTTAGTCTTATTTCCAAGAAGAGAACCTCCAAAAGGACATTTTGTTTTCCAACCAGAACCTGAGAAGACACAACAAGAAATGGGGCGAAGAAACCTCTGGATGAACTCCAGTGGGGCAGAACCCGGGGGAAAATTACCTAACCAACTCCTCTTCTAGTTGGACAGTATTTGATAGATAGGCTAATTTTTTAAACTTATAAAAATTGACAAAACCCGATGCCAGGTGTGCCTGTGACCATGGAGGCTTCCAATAAAGATCTGCTTTTAATTTTATGATTTTAACGCTGTTGAAAGAGTTCTGGTGTTTTTTTGGTTTTAGGTAACAAATTAACTCACCTTTTGCTGTCTTGCCTTAAATCTATGAGGCTCCGTGTGAACCCAGATACAACATCCTCCTGCTCCTTCACCAGAAATGTGCTCACCCAAACTCTGCTGCCTGTTGGTGAGAAAGGCAGAGCAGCCGGGTTACAGAGCTGACTCTTCTAGGAGCCACTTCTCCCATCTCCTGCAATTTCCCCAGCCCCTGGGGAACCATGGCTATTAGCTATGCAATAATTGCATCAGCAGGAATAAAATCATAGACCCGAGGCCTTGCCACCACAGTCACAAGCTCAGATGATGGAGACAAACAAGAAGTGTCACCACGAGTCACCGCCAGGCAGACTGAGGCTTGCATAGTTGTGGGGTACATGCAATGAATGACCTTTGGCGTGATGCACGCTTAGTCATTAATATAAAAAACCCTAGTCATTCAGCCTACTGCTTCTCCTACACTACCAATGTGTTTTCCTATTCCAGAAAATAAGTATTCCTGTGAAGTCATCCAGTCATCCTCCCAGGCTGCTCTCTTCTCCTAGATTATATTTCTTTCTACTCGGGACAAAAACCCGAGGTAGCAGCAGGAAAAAAGCAACCATTAGAGACACATTTGATGA
Organism: Machaerirhynchus nigripectus; assembly: GCA_013397975.1. Classification (NCBI taxonomy): domain Eukaryota; kingdom Metazoa; phylum Chordata; class Aves; order Passeriformes; family Dicruridae; genus Machaerirhynchus; species Machaerirhynchus nigripectus. Next base: position 211,968 of record VZRQ01001714.1, on the reverse strand, counting down.
ACCTCTGACATTTGGACTCAGGTACAAGAGTAGTAATGTCTGACGTCAAGGTTTCCAGGGACATATGGCAGCAAAATATAGGTCTGTGAAACAGAAATAAATGGATGTCTGAAATGAGTAACCAAGCTCACAGTGAGAAATAGGTGAGGTGGTTTGGAGGATGAGATCAACCAGTTTTCTCTTGACATTGCAGTATCATTTTTGTCAGCTAATTCTTTTTCAAGGAGAGCCAGGACAAATTCAAAAGCCTGATAGTGAACATCACCAAAGAGGAATATGTCTTTACTAATAGTGTTTATTTCCTCCTCTGATGCTTAGTGATGTGCTCTGCCAGATTCAAGTCCACTGAGGGGTCGAGGAGGCGGAATCAGATGTCAGCTTCACAAAACCAGTCTGGAGAAACACCCTCTGATTTTATCTTCTGAAAGACAGAATTGTTATCACAAGCCCTCAAACTTATATGTGCAGCAACTCTTCCTTATTTTCCTATTCCGAACATCCTCAAATTCCCAGATTTGTGCTGATAATTAATGTTAGTCACACATCTTCCCATGGAATTTGTCCATCAGAAAACTGTGCCTTTAAAAACCTCAAATCCCTATTTTGTAGCATGTTAAAACAGAGCGTAAAACCCTTAAAGTTTCATTCCAACAAGGTTAATTTCTTTATTTTGACCTGCAGGTATATTGCAGATTACTATTCTCATGCTAGCAGTAAATTTAAAGATCAAAACAAAACGCTGCAACTTTATTGAAACTGATAGCTGGTATTTCTGACATAGCCTAAAAAGGTATTGTGCCAATGATTTAAAATTGTAAAGTTTTACTGTGCTTTGGAACAAGAAGAATCATTGGCACAGTACCATGCTGTTCCCTCAGGCAATCATGCACATTAACCACAAATGCAGATAAAAATTTCTCAAGAGCAACCTCTGTATGTTTTCCTGACCACAGAACACATGGAAGTAAAATATCGCACATTAGACCTTTTAATAAACAGTCTCAAGTGATGGAAAATACTGAAATAGGAATCTCAGACCCAAAATCCTGGATTTTGGGGAACTGCAGATGGAGAGCTGGGACTCAGCAGCTACTTTATGTTGCACAGACAGTGCTGACATTACGATGCAGTCATTTGATGTGACAGGGATCATATGCGTTCCCAAAAGCAGCTCCTCGGGCTTACAGTCCTTGAGCAGTCATAAAAATAAGATGTCTCTTGAGACATTTCAAAGATAAGGCTGGAGAGAGAAGGGCCATGTGGTTTACAACACTCTTGGATAAATCCCATGACGCACCGAGGCCGTTTGCAAAGTATCCGGTTCTCTTCATGACAGCGGACAGAAGTGCTGTGCTGGGAGAGCAAAATAGGAAGGAAGCATTTGGAGCTTTGCCACTTTTCCAGAAAAACCACAGTTTCATGAGAATGCGCTCTCAAGAGCATCTTTGTCGTAAAATTTGATTTTGGTGCCGGGTTTTATAACACACAGCCCCAACACCTCCACCCCGACCTTCTGATCCCCAGGGGGATGTCTTCTGGGGAGGCTGCCCTGTGACATCCTCTCCCTTTCCGAAGGATCACAGACACTTTATTGAAGATTTCCACAGCTTTGTCAGTTTGTGCCTTTAGGGCATCTGGTGTTTAGTCACACAGTCATACGAAGGAGGCCTATTAGGCTTAATTTCTGCCAAGTTTGCCGCAATTAGTAAAGATGCTCCTGGGTTTTAACATCTGTGCAAAGCATGTCCTGGTATGGTGTTTTCTGTCCTTCTACCTGACCTTTCCCACCTCCTCCACCTCCTCCTACTCCTCCTCCTGCTCCTATTCTTCCTCCTCCTCCTCGACCCACAGCAGATGTCAGCAAGAGCTGGCAGTACCCTGTGAGAGCCGGGTCCCTGTGGTGGCCCTGCCATCTGGGTGCCCCTGGCATCGCCCTCTTGCAGGAGTAGGGTGTGGCAGGCAGGGTTGGAGCTTCTGATCTGAGATCAGAGGTGAGGGAGGAGGCTGCGCTTCAAATCCCTTGCCAGCTGGGGTGGTTAATCTCTTCTAGTGCCCACAGTGATAAAAATCAGCATTTACATAACACCTGGGGTCACCTGGGAAGCACTCTCCTGTCAGTGAAGGATTATGTCCCAGCCTCAGATGCCCCCGTCCCTGGAAGGGGAGCTTCTGACTGCCAGGCACAATGAAAAAGCCTCCTGCTCCTTTTGGGATGACGGCTCTCCCCCCAGTGAGGTATTTGAGTGGGTTTGTGCTTAGGGTAGCACAGGGGTGGGGGTCAGCACCCACCCGCCTGGTCCTCACCACAAGCAAAGACTGCTCTGGCCACAAAGGACTAAAATAGTCGTTTTAAGAGATCCCAAAGCAAATCTTTATGCATATAAAAGAAAAAGTTTGAAGTATTATTTCTTTTGCTTGGAAAAAAGAAAATCTAAATATTAAGTCCTGGCTTTCTTATTTGTGCTGTAGGGTTCCTTGGAGGGCTGGCAAACATGGGGAACTGCAGCATCGCAAGCATCAAGCAGCAATGGGAATATATTTCACGTAAAATGCTGCTTATGTTAACATCTCTTCAGCACAAATGCCTGCAAGAACACTCAGGGGACAAACTCTCTTTGTGGAAATTTCAATATCGCTGCCTCTTCCTCTGCAGGCAAGAAAGGATTCCTTTCCAAAAGAGAAAGGAAAAGTGTGTGACATTCTGGATATTTCTAAAAGAGAAAAATAAACAGATAGCATTTCAAATGAAGTATTTTAAATATTTACATTGTTTGGAATGTGGTATGTATGATAAATTAGTAAATGAACAGAGAATTATCCATTTATACAGAGAACTCTGTCTGTATGTTAAAGATAGATGTGTTTAGGTAGAGAGAGATGCAGATATAGAACGAAATGTATTCCACAAGTGTTGGGGGGCAGCAGGACACATCACTGGACACTGGGATAGAAATCATAAAAGCTGGGATTAAAACCTGGCTCTGCCACCAAGGTTTGGCTTCATCTTGAGGAAAAAAACTTCATTTCTCTACATCAGTCTTTCTCCTCTCTTCATCTGCTTAAACTGCAACTTTAAGGACTTCCAATTAACTTGTGTTGGTACTGATGATCTTTAGGTGCTGCTACCATCACTCTCAGTGGTTCAATCCAGTTCTTTTTCTGAGGACTGTCTGTAAATCTGGGAATGCAAACCAGAGAAGTTCATCCCCTGTAGATTTAGCAGCTTCCAGATTGCAAGTCTAACAGCTTCAGTTCCCTCCAGTTTTCAAAAGACTCTGCTTTGACATGTCAGATTTCAGATGCATTTAAGCAAAAAGCTTCTGCCTAGGTAAGATTTAGAAACGAGCAGCAAGTGTTTGTAACCTTATGGATCACAGCCCTCCCTTTCTGTATCCACAAACTGAGTGAGTAGAAACTTTTTTACAAAGACCAAAATGAAGAGGTTCCCATGGCAAAACAGAACTGCAAATATGAGTGGGGTTTGCAGCAGAGAAATGCACAGTCCTGGTCAGCAGGCGGGTTTAATTGAGGCTAGTCTAAATAATGGAGCTTTTCATCATAATAGAAGTAATTTTTCTTGTACTTCTTGGGAAAAATGATTCAGTATGATTCAACACCAACTAATAGCTAGTTAGTACACTTATTTATATGTATATTTCTTACAGAGAAAGGGGGTAGGAGAGTAACTGAAGCAAGCCCTTGCTAAGGGAGCAGCAGGAACCTGCCAGGATTCCCCATCTCCCTCTTGCTCTGGGCAGGCAGATCAGCTCCAGCCAGGCTTTCTGGGGGAAGTGATAATCTCCACCAGCCTTGAGTGGGTGTGAATGGAGACAGCGCTCTTCCAGTCCTTCCACAGCCATCCCTGGAAGACTGAGCATCAGAAAAGCAGGCCTCCACCGACTGAGCACACCTGGTACCTAAGCAGGAGCACGGAAGCAGAATGGGAAGAAGAGACTGGCATGCATATATGAAAATTTAATCCCAAGTAATGATCTGCACATCAAAAGAATTTGCAAGCATGCCTTATAGGTGGGCATATAGCAGATGGCAGGGGATTTTTTTATTAATTCTTTCTGAATATAAGGAAAGCACAGAATGGAGCATTTATGCAACTGCATGTTGCCTGGCTTTTTTTCTGTTTCTTAAAGGTTTAGATATTTGAATTCTAGTGATCTGGCTATGGATTTTGCATTATAACTGCTTTACAAATTGCCTCGGGTATTTAAATTTTATGCCGTCAAAGACACTGAAAATGGAGTTAAATATGTTTGTTTGTGTGGGTACATGTTTTTGATAGGAAAATCAAATGTTTATTATGATTCAGCCATGATGCTTGTTAGAGCACCCTGGAGTACAAAAATGGACTGTCTCCAGGTTTGCAGTTCAGAACTAACAACAGACAATTCATTCTGTGTATTGATCACTCCTCTGAAAATTTTCCATGAGGAATACCTCTTCTCCACAAAACAAAGGGAAAAAACCCCAACCTAACAATACATAACTTCAAATTTCTGATATCACATCCCTGCATGAAGAGCACAGATCAGTTTTTCCAAGATACATGCAGGGAGGGAAATAATTGTTTCTACTGGACAGCTGTACTCTGTTGAAAATGTGATTTGCATTCATTTTTTGGGTTGATTGAAATGCCTTCATTTCTCCTGGAATACCTCCCAGAGGATTTTCACTCAGAGTAACTCTGATATTACCAAATGAGGAAAGGAGAAAAGGAGAGAGAAAATGTCCATGTCTACGCACACATAAGTTTTGAAACAGCTAAAATCAATGCCTTAATGTGTCAGGGGGTTAGAGGTTAGGAAGACATACTTCAAAGGGAAGAATACTACTTAATTTACTAATAAAATTATATTCATTCTCTAAGGCCATGTATGGTCCTTTCTAAAGGAAGAGAGTGTACACACTTATGACTTACCCTACCTTATGGTAGCTCCTACTATAAAGAATGGAAAACCTCACCCAGAACTCCATCCAGTTCTCAAGACAATTCAGAATGGTCTATATACACACTTGTAAGGTTAAGTACATTTTAAACATTGAAAGTTGTTCCCTCCTGTTTGCAGAGCTCGAACTGGCTCCTCATCCCCTCAGATCCTGCCTCCGAGGGCTGAGCAGCACTTTCAGCCTGTGCTGCCCTGAGCTCATCCATCGCCCTCAAGTTCTGCCCCTGAGTAGCTCCCGCACCTCTTGGCCAGGAGCTGCTGAGAGCGGCTGAGCAGACACAAGCCCTGGCCAGAATGAAATGGATTTAAACCTCCCAGGAGGTGTTCACATTCCCATGGGAACTGAGGAGACCTGTGGCAGGGTGTGTGGCAGCAGGGCTGAGAGATCCAAAGCACCCTGGACACCTGAGCAACTTCCCTTCCAGCTCAGGAGGGTGCCAAGCCCCAGGCCAGGGCTTCCACTCCTTTGCCAGCACCAGGGGGAACTTCTCGGCAGCTGAGGAGAGAAGGCAGTAGCCAAATACCAGCATGGGAGAGAGAGCAGGCCGGTGCTTTGGGAGGTGGTGACAAGCTTTGGCAAAGAATCCCAACTTTTTGCCAGAAACAGAAACTCCCCCATCCTCTGCAGGAGCTCCTTCCAGGCTCATTCCCTCATTGCCTGCAGGCAAACACACACACACTCATCCTCTCCCCCTGGAGCTCTCCTCAAAGGCAGCTGCGAGGGCGAGACCTCTGCTGTGACTTTGAGCACACCAGCACGCGGTGGCTGGTCCGTGGTGCACAGAAGGCTGGGCAGTAGGGGTTGGTCACTTGGCCACTAAAGCAAGATAAGACATTTTCACTGTCATCATCCAAATCAAATACTGGGCTCTGTTTGTTCAGATGATCTCTCTGCTACTCCCTCCCTTGATTAGCCACACAGCAGAGCTTGAACTGGAAGAAAACAAGACAGCATGAGAGAGAGAAAATCTTCTTCTTGCTTTTAATTTGCCATTCCAAAAACACTGGCTTCTCCAGCAGCAGCAGCAGATGCTGATCTCCTGACCTGCTCTGAACTCCACAATTGTCTAAGTTCACTATGACCCGGGGCAGGGGAAAGCAGCTCCCACCATCCTCTGACAGGGAAGGGACTGGTTGGTGCCAGAACCAGCACGTTTGGAGACATGGGTGATCTGACCTTGTAAGAGTTAAGCAGCACGTGGAGAAAAGAGCCTACCTTTAAAGAGTGGTGGATAAAAACTTTAAAAAATTCCTTACAGATTATTTTTTCTCCTAACCTGTGGTGATGTTTGTGACAAGCACTTCCCAATGGAAAGACTCCACAAGACATGGTAAGCATGTCTGTGATAAATGCTCTGTGTGAAGGGCAGAAAAGAACAATTTGCCAACAGAAAGAGAAAAAAAAGGTGAGAAGTGGTGAAATACCTGGGAATAACTTAGTTCGGGGCAAAAGGGTTGAGAGAGCAAAGGTAGTCCCAATATTTATATTTAAATGCAAAAGTTTACAAGCAGTTTTTGATCTCTTGGGACCTCCTCTCTAGTCAAGCTCAGCTTGTAGGAGCTGGTCAGGAAAAAGTCAGGGATGTCCCATCTGTGGTCGCCGATTCCCCAAAGCTGACATAAGAACTGGGCATGCCCTGGATAGACCTTTAATAGTGCACAGAGTATGGAAGACCTTTCAACATCAAATCTCTAACAGTGATCTGTGCCAGGGAAGCTTCCCTTCCAATTATTTCTTATGTCCACAACAAGGAAATTTTTCAAAACCCACCCTGGAACTCTTAAACTCTCTCCCATTCTTTTAGTTTGTGCAGATGGATAGTTGGGCAAGAGACACAGGGCACACCTGCCAACAGCACTGCAAGCATAGTTAAAACACCAGTTTCCCACCTTTGAAAAGCTGTTTTTGACACAACTCTTTCAGCATTGGTGTCTTTGTGCCACACAGGGAAAAAAATACAGACATAAAGTCCTTGTTCAGTGACAAATCTGGTATTTTCAGCATTTTCAGCTCTGTCTGTGAGTTCCCACTGCAACTTTTCCACTGACCCTCTAATATTACCTCTTGGACACCACTTCAATTCACTCCTCTCTGCCTCCACTCCACCCCCCATGCTCTGTGTTTGGACTGCAAGCTACACCAGGAAGCAAGATGCTGAATGTACATGTTTAGGAGCCTTATGTTCAGGGGAGATTCTAGGCACACCACACAGGACTAGTTTGGTCTACTTGGCTTAGTCTAATTCCTGTTCTCAGAGAACACAGTTAGAAATACTGCTATTTCTAGGCCTAAAAAAAGGTGATTATCTACAAATCTGAGCAACTATTTGCCTGTACAAGAAGGAGGACCCAGGGAACTACAGTCAATCAGCCTCACCTCCATCCTTGGTAAGGCAGCTAATTCCATACGCCATTTCCAGGCGCAAGAAGGACAAGAAAGTCACCAGGAGTGGCTTCACCAAGAGGAAGGCATGGTGGAACTTCTGTGATGAAACGACTGGCCTGGTAGGTAAGGGGAGAGCAGAGGACACTGCCCAAACTTCAGCAAGGCTTTTGACACTCTCCAACATAAGACCCTTATTGTCAAGTTGATAAAGTGTGGACTGGATGAGCAGACAGTGAGGTGCACTTAAATCTTGCTGAACAGTCTGGCCTGAAGGATGGTGATCCGTGACATGAAGTGTAGGTGGAGCAGCTTTACAGAGAAGGCCCAGGGGTCTCAGTGAACACTAAGCTGAAGATAAGCCAGGAAATGCCCTTCAGCAAAGGCAGCTAAAGGTATCCTAGGCTGCACTGGAAAAAGCACAGCCAGCAGGTGGAGGGAGCTGATCCTTCCACTCTCCTCAGACCTGGGCATGTTGGAGAGACTTCAGCAATCAGCCACAACAAGGATGTTTAAGGAACTGGAGCATTTTTTCTGTGGGGAAAGACTGAGAGAGATGGGACTGCTCAGCCTGGAGATAAGAAGGCTCAGAGGGGATCTCATCAATGTATATAAATACCCAAAGAGAGGGTGAAAAGAGGACAGGGCCAGGCTCTTCTCAGTGATGTCCAGTGACAGGACCAGAGGCCATGGGCACAGACTGAAACAGGAGGTTCTGCCTCAGCACCAGGAAACACTTTTTCACTGTGGCGGGGATTGAGCACTAGCACAGGTTGCCCAGGGGTGTTGTGGAGTCTCCATCCTTGGAGATACTCAAAAGTTGCCTGGACATAGTCCTGGGCTACTGGTTCTAAGTGATCCTGCTTGAGCAGAGGGGTTGGACCAGGTGACCGCCATGTACCCTCCAACCTCAACCATTCTGTGATTCTGTGGTTTGAGCTGCTGGCCAGGGGCTTCTCAAGAGCATTTCACAATTTCAAAGGTTTCAGTGTTTGGTGTGTTCAGATATTGCCTATCAGTCCACCACTGGCTGCCAGCTGGGGGTGCTGAGGTGGCACACCATTTGCAGTAGACTGTTCATCTGATAAAAAATTGTCACGTCATGGTTTGAGCTGCTCAGATCTCCCAGTTTTGGTTTGATATTATAGTTAAACTAATCTGTGGACTGGCTGATTTGAGAGGGACAGTTCTGCCTGGAGAGGTGGAACCAGAGAGTTATAAGACTCAGCCATATTCAGCCACAATAGCCTGTGAAAGACCCAGCTCTGACCAACAGATTTGCCCTTCTTCAATGTCAGGGTGCATCTCAGGCTTCTTGAGCTCAGTCTCTTCCTGACCCTGAAAGTGGCAGAGTAAAAATCATGGCTCTTTCTAAATGTTACTGATTCATGGCACCAGAAATTATGTGCCTGGTGTTGAAATGGGGATATCTGGCATTATCCTATTCCTCTCTTACAGGAACACCACAATGATTTACACTGAGTTTTCAGTATCAGCCTTCACATGTCATGGAGCCGTGGTCCCAGGTTTTCTGCAGACTCATATCTGCCTTGCCTACCTTAATTTCTTGGTTTTGAGGTTTTCCTTCCCCATCACAGCACCTGCAACCCTGTCTGTTTGTCATATGAAGTAGATTCCAGAGATTAAGATAGTCCCTCAGGAGAAAGGCACATCTACAGTGAATTGGCACACACAGGCTATTTCCAAATTTGCTTCCAATAATTTTGCATCTGTTAATGTGGCACCTTGGTTCAGCCCAGGAAGTATGAGTACTAACGCTAGCCTTTGGGAAAAAATAACAAAAGAGGTGAGTGATTTGCCAGCTCATGCTTTCTTCATCCTAAACCTTAAATTCATCAGAACACCGGCAAGCAGCTTTGTGAATTCAAGCCTGTCTACTGGAAGTCAAACAAAATTGATAAAGGACTTAAAACCCTGAAATTTTAACTTTGCAGTCATTATTTTGACTGCCATTTCCATACGCCTACCCTGTTCAGAGGATCTCTGTAAGTTTCTGCACCTTGTGTAGAGAATAAGAAATTATTCTGGTGGAGGAGGTTACAAAGGTGCACGCAGGAGGAATTTGTTCTGAGGGTCTGAATATCCTCCATTTAAAGGTTCTGTTTGACTTGTGTGACTGAGACTCAAAACGTGCACTGGTGGCTTCTCATTTGTGCACTCAGAGGAAGCAGAACCAAGAGGAGAGTATGGCTGGTATGGTTAAGGGCAGAAAGCAGGCAGGCAGGGGTTCAGCTGTTTATTTTCTAATGGTTCTTCTCTAGCTTGCATTTGAGCTAAGACTCTCACAGGAGTCTTCAGCCCATTGCCATTGTGGCAGATTTCCAATCCATTGTAGCTATCACATAAGAAAACAAAAACTTTAGGTTGAAAAAGAGGATCAGAAAAATATTCTGGGTCCTTGAGAGGCATAAATGGCAGCTGATCTGAGAGGGACAGCAAGGACTCTCTGCACAGGCTTCTTCTACAAAGGCTCACAGATGGCCTTACCCTGAGCCACCCCTCCAGCCGTGGACAAGCACACACCCCAGTGGGCTGTGCTGGATGAGAAAGGTTAAATCCATCAGGTCTTTGTGGTGGCCACGTTCTCTCCCCAGCACGAAGGATCCGCTCAGTACCGGGGCCATGGTCAGGTGTCCCGCAGCCAGGCAGAGCAGCAGGGGAGGTGGCTGTGGTGGCAGTGGCTGCTCCTCTGCTGGTTGTACATCTTCTTCAGGTCTCTCATCAGTAAGCCACCTTCAGTGCCTCTGGATTTGCCTGTACACTCCTCCAGACAGTGATTACATGGGGCAGAGGTGAGCGGAGCCGTGGCAGATCCAAGGGCCAGAAGGGACAGCAGCCACAGGGTGCAGGCTCTAACTCCACCATTTGTCCCAGCTGCCTGCAGAGCATGGCATGGCACCCGAAACCCCGCAGGGGAGGTGCTTTGCCCAGCACTGTCACCCACCAGCACAGGCATTCCTTCAGAGAACATCTCTGCCTGATGCCTTTTGCTCCCCCAAAGAGCCCGATCCCAACCCGTGCCCTGCCTTGGCCCAACTGCTCACCTTGAGTCAAGCCAGGCAGTGATTTAGTGATCCTGGGTGCAGGCTGGGGCAGATCCTCCCCTCCTTATTCACTGTGACTTGTGCTGTAGGCAGTTACAGTCCCACGGAAATCAGTGGGATAATGAATACTAATTAGTGGCAAGCCACACTGGGAGAATCTGGCAAAACATCTGTCCTTGCCCCAGGAGTGGGAGTTCCTCAGGTCCCTGCCATTGTCACGCAGTTCGGGGGGCCCTCACGAGCCTGCGGAAAGCCAGATTTTTAATATTTACAAGCAGCATAAAAATTGGCCCCAAAAATCACTTTCTCATCAGTTTCACTAAGCCCTAATTATAATGTAAATTGCAAAATTGGAAGGAATTCAGAGACAAGCAACAAATATGACTGAGGGGATTGGAGGATTGATTTATGAGAAAAGATTGAAAGACCTAAGAATTATGCAGTTTGACTAAATGATGACCGTGGGCCTGATCTTGCAAACTTTTCCCAGAGATGGCTCTCTACATTAAAGAGCAAGCACGACTTAAAAATATCTACCATGTCCTCCAATGAGAAGTTCTGCAAGTCCATATTCCGACCTAAGACAGAGGGGAGCATTAGTTTTCATCTTGCAGCTAGAGAAAGTAAAAAATTCTAGTTCAAAACTCAAAGATTGTTTTCATTTTTTAGGGTGTGTTTTATGTGGAAAAAAAACCAAACCAGAATTAATTCACATCAGAAGGAAATGGGAGCAGTGTAAATACTTGAGGTCTGAAAATGACCAGTGTACCAGGAGTGATAGAAAAATGATTTTTCACATGGTATGTTGTTAAATGTCTTTATCTGTACCTTTCTGAACTGGTGAATTGTACATTTGCTTGAGTTCTACACAGCTTTTAGTGTTTTTGAGGATCTACTTAACCTGTAGAAAACATTATAGAGATGTCACAGGACCAAGCATACAAATTAATTCAAATGACAGAAGAAACCAATAGGAAAATGAGAGATGCAGCACCTGAAAAGGAGAGATGCAACACCAAGTCCTAAACTGTCTTCTTGCCCCATGGCATGGCTGTGTTTAAAAAACCAAGGTGCAGTAGTGTACCACTTACCAAAGCATGGTTTCAGTACTGTTTTAATAATCATTACAAAATGAGATAAATAAGATTTATCATTATTGGCAAGTAAGTTTTCCTAAAGAAAAAAATTAGGAAGCATTTTCCTTAAAGTCAGATTGAAATGCTTTACTTCTGAAAAGGCAAGTTTCTTTTTGTTAAATTTGGGAAACATCAGAACCTTTAACTGATTTTCAACAGATATGGCTGGTATGGCCATAAAAAACTTCAACAGGTTTTTCTCAATTAAAAATGAATCTACTATTTTATAAAGCAATAAAATTTTGTAAGTGTCAGATGAGTCAGAATCAAAACCAACATTGAATCAAAAAGTAGTGAAATCAGAAGCAAACCCAAAACTCGTATTCATCAAAATGTAGTAAAAAGAAAAATGAAAAAACCATACTTCTGTTGTTTGGCTCAACATGAACAAAATTCCACTAATTTTTTACCTGTCTGTCCATCTCTCAAATCCATCACTCACCAGGCTCTTGCTTTGGGTAGCAAATCTCCCTCTTGTGCCATTTGGCTTGGACAAGGATTCAGTGCATGACACTGGCTCTGCAAATAGGGTGCACGTAAATAATGCCTCCAATCTTGGCACAGCGCCCAAAAATCCTCACAGTGCTGGTCCCTAAACCAACCCTGGCCCAGAGACATCTGTCTGAGCCCACGTTGCAATGGAGAAGGCAAGTTCCCAGCATCTCCAGGAACAACCTCAGTGATTCAACAGATTCATGTTTATATCAGCAAGCAGAGAAGAAGTAATGCCTATTTCAGGGGCCCTGGAGCAAAGAAAAAAACCCACATTATCTTTCCCAAAAACCTCACAGCTGCTTATCTGAAGCAGTTCATGACAGTGAAAGAAGTGGATAAATGTGTCATGTAATGCTGCAAGGAGATTTTTAAAGGCAGGCATGATTTCACTTAGGCAAGCAAGGGAAGAGTGAGTCAGCAGATGATTTCATAACAGCAATCCACAGCTGGCTCCAGCGTGGTGGCTCCAACGTGGCCAGCAAGGCAGGCTGGCTGGTGGGCTGGCAGGCTGCCAGCTGTGACCCAACCTGCCAGGACACAGCCACCAAAGCCAACACGGAGAGAAGCAACACCTGAGGAAAACTGCTGAGGCAGGGAAAGCAAATGCCATGGGATCAAAACACCAAAAGGTCTTTGTAAGCCAGGGTAGGTCCACCATGGTCTTCATCCTCCCTCCCATGGCAGCTTCCTATCTCATCTCTCTGAATCCCACAAAACGTCCTTTTATGAAGGAAGAGGAAGATGACGAGGGAGAGAAAGGCTCTAGGAGGAGGCCTGGGAGCTGATGCCCCCCTTCCCAGCTCCTCTTTCACACAACTCTGGGTCCCCCTTTCCCTGTGGGACAGGGCTGATGACCTCCTGGTGCCAGCATTTCCCCAGCCACCACAGTGCCTGGTTGGAGCCAGCTGCTCCAGAACTGCCTGGGAGCCATGGCACAGCAGCCCTGTCTGACCCCCAGGCAATGCTGTCACAGTCCCATGCAGGATTCCCACCCAGGAGCCCGGTGGAGTTGCAGGGAATGATGCTATGGTGCCTGAAGAGTAGGCAAGTTCTGCAGCACCGAAATGAAGGTCAGGAAGGTGTCCTTCCTCCTTCTCTGAGCTCAGGGACATCAGGGCCTCCTCCCTCCGTCGCTGTGTTGCAGGAGAAAGCAGGAACAGCCAGGGAGGAGCCATCAGGGTCTCTTGTCAGATACAGCACAGCCTCTGTTCCATGGAGGGAGTCGATGGAAGGAGGAACTGAGAGGCGCAACATCTACAGATCATAGAATTCCACCTGTGGTCCGTAGACCGAAGCTTCATCCAGGTGTTTGTCCTGCTCACCATCCTTTGTTCACATCCCACTGGCATAAATATCCTCCACAAGTGTGTTCTGCCTCACATCTGTGCCAAACACAAGCAACACCTCAGCCAGCCCCAGGATGCTCGTGAGGTAACATCAAAACACCTTCAGTGGGAGAAAAGGGAGTAGTGAATAGGGGATGGTGAGCAAGATAAAAAACTGGGTAAAGCTTAAAAAAACCTGTGGTTTTGTTCACAAAATTTGGGGGGTTTATCAACCCTAATTTTTATAATAACCCGTGCTTTCAAGCACATTTTGCCATGTGAACTCTGATAGGTTTTCACGCCTTAGTCTGATATTGCTGTTCTACTTGATATTTCCTCTGGTTATTCCTGCACAGGTTCACACTCACCGTTGCATTTCTTTCTTTTTTTTTTTTTTCCCTTGCAAGAAACTCATAATCAGCCTCCCTGAAAAACTCTGCAGTTCAAGAGTGCCATCTTGAGGCCTCCTGCGTATAAGGACTATGTGCTGATTGAACCTCGAGCATTCAGGGAGTTATTTACATTTAAAATATCATTTTAAAAAGGCATGAGCATGTGTACAGAGGGGCAGTTCATTTCTGCTGTGTATTACCTGGAGTTAAGGGATCTAGCCAACAGAAATGTCACCCACAGTCAAGATTTTAAAAAGCAAACAATACTAGTGAGTGCTCTGCTTTGGGATATACTATTTGAAATGCCTCAGGAGATACCTGGCGTTCAGACTGTGCTCAGTTCCAGCCATCTGAAAAATCAATGAACTTGCAAAGTATTTTAAGCCAGGTACTGAAAACGAACAATTATTATTTTAATTTTTTTTTCTGTAAGATGCATGTTTGTATGTGCAATTTAAGTTAAAGGCAAAGTCTGAGGGAAAATAAGACTGTGGCTTTCAAAACTATTTTAAGTCTACATGGGGCGAATATTGCTTTAGATATTCCCATGCTTTAAAATAAAGGAGAAACCTCCATGCTTTGCAGTATAAGCTTAGGGGTTATTATGAAAGCTTTCTGCTTCTACAGCATAGTCCAGACACCAGTAATTTATCCCTGCAGGAGAGCAAACGGGTAGATTGTTACAACAAACCATGCACTGGTTGAGAATTTACCGTTGAAAGTGGGATGTTGCTTTTCATTCTTCCTGCTGTAGCTGCCAGGTGGCTTTGGGCTTGGGAAAAGGATGTGTGCCAGCACGTTCACAATGAAGTGCCCTAAGGATGAGGCACCACAGGAAACCAGAGACCCTCAAAAATACGCATTGTTAGCACCTCTAATAACCCCACGTTTCCTCGTGACATTTTTCATTTGGAAGCTGAGCAGAAACGTAAACCTCTCTGAAGCGATTGCCCATGATGTACATCCCCAGTTATCAGCACTATCAAAGTTGCACAAGTATGTTTCTTTTGGTATTTTTACAAGAATTTGATATTGCATTGGATGGGAAGTCCTAAAACTGAATTTGACTGAAGTCCAGACGAAAAGCAATCTACCTCCAGCTATGTAAGAGTCAATCTACAGGAAGAAGTCCTGCTTGTTTTCCAGCAGCAGCAGACTGCAGCAGAAGGTAATTTTATCCTCAGCGTTTAGTACAGCTACAACACATCTCACAAAAGAAATCCAGTATCGGCTCTGATCATCCTTAAACTATCAGGATCTGAGTCATATCCCGGTCTGGAAGGAGGAGTGGGTAAGAAACCAATTTCCCTTTCACAGCAAAGAAAACCACGAATTTGTTTTTTTTTTTCTTGCTCGGAAGCCCAAAATACCTTGCCAGTAATCGGCGAAGTTCTGTCAGATCTTCTGAACGGGGTGGGAGCACCTTGGGACAGCCCATGGACTGTGCTTCCCACACAGACCTCCTTGTGCTACCGGCCAGGGCAGTGCCAGGATGACTTGGGCTGAAAGAGAGGATTTTTAAATAGTCCAACAGAGCTTAAATAGGACAGCCACAGCTGAGGGGTTAGAGCAAATGAGGTCTATCTCCACAAAGAAAGGCCATTTTGGAGATCTAGATTGTGTTAAAACTATTCACAGAGAATTAATGCCCGATTCTGGGTGTAGCCTGTGGTATTAATTGAGGACTAACACGCTGCTGAGCATGAATGGCGCGGCAGAGTCTGTCTCTGTGTGAGTGAGAGATCGCTGAGACCGAGCTGAGAGCTGGTTCACTTGGAAACTATGGCTTGGGAATGAGCCAGGTGTCTATTTTGGGTCTCTTCATAGGCTGGAATTGCCTGCAGTCAAGCTGGACTCCTTTCTAGGACAAGCCAAAATGTTGCTCTGTCTTCTAGAGGAGCAAAGAGCAGGAACAGTGCAATAACTAAAAAGATTTCAATTTAGTTGGCTCTTAGCTCTAGGGATGTTCAAATAATTTTAAGCCTGCTGCTGTAATTTTTATGATAAATTCCCAATGACAATTGGGAAGCTAATCAAAAGGTTCAAGAAGATTTACACAGAAGTTAATTCCGCAGTCTAATCAGCTACTGAAAGGTTTTGAAAATTGAAGTTTTGACAATTGTTTAGCCAAATGTTACATTTACATTTGCCGATGAGGGATGGAATTTGAGTACATGTTAATATCCTTTTGAATGTTTCATACAATTTGCATTAATCAAGGTATTACTAAGTCGTCTTCGAAGTTTTTTGTTTCGCAGTGACTGCAGTGCATCATAACATATCTTACGTGGGCTGTAAAAGGATGACATTGTGTCCTGTCACATCTTCAAGCTGCATTCTAAGCAAGTATTTTTGCCTGTGTTAGTATGAAATCTGAATGTTCTCGAAAATTGTAATTTTGCAGCCTTTTTCCTTTGTCTTATTCTGTACTTCCCTAAGATATTTTAGGTACTTGACATTCATATGTATGCCTTTCTACAAACTTGATTTATAATTATAAATCAAAAATAATTAGTGCTTCCTTCTAAAAGGATTCACACAATTAAAATTTAAAAGTTTTTTTTCTGTCAAAGTTAATAAACTTTATTCTCTGAAGAGATAAATGGATAAAAGAAAAAGAAGACTTGCTTTACAACCACTGGCCAAAGACTAACTACTGACAGTGACTGGGGTGACCTTCCCGGGTTATGTTCAAAAATGGGACTGAAGGACACAAAAAGGGAGAAAATAATTTCATTGGAAGGAGAAGAGCAGCTTGTCTGTCTTGAGTTAAGCCATCACTGCAGTGATTTGGAATGGTAAATGCAGGAACATTCTGTGGATATAGTTGTGAGGTAAGAAAACCATTAGCAATTTCAGAAGATATTTCTGCCAGGGACATGCAGATCTTTTTTTTTTTTTTAATTCCTGCATGTGTAAGAAGTATTTCCAGGAGAACTTAAATAGCATCACTTGCTTGAGAGCAAAGTGTTGGAGCTCCTGCAATGAGAACAGAATATGGAAATTAACAAGTAATAGAAAAGAAAACTTGTTGTTTCAAACACTCTCTCCGTGCACTGGGAAACACAGAGCACTCCACCAGTGCTGCCATCAGTGAATGCCAGCTGCACATTGTGAAATGCTGGGTATAGCTCTGTGATAAGCTTATGTGCATATTTCTCTGCTTTAAGCAGAGAAACTTTAGGAATGGGACCTAAAAGAAGGATTGTCCTTGAATGAACTCTGAAAAAATAAAGCCATATAGAATCTGTATGTAATCTTCTTACCTTTATGCTTTTTTTTTTTTATCCAGCCATAAAGTGAGACTCCAAGTTCACCTGCCTGAAGGTCTGGAGCTAGAGAAAGCTGAAGAGGAATGTAAGCAAGGAGACCTAACCAACCTCATGAGCAAATAAGTGAGAAAACCATCACAAAGAGAGTGTGTGAGTGTGTGTGCACATGCAAACTTTTGCCATGTGAATGATGGTATATTTAAAAACACACACGCTACCTTGCAGCTGAAGGCACGATTGTTCTACAGTCAACCTCAAAAGTACACAAATGGCAACCTGCAAGTGTGTGCAGGCTGTGAATTCCTCGTGGTGTGAGGAGGCACCATGAGCGTTATGTTCACCTACACCAGTCATAGGCCAAGCCACCCATGATACAAAGCCAACAATATCGGTTCAACCTGGATTAAAATAAAAAACCTAATTGTAATGCTGTCCGTATTAAAAAAATATATAAAATAAAAAGTAAATGTGTGGCTCTGTGTGCAACATCAGCTGTCTTGGGGGATCCAGTGTTTCTGAGTAAAAACTCCAGTGCTAGAGCTCTCCAACCTCACCCCTTGAAGCAGGGCTGGTGCCTTCACCAGCTGGGCACTTTGCACCAAATCATGTCACAACTGCAGGCGTGGTGATGGGGACAACAGCCATGGACTAGGGGACAGAAGGGAAAAAAGCTATACAGAAAGCTGTGCATGCCTTTCTCCTTTGCTAGTTTTTGATCTCACCCTGGGGGAAGATGTTCAGTTTGCCTGTTAGAAAGCTGAAGATCCAGATGGGAGCAAGGCTGTAAGCAAGACGGCTGTGGCTGCTGGCATTCCTAAAGCAGATCCACTTATTCTTGTTCAGAAACAGCTTTGACAGTATTAAAACGAAGGGAGGCAGAGGAAGTTTGCTGAACACTTCTTCCATCACTGTGGCCATCAGTGGGGCTGATAGTAATTGTAGGAAATTAATGCAGAAAAAAGCAGCTGCAAACATAGGCACAGCCTCAAGCTATCCAAGTGACTCCTGAGTATTGTTTTCTCCATGGATAGGACTGCCCAGTCTCCCAGGAAACCAAGTTTGGCCACATCCACCTCTTGCCTTTCATGTAATGTGTCAATAACTATTTATAATTGTTTTTCTTCATGTACAGTCAGAATACAGATTAACTCCAGGCAGCAGTTTTTTCTTTTTAAAGTCGGTGGAAACACAGGTTTCAATTTCCTCCCTGCTTCTGATTTATGATTAATACACATCTCCTTTGCAATGGCTCATATGCTGTCACTTTTTAACAGAAGAGCACTAGGGAACTTCCAACTTTGAAATTAATTACAGGAATAAAGCCTTCTCTGCCTATTTTCTAATTATCCCTTTCTTTGTTAATGCCAAATAATGCCTTTAGCATCTTCCTGGAAGAAGTCTCATTGATCCCACTCTGTGATTATGGTGCTTTTATCTCCCATCTGTGCTGTGAAAGCTACAGGCCTTCCATTTCCAAAGCAAAAACCTCCATGATTAAAATCATTAGTAAAAACAATAAAATAAAATAAAGAAGTCTGTACAGGTACATGATGCAAGCCATACACAAGGCAGCCTTATCTAGTCATGGATGAAGGAGGAAAAAAAATGCCATGACTCTGTGACTGAAGGACAAATTAGACTTTAAACTAAACCAAGAAATTTTGCAGACACTGAGAAAACTCCAAAGCATTAAGAGTCCACTGGTGAGACAGCTGGCCAAAGGTCACATCCCAGCCAAGGCTGAGCTCTGGAGCAAAGCAGCTGTGCTTCTTCACTGCTCACATTTGCTCTTTGCTAGCCCCATGTCTCAGTTGCAGAAGGGGCTCTCACAGGTCAAGGTGTCATGCGTGTCCACTCCGGCTTGCCCCAAAACGTTGGGATGGCAAGGAGGATCCCGGGGATGGAGCTGGAATTGAGATGGATGATAGCCTGAGACTGGAGCCAGGAAGAAAGGATGTCTTGCCAAGCTCAAGGATCAGGACAGGAGCGCTCTGGGGTGTCAGTCCCAGGAGGTAGCAGCAGCCCCACATTCTGTCTGTCCACTTCCCCCTGCCCAACATGGGGAACCAGCAGGGATGGAGTGATTGTGTTTTTACAAGTTATTCAGTCATCCAGCTTTGCCAGGTGCCTCCAGGAGGAGGTTTTAATGTACAGTGACTTTTGACCAGAGCCCAGAGGAGGGAGTTTCCCAGTGTGACATCTCCCTGCACCCATGGCAAGCACCTGGCGGCTGCTGCTGCTCCACTTCCCCAGTGAGATATTCCCTCCCGACGGGAGCAGCCTGTGCTCCGGGAGCAGTCACTTTGCAGGAAGAGCAGAGGACAGCCTGTGCCTGCTTGGAACGCCTCCGTCCCTCCTGCCACACCCTGTTCTGTGCCCACCTGCCACAGCCTGCTGGGGACACCAGGGCAGGGCCAGCAGCAGGGCTGGGTGGGCTGGAAGAGCTGGATTCCCAGCACAGAGCTGTCGGCAGCTCCAGGAATCTGCCAGCATTATGAAACTCACGGAAAAGTGCACGTGTGTCATTTTTTCGCCTCACGCACCTCATGTCAGACCTTGGGTTTTTTTTGTTTTTTTTTTTTGCTTTGTCTCCTCGGTTTTGGCTCTACAACTTGTTGTTCTCTAGCTTGTTCTCATGATCCTTTGAGTTGTGCCATGGTGCTTCGAGCTGCTTGCAGAAGAGCTGGCAGATAGCTCCCGTTTTTCCTCCTGGTGTGATTTAACCACGGAGAGCCGGAGGGGATGACGTTTGTGCAGGTTAGTGACCTGGAGGCCTGGAAGCACTGCTGCAAGCCTGGAGGGTGATGATGAACTGGTGTGTAACAGAGAGTCCAAAAAGTACACTGAAAGCTGAATTACAAACAGCTGGGGAGCAGTGGTGCTCTCAGCTCCATCTCCCACATCTCCCCCTTGAAATGTGTGAGTTGGCTTTCCGTTGCTTCCCTGATATTTTTTTGCCATTACAGAAGTGGCTAAAGCTTTTCCAGGGGAAATACTGGTGAAACGTCATGGAGGATCCTAAGTAACACGGCACTGGGTTCCCCCCTCAAACAGGACCCCAACAGCTCAAAAACAGCTTCAAAGAAATCCCATCATGGCAGCAACCGCAGCAATAAATGTCTGATAGAGCAACTGGAGAAAGTTCCATGAATTTTAAGACAATGTGTGCTGTCAAAAAAGAAAAAGAAAAAACCTCCCATGTGTTTAAGTGCTCGTTATGCAAAAAATTCTATCTTTTTTGGCAATTTCTTGAAGGGCTTGATGTTTCTTGGGTTTTCTTCAAAGAAGATCCACAGAAACCAGTCAGAAAATGAGCGCATTCCTTGTAATACCTAAAATTAACAACTGTGAGGCCCCAGTCTAGACCTGATGCACTTCTTTAAAATTAGGTTGGCCTGCACTTTTCATTTATTTACTCACCCAGCAGCCCAAGGGAATATTCTTCGTGTGTGAAGCAGAGCACGTGCCCTTGCAAGAGCAGATTTTATGTCCCTAAAAGCAAAAATGTAATGCTGCAAGTGAAGGAATGCCTCATTAGAATTGCATTTACTTCCCCACAAATGCCAGCCAAGAATTTTTTTTTTTAAAAAAACATATACCCACACTTATGGCTTCCAGATATATTCTGCTACCAAAAAGGGGGGGCACGAGTGGCCCGTGATATGATCCCTTGTCTAAGGGTGTCTTTGCAGCTTATTAAAGAGATGCCTAAGGAGCATGTAAGCAAAGAGGCTGTGGGGAAAGAGAGAGGTTGAGGACAGCTGGCAACGATCCCAATTTAAGAGCAATTCAGAGAACAATGGGGCCCAGGAAGGGGTTCTCATCTCTGTCTTCACACAACTTCCCACCAAGAAATACTCTTCCCTACAGAGAGTTCCATCACAGCAACAGCTAAGGATCAAAAGCCAACCTTGAAATAACTTTCTATTAAAGTTTGTTTTAATAAAATGAGCTTTGGATGAAATTTCAGTTCTTGAAATTACTGCAGATTTTTTTTTTCTGGTTGGATTCAGTTCTGCTTTCCCATCCACATTTTCCTATAAGCAAGGTTATGGCCAACTTCTTCTACCTCAGTGAAATTTTGCCTTCATGGATTAGGAAAAAAAAAGAAAGTGGGGTGTTTGTTGCAAAACACTGTCAGGAATTCCCCCAGCTACCACGCCTTTGCTTCTCTCCCCATAGGTTGAGACACATTTTTGCTTTTGGAATGGGAGCAGTTTGCATGTTGCAGCTGGGAAAAGCACATCTCTTTTTGAACTCAGGGAGGCAAAGGCAGCCCAAGGAGGCCCTTGCATGGTTGCATTGCAAAGAGATGTTAACTTGGGCTCCCACAGACTGCTGTGACTATCCATGCCAACAGGAAAATGTATTTTATTTACAACGTGCAGGAAAGTTGCAGAATGTTTCTGAAGATCGGTGGCTGCCCTGTGAATTCACTCTCTCCAGAGTTCAACAAGCAGTCAGCTGCTGAAAGAGCCTCTGAAAGTTTTCACTGAGTTGCTGGCTGCCTCCCCTCACCAGCTATCTTCCTGACTGAGGTTAAATAAGGACAAGCCTTTAAAACTCTACTATCTTAAAACAAGTTACCTTATTTTTTGCTGATTTGGCATCTATTTCCATGGAAACAGGAGCAAGAACTAGAAGCCAGCAGCTGAAGTTGGCTACACTACTGCTCTTGGCTTGTTCTACTTCCATTTCCATGGAAACTGATGCAAAATCAGTGCAAACAAGGCAAAGTTTTCTTTTTTTTTTATATATAATTAACCCTTTCTTGATTTTCCACTTCCAGATTAATTTGTTGCCAGAAACGCAGGCACAAAGTCACTGGAAATGCAAGAAAGAGCAGCACAGATGCCTTCATGAGCCTGTGCAGGTGTTTGCATGTGAGTATGTGTGTGCACTTCATCTCCTAACATGAATCTTCAAAGTAATCTCCAATTTACTTTGAGGACGGTAAAGAAAAAGAAGTGTGTGATGTAAGGGAAGGTGACATGCACGACTGTCCCCCATGGAGGTTAAAAGCAGAAGTAATGAAGTGGCAATGGAGGGAAGCAGTTTGATGAAAAGAAATGGCACTTCTTCCCTATGGCTTTCTAGGGGTTTTCTAGAGTATTTCTCCTCTGAAGCTATGTATGGTCTCCTTTTTTGGCTAAAAACCCACTGGAACTCGGATTTTGGCATACCTTTTTTCCTTTTTTCTTTCTTTTTTCCCCCCTCCTAATCTGGCAGTGTGCTAGAGCACATAGAGCACAGGCCACAAGCTTTCGAAGGTGCTGGGTAACACACGAGGTTTAACGTGGAGCCAAGGCACTACAGGCTGTGTTACAGAGTCTAGGCAGGCTGGGATTGACCACAGAGCATGAGATATGCAGCTTTTCTTTGAGTTCATGGCTGAACCTCCTCTGAGATCAAGTCCTGTTTAAGGAATTGATTCACTTTGCTTCGTTAACAGAGATTTTGGTGCCTATCCTAAAAATTCTGGATCCAGACATGCAAGCCCCAACATAATAAAGCACTGAATCACCTGAGTCCTCCAAAAGCCAAAACAAATACAATTTATGTCTATGCTCTGCTGTTTCACACCGCTGGACCAATGCTTACACGTAGAAAAGGTTTTTCAGGTAGTAAATCTGCTTAGACCTGGGGGGCTTTTGAGGACTCTCCTGATATTGATTGTTATTTCTTCTAACATGCAAAGAGAAGGCTGGTGGGACAAAATGGCTAAAGGGAATGGAGGTGGCCTAGGTCACACGTCCAGTTACCAGAACATTGAAACACCATATTTATAGCCAGAAGAGAATAGAAGCCAAGGTTTAAGAGAGATTAAAAAAAAANNNAAAAAAATAAAAAAAAAAAAAAAAAAAAGAGGAAAATCAATACTTTTCATGTCTTGATTCATTTTTCCCTCCAATTAATACACTTGCCAGTTTTCAAGAACCTCTTCATGTTTGCACTGGACACAGCAGAACCTGGCCTGTACCAGCTCTGATCCCACCTGAAAAGGAATCGATGCCTGAATATCAAAAACTGTTTATGAATGTGGAAAATAGTCACCCGCAAATGTCAGTTGCATTCTTACAGAAACATTCAAGACTATAGGGCACACATTCCCTTTGGTATGTGGGAAAAACAAAGGTCACTGCCTAAAGTGTAAATATGTTAAAATTCATACTGAAATTCCCCAGTCCTACCACTGGGTATTGATCAAAACCACTCCCAAGGTTACTCCAAGCACTCTCCACATCTTTCTCCCAAACTACTTTTCCTTCCATCCAGACAGCTGGAAAGATACAGCTGATTAAAAGAGAGATTCCAGTCTGATGGACAGAAAACAAATGGGGCCAAACAATGGGTACCTAGAAAGAAAGTTGAGGTTTGACAAATTTATGGGTCAGCAGTCTGCCACTGGATCAAATATCTGTTGTGGTTTATTCTTTCAGGGCATTTTTTTTTTTTAATTTTTTACAATATTTTAAAAATATGTTTTAAAAATTAGTTACCAGGTAACTAATTCAGAAGGAATCTTTTCATACCCATATTTTAAAAATGTTTCACTTTGGTCTTGGAAAGCAGGCTGGTTTTTTTAACAGCTCTTGTTCATTGGCCAACCCGTTCCAAAGGGGTCTCCCTGCCACGCCATTTTTATTTTAGAAGACCGTGCTTTGTCCTGCTTCTGCCTCGCAGAGGAAGATGACCAAAAATCTGAACTACACCAAAAAGTCTGCTTTATTTTTATTACTTTTAGCTGCTGAGATGCAGAACCAATAGCACATATCCAAGAGAAATATTGTGGGTAGGTCTTTCCCCTCTGAAAAGTTGTATGACATGAATATATTTCTGGCTTTCTACAGGAAGATTTTATCTATTTGTTTGTTTGTTTTTCCCAGGAAGGGATACTTTGTTGTAGAATCACAAAAAGGAAACATCACGACACAGGCACTGGTGCTTCAGTCGCAGTCACGTGGACTTGGACTCGACCTAAGGAGCTGCTTGGTTGTGCCAGTGGTCAAGAAGCCCGTGCAAAATCACTTCCAAGGACAACTGCTCCTTGAGGAGGAGCTTTGTTCCCTTCCCAAGCCTCTTTCCCTCATGCTTCGTGCAGGGAGTGACCAGCACACCCCGTTCTGGTGTGCAGCCAGTTTTCTCTTCACTATCATTTTCCCTTAGGCTCGAGATTCCTGCATCTCATTTTCTGTCTGTGCATACGGATGCACCAAAATCCAGGATCCTCTTCCACACTTTTTGCTGCTTGGCATGGTCTCCCATAAGTGCTGCAAACACCACAGCAGCTGATAGCATTCAGTGGCCTTTTGTACTGACATTTCAGCCTCTCACAGACTAGAACTGGCCTTATCTGTTGGCTGCAGTGCCTGAGGCTTTTCTTCTCACTGGCTTTTTCTTCCAGCTGCCTACCAGTATGTAAAGATCTCCCAAAGAACAACAGGTTTCCTCTTCTGCAGCAGAAGAACGGAGTCAGGGAGAATCCAAAAATACCGCAGACACAGAACAATACCTATTTCTTAATATAATTAATATACTAGATTATTGATGCCTCAGATTAATTACACCCAAGCTACAATACAATAAGAATTACTCTCTGGTGAGGCAAAAAAAAAAAGTCAAATTTGTATCCCTCTTTTAGTATTTTCATTGATTCAAAACGTAGAAAAATCCATACACACACAACAGCAAACCTTCTCAAAGAGAACTGAAGTGCAAACACTCTCTTCCAGCTCAGCTGTGGTGTTTCACCACCCACACCCCAGTGGCCCCTCTTTCTGTCTGTATGTGTACTGTCTGGGCAGTGGGGTTTGTTTGCCTGAGCTTTTTCTCCTCCTCTTCCTTTCTCTTTCATCTTTTAGCAAAAGAAAAAGGGAAAGAAACAGGGTGGGGAGAAAAAGAGGCTGTGACAGAAGTTGTCCATTACAAACCCAACTGGAACAAAAATTTTCTGTTGCAGATCGCTTCAAAACAGATGTTTCTTTCATAATCATGCAATCGGGAGGAAAACAGAGAAAAAGGAAGTGATCGCATCCTCCCAAGTGCTGTGAGTTCTGTAGCATTCAAAGAGACATATTTTTCGTTTTGAAAGAATTGAAAATGTGTCAAGCTGCTCTAGCTATTAATCCAGACATCCAGCCTGAACTGGGATTGAAGTGATAAGCAGTTTGATATCAAGTCTGTACTGATTATTTGGCAATAGTTTAATGATTATCTTGGATGTGATTAGTGAAAAATACTATTAAGAGTAATCATGGTTGCACCACACCCTGATCTGATTTCCACCCTGTCCTGCAAAGCCGCTCTGTGTGGTAGCCAAGGTCTTATCCGGGCCCTGCAGGCAGCAAGACCCAGGCAGGACTTACTGAGAACCTCAGGAAGAGCAGGAGCCTCTCCTCTTCCAGCAAAACTTTGATTTTTCCTGTCTGTTGTTTCCTTTCTGTGCATGGCAGTGGGATGCAGCCCTCTCGCAACCCACCCAGCACTACCCTGTTGCTCAGCAACCCCACACTTGCTGAGAAGTTTCTTTTGCAAACCTGGGCTGAAGAGGAAGATTGAGATGATGTGACACCCAAAACCTGCTGTTTAGGTTGCCCAAGCAGCAAAATCTCCACGAGCAGGTGCAGGTCAATAACAGCAAAGACCTGGGTGGCAGTGTCAGCTGAGGAGACGCAGCACTGCACCTTCTCTGCATCTGGGATGTTTTGAAACACTTAGTGGTGATTATCCCAAATTATTTAATTAATTTTAAGTAATTAAAAAGGTCCCCTGCTCTGCAAAGTCATTTCCAGTGTCCCAGTTCGATCCAGAGCATGGAACTAGCACCATATTTTGCTTGGGGTGAGCCAGCCAGCAGCACTGAGGAGATGGGGAGAGGGAGGCTGCAAGGCCTCATGAAACATGAAACCTTTCATGCCAACATGAAAACCACCCCGGGGGGCAGCTGGCATTGATCAGGGAAGATGGGGTGGAAATAGACTGGCAATAGACTGGGGTGGAACGAGGCAGTGGGGAACAGCTGGATTGCATTAACGGATTGGGTGGAAGCCAGGAGGTGGGTTAAGTAAAAAGTGTTTTTCACACCATGAATATTTGGGAAAAATCAGCCTGTGCTCTCCTGATCTTCTCCAGAGCCAGCAGCAAGGGAGGACAGGTCCTCTCCCACCTGGGTTAGCAGTTGGAGATCACAGCTACACCCACCCAAACTCACAGCCACTGGGCTCTGCAGGGACTGGGTGGTTTTGGGACCCAGGTGCTCCACTGCCCACATGGCTGTGGCCAGAAGCAGGGCTGTGATTGCAGGTGTGTTTCCACACCCCTCATGGTATGCGGGGGAAAGGAGGGATCAGGGAACAGAGGCTAGATAAACACTCTGCCAGTAGAAACCATTCCAAAATCTTTTCTGCAACTGGTCTAACTTTGATAGGGCAGTACATTCATATTGATCCTTTTAAAAAATTTTTAGAAATTCTAACTTTTAGAACACTAACTAGTCTTTTCTGTTAGGGCCATGTTGTCAGGTGGTTGGTGGTGTTGCATTGGAGTCTGTTGTTACAAGTTTTGTGAGGTTCCCATCATGTCGTTAGGGCCAGCCCTACATTCCAGCAGACACCACAGTGATCCATGCCCTGAAAATCCCACATCTTGGCACAAGGAGAAGATCTACAAAGCTTCTGCAGACCTGGCTGTTCGCCACCTGACCACAATGCCTCCGTGCCATGTCACCAGAAGGAAAGGAAAACCAATACAGGTTTGACATTACCTGCTGAAAGATCTCGGTAAAAGAGAGGCCGCTTTCAGAAGCACAGCCCCTCTCACAACACTCAGCAAGCTGTGGTTTCTCACCTGCCTCTCTGGGCTAGCTCAGATGTATATCTACTCATTTTTAAGCTTTGGGTTTTCAGTGCTGTGAGCATGAATGAGTGTTTCCTACACACATTGTCTGTGTTCAGGGACTGCCCAGCCTGAGCAGAAACGTCTGAGGGAAGGAGGGAGCTCAAACCCTGGGGGTAAATGCAAATGCCAGCAGCAAGCTTGAGGTGGATGTGAGGGACGAGCTCGCATTCTTTGAACAAAAAGTTGCTTTTATAACACTTCAAGGTGATGCAGGTGTGATACACTGTACAAAAGCACATTTACACGTGCTGTTCCTAGGCAGAGATAAACATTGCTTTACATGTGCCTGAAATACACAAAAGTGCAAGAACAACACAGACATCGAGGCATCATTATTAGCACAGAAACCCTGCTGCCCATGTACTGGTTCTTGTGCCACAGCCTGGGGTTTGCCATCAGAAAGGCTCAATTACCACCCCCAGAGCCTGAAGCCCTCCCCTTTCCATGGGACAGCCCAGGCTGAGGAACAGGAGGGACAGGAGCCTGGGTCTCTGCTCTTACAACAGAGCATTGAAGACAGAAGGAAGGCAAATGAATGAGTAAAGAAACTGAAGGATACGTGGTTTATGTATTATGTAATGAAGATAAAGACAGATTGCTGGTGCGTAATTTTGGTACCATCCAGGGAAGAGCTAGGCAGGGAGCAAAGTGAGCCTGGCCAGAGCTGCAGAGCTGCTGGCAGGAAACACTGGGCAGGGCTGGTTCCTGCAGACGGGAGAGGAACAATGTAGCAGCAATAGAAAAGGGCAGGGATAACTTCTGGAAGTGGGACACAGCTAACATTTAGCTCTGGTTCTGTCTCTTTCCACCAACATTATTTCAAGGAGCTTTATACTGGAGTATTAGGCCAAACACGATGATGGCTCAAAGCTGCGTTGTGTGCTGAATGCACTTGCTGGTGTATTAGCAGTGCCCAGCCCCTCTGCTTTGCAGCTTCTGCAGGGTTCATTACATCCCCCTTTCCTCTCAGTAGGGCTCTTCATGCTCCTCTGACTGTGCTGTACCCTCTAGACTAACCCTAAATGTCACCATCTCCATTTTGTGCATAGGGATGCACCAGGAGGCAAAGCAACCTCCCACGGGGGCGTGGAGCCAAGGAGAGATCCTGGATCTCCCAGGTGCCACAACTAATGAGTATCTGTGCTTTAAAAAGTTGCCTTAGGATCACCCTCCTCAAGCAGCCCCTCCAGAAAGTGAGGTGTAATCGTAGAGCCCAGCACGCACTCCTGTGGCTCACACGTCCCTTAGTGTCACCAGGCTGTGATTAAATGCCGGAGGGGATAATAAAGGATGGCTACAAGGCACCTTTTCTTCCATTAAAAATGTGCTAGGAAATGGCTTGCCCAGTTGGTGGGAGTAGTCCAGCTGGGGGGATGAGAAGTCTCCAAAGCCTCAGTCTGCTCCTCACTGCTCCCAGGGTGAGATACAGCCCAGGAGAGGCTCTCGTGTCAATGAAGGCACAGCAGCTGGGGACAGGGGAGGACCAAAGCCCAGTGCCACCACGGCAACACATGCTGCCTGCAGCCAGAGTACCACTTGTTCATTCAAGGTGTGCTTTCCTGGCCCTGAGCAGCACCCTGCCAGAGCTCCTGGCACAGTCCTGTGTCCAGCACCCAGGCCAGGATGGGTAGCCACCTGTTTCCATAACTTCCAAGTCTTTTTCCTAACAAGAACAGCTTTTGGTGTGATCGCAGTAATCTCTAAGTCTATCTGAAACCTGACATTCTCCTGAGTTTGCCCCCATCCCTTTCTCTAGCTTCTTTCCAGTGCCAGGACCATGAAGAAAAGACATTCAGAAGCACAGAAGTCTTGCTGAAAACCCCATTTTCCTAGAGGGGCTTAGAGGTCAGGCTGCTCTATCAGCTGGGAGGTTTGGAAAGCTGCAGGCTATCCTGCTTTCTGTGGCACGAGACGCTGTGGTGCAATCACTGCTAAACAATGCTGTTTGCAAAAAACAGAACAGTGATGATTCCACCTGACAGCCTTTCGAGTGCTTTTATGAGAAGGGCAAACCAAACCAAGAAAGCATCCGAGAAGCCAAGCCGTGCACCATCACAAATCTCCAGAAACAAGGCAACACCAAAGGTCTGGCTTCTGGTAAAATGTGCATTTCTGCCATGCTATTACTCCTCCCAAATCAGTTTTTTACTAAGTGTCCCACATGTGCCCTTTTCTCCAGCGACAGGATATCCTTCATTTGTCTGCACCAAGTGCAGATGAGCACTTCTTCGTGCTGTTTTCCAAGTCGGCTGATGGGAGGGTCAGCAGGGGCCAAAGCAGCTGCAACAAGGAAAGGAAAGATAACCATGGCAACCCAAGTTATCTGCATCCTCCATGTATTTCCTTCTCCCCACCCTACAGCATATCTTTCCCACCCAAACCTCAAGCCGATAGAGCCAGTGACCAGCTGGCAGGATGGGGACTGCAGCAGTGTCTCCTGCACCCAGAGTGTCTTGCTGTGTTTCGGGGCTCACCACTGCAGGCTGAAGTCATCAAAAAAGACCGAAATCCTAGAGAGGGACAACTTGGAAAAAGCAGAGCTCTCCAGTACTGTAGATGGGGCGCTGGATATGCTGCCTTTGCTCCAGAGTTGCAGATCCATTGATGCTGCTCCTGGTTTTGGCTCTGGGCTGTAACCCTTCCACAGCAGCAACAGCTTCTCCGTCTGTGCCCCACGTCAAACCCAGCTACAGTTTTGGCCGGACTTTCCTGGGACTTGATAAATGCAACGCCTGCATTGGGACATCCATATGCAAGAAGTTCTTTAAAGAGGAAATAAGGTCAGAAACTCAGCAGAGTAATTTTTAAAGCATTCTGTAGAGTAATTTGAAAGTTGCCTGTTAGAATTTCCAAGTACTTTCTTGAACAACAACGCAAAGAGCAACTTAGCATCCAGTTGCCATTACAGCACTTAGTGTTTTAATTAATGTCCATAAGCTGATGCTTTGTCTCTTTTCTTTTAAAGCCACGCAAACATGATCAGACTTCAGCCCTGAACTATACCTTGAAAGCAGGAGTAAAAGGCACAAATTTCTGCCTAGAGAGTGGCTCTGAAAAAAATTCAAGGCAGCGATGGGGGAAGGGAAGAGGGAAGGAAGAATTCAGCTTGTTTAGATCTACTGGAAATATTTTATTATGAGCAATTGACTAAAGGCAAAATGGGGTTTAGCTTTGTATGCTCCCAACAGAGCATGTTAACTACAAACATATAAACTCGCTATATAATTTTGTGCCAGGTGCAACAACGTGAATGTGCAGAATTTCACGTGCTTTTTAACTAAGATCAAAAGGGATCTAAACCCGCCTGAGGCATGAGGACTTCTGCACATGAGGTTACCCACGTGCTTGAAAATAGCACATGGCTAAATTGCAGGTACATTTGGGGGAGATTTGTGTGAGAATTTGAAGGCAGAAATTGCATCTGCCTCATTGTTGATGAGACACACACTGTCCAAGTGGTCATCAGACCGATCCAATCATTTTTAGGCTCAAAAGCAGAGCGTATCTGACGACAGCAGGGAAAATGTTGCCAGTTGTATTTGAGGAGAAAGTTAAAGGCAGTGCTTGGCAGAGGAAGGGTTTATTGGGTCTGATATGATTTATAGAGCCATATGCACTTTCTTTTATAGATATAAAAGCCTGGGGGAGAAGAAATTATTATAGTAAAATTGTATTTTTAATGCTATAATGTAAGTAGTATAGTATTAGACAAATCACCGTTTTTATCTTAAACTATCCTATAAAACGCAGCATAGTAAAACCATAATGGTTTGTCTGGGATGGACTTGTAATGCCAGACATCCATCCTTCCCCCACTGCTGCTGGAAAAAGGCAGCTTGTGGCTTTGCTGAGCTCTGCTTTTTATTCCCTGCAGCAGGATGGCAGCAGAGCTGGCTCCTGCCCCCTGCCCCAACCTGCTGCCGCCCCTTTGCCGCTCACCTGTGCAGGGTTTTTAGGGACCTGCTGCCAGGTACACAGCAGCTCCCTTTTGGTTTCTCCCACTTGGCCAGTGGGGAGGCTGGGGCGGTGCACGTTCCCTCAGCCCTGCCAAAAATAGCAGAACTGCCTCTGGCTGTGGGGTTCCAGCTGCACGGTGCAGCGGGCTGTGGGAGAGAGGTGCTACGTGAGCCAAGGCAGGAGGGCCCCGCGCTGGCTTTCCTCCAGGGGACAGCGGGAACGGGGTGCGGGTGTCCCACTGGGGTCCGGGAGTGCAGAGCCACGAACATGTGGGAGCACGATGCTTCTTCCTCAGGGAAGACAGAGAGGCTCCCCAAGCCAGACACTTCTTCTTCTCTCTCCCACCAGCCCGCAGTCGGGTTCCCACAAGTAGGTGATAACGTGCAGTTCTGCTCCGAGAGCTCCAGGAAGGGGAACTTAAAAATGTTCTCCTGAGCAGCCACTCAGCTTCAGGCTTTCCTTTGCATGGGTAAAACTTGTTCTCCCACTTGGTTTCTTGAAAAACTGGGATTTTTTTTTTTTTGGCAAGTGGGAGGTTAAACTAGGGAAATTTCAGCGGTGCTTACGCTCTTTGATCCACCCTCATGTACCTTTCCACATGTTCGCAAAGGTGGATGGCACTTGGGCTTCTCTGTGTTAATTCACATTAGAACATGCTTCATTAATTCTCCATCATTTCTGGGAGCTCTGACATGCATTCACAGTGAGAAGATGTGGGTTTTGTTCCCAGAACGGCTGGTGACTCATCTTGTGCTCTAGTGTTCTATACTTCCCTTATCTTTGCCCAACTTTATCCATCTGTAAATGAGAATACCAAGCTTGCCTGCCAACTGTACTGAGAGAAGAGTGCAGTGAAAGTTTTTGTAAAATACTAGATTTTCAAAACACCGCAGAAATGAGCCGACCAAAACTATTCACAGGCTTGTGCCAGTGCTGGTGCTGAGCTTTGTCCAAAAATAATGGGAAAGAAGACTGAAAAAGCTGGAATGCTTCGATTTCATGGGGGTTTATATGGTATTTCTTTTTTTGTTTGTTTTAAGACTTAAATTACTTAATTTTTTAAAAAAATATAAAATTCCAAATGCAAGCAAAGTTTTTTTGGCTGAAACAAAATACTTCATTTCATTCAGGAAAAAAAGGAAAAACAAGTTTGGATTTCTTCAGCTTTTAGTTCTGGGTTGATCTAAAATCTGTAATCTGTGACTCACTTATTCACATAGATCTCAGTGAAGGTCTTGGAGCGTTTGCAGGCCCTAGGCTGAAAAGCTCCGTGTGAGAGGGAGTTGTTACAGCACAACTCGATGATGAATCTTGAAAGTATCTCGCAAGTGTGCCAGGCCAGCACCGTGCTGCCCAGAAATGATGCCAAATACAGACTTGCTGCAGCCCATGCCGGGTTCCCAGGCCAGTGTGGCTCTCCCCCAAGAGCTCTGCAGAGGGAATCACTCCATCCGCCCTCAAATGAACGCTCAGCCCTGGATTTCACACACCCATGTGCTGCTTGCATGCGGGAGGCGGCACTTTCCTGCTCTCTGCCTGATGTGGGCTCTCCTGAACACACAGGCTTGAGTCAAGTCATAAGGTATATCTGTGCTTAACCTAAAAAAAAGAAAAAAGAAAGAAAGAGAAACCCAGCCCAGAGCCATCTCTTCCCAGTACGTGCCTGGCACGCTGTGCCTGCTTTGCAGATTAGGCACTGGGAGGGGTCCTGATGTACAATGATCACAGTGAGGCACAGCAATTATTCTCTGCTTAAATCCTAGCTCAAAACCAGACCAAAAAAAACTCCAAAAAACGAAAACACCACCAAAACAAAAAACCCAAACCCAAACAAAGTGTTTATTATCATGTCAGGTGCCTTAACTGTACAGAATCTTCAATTTCATATTGGGCAAAACGCCCAAACAACTGAAATGCTGGAATCCACCGACCTGTTCACACAAGGTTTCCCCACTTCTGCTCATCCTCCATGGCAAATTTTTGGAAGGAGGCACATGGAAAGAGTTGAAAGCCAAAGCAGGGGAAGCACCGGGGTTTCCCCCTGCCTGGGCACCTGTGCCCTCCCCAGAGCTCAGCAGCACAGGGTCTGTGGTGGGGAAGAGGAGTGAGGTGCTGCCTTCAGGAGGGATCGTCTGATCGGTCTCTGATTGCAGATGGTGGCTCGTGTCACTGTGTCAGTTTACTTGCCTGAAATCATAGAAAATTAATCCTCCCCAAATTTCTCTGTGCCTATTTCCCGAAATGATTTTGAAAGGAAGGACCAGCTTCAGCTTTCGGAGTTCTTAGTGTCTTTTCATATAACCCCAGCTAGGCTAATCCTGCAGGGAACCTCTTGCCTCTCCCATTTCACTTCTGAGCTACTGGCTTTAATTTACGGTGAGATTAAATTAGGACGTGCTTTCCTACGCACTTGGGCAAGGAGCTCTGGGCAGGAGGGTTCAGAGGCAGTGGGGGCAGGACACTGGCCAAACCAAAGGTCAGAGCTGGGCCGTTGTCCAAGAGCAGGTTACAGACACCCTCCCAGAACAGGCACCGCGCTCCTCAGCCCCGGCATGTGCGACGTGCGTGTGGGCAGGGCTGAGGGGGCTGCTGAAACAAAAAAAAATTACCTAATTACCCAGCCCATATGCTCCCCTCCTGTGCCTGTGTAGGGGGAGCAAATTAGTGCAAGATCTCCATGGCTACACAGGCGCTGCACGCCCAGGGCACACGTACCCCATCCCCCCATCACACCCCAAACTCTGCTGCTGTCGGGGAAGTCACTCATCCCGGCTGCTGAAACACAGTCAGGGATGTTGGGGAAGACATGCAGACCCCAGTACTGAGTAAAGCCACCACCTCAAAACAAGAGGTCATTTTGATATTCCCAAATACATTTGTTGTCAGGAGGTTTTAATATCAGGAGGGTCCTTTAAAGTGTCAAGTACTCCTTTTTTGGGACCCTTTCTCCAGGATTAAGGAAATTTAAAAACACCGGGAATTCTTCATGAACCAAAACCCTCTCCCTTTCCTCCCTCTCTGTACCCAAAAGAGGGTTTCACCCCTCGCCCTATGGCAACATTCATGACAAGGGATGGTTTAAGTGGGAAGCAAAGAAGGTCTTCTTTTACCAAAGCACATTTCCTTAGCTGATGGTTTCAGCCTGCTCACCTCACCCCAGTGCCTGGGGCCACCCAGCTGTGGTGGCACAGCCTTTGCCAGGCGATGGCAGGAAGCCCCTGGGGCCAGCCTGGAGAAGCTAAGCGGGGCGGGCGCTGTGCGGGTGTCCGTGTGGCTTTTAACCCGCTCTCTGTGGGGCTCTCGTTTTGGTTTGGCAGGTTTGACACCTGGCTTTCTTCTCATTTAAAGCTGCCCCCCAGCTCCCTGCTCAGCTACTCGGGCAACTACACCGACGATGCCAAGAGCTGGCGGCTGGTGGACATCACCCGGCTGACCTCCAAGTACCAGCATGACCGGGCGGACAAGCGCATCTGCACCTCCCTGCTCAAGACCAAGACCTGCAGCCTGGAGCGCGCCCTGCGCCGCACCCAGCGCTTCCAGAAGTGGCTGCGGGCCAAGCGCCTCACCCCCGACCTGGTCCAGGTCTGTGTCCTGCAGCTCCGGTGCCCCACCACAGCGGGGGGAGCGGGGGGCAGAGCGAATCCCGTGTGGTTTAGCAGGGTGAGGAGGGTCTGAAGGGAGTACGGTTGCACCTTGCTGGTTGGAGGGTGAGTTTGGGTGGTGGTTGGCACTCTTCCTCCTGCCCGGCCGGTGGAGATGGGGCAGCCCTGTGTGCCCCCAGCCAAGCCCACGTGCCAAAGGGGAGAGGCAAAATGATGCCCTGATAGGAAGAAAGGTGCCACAGTTGAAGGCCAAGCCCTCCCAGCCACAGGTAATGCCATGGCAGAGCTTGTCCAGGGCTGGGATGGGCTTGGCCCCAGCGAGGAGAGCACCAGCTCCTGGCTCCTTGTGCAGGCTGAGGCTGAAGTCCTGTGGAAAGCCATAGCACCAGGTGGCTTCAGGCACAGGGATAACAACAGGCTGTGTGCACAAACATGGTAACAGCTCCAGTGGGGAGATTGCTGCCTTTTTTTTTTTTTTTTAAGTTTTCCATCACATCTCAGCATTGTGTGGTTTTGGGGTTTTTTTGATCATAAAGTTGTACCCAAAAGGGCAGCCAATGCCTTGAAAATGATTTTGCTTTGGGCCAGGGACCAAGTCAGTGTGGGTCTCTCTTGCTTGTGGCTGGCAGGGCGAGGGGCATGGGCAGTCGGAGCCAAAGCCTCGATTACTCACTCTCTTGACATCCATAGCAAATGACCTAAGGCACAAAGAAGCACAGTGCCCTTTCTGCCACAATCCTGGGATGTCACAGGTGAAGCCAGGACAGGAGCACGGTGTGTGTGTGGGTCACCACCACCAGTTGATGGGCAGCTACGGCACAGGGTATCCCCCTCACTCCACCCACACAGCAAAACATTGCAATAACCACTGGAAAGGGGCAGGGGCCAGGGTGGGGGTTGGATATACACTGAACAAGACCCTGAGAGGCAAAGATTATTCCTGTACTTGACCCCCTTCCAAGAGAGAAGTGACTGTGAAAAAGAGATTTCATTTATTTTTCTATAAAGGTAGCTGCTGCATCCACTCAGCTTTGGTGAGTGCTAAAGCTGTGCTGCTTTGGTTCTTCCTTTTCCCTCACCCTGTGGAGCAGCATACCTGAGGAGAGTGAGGGATCTGCTGGGGTTATGCCTGAACTGCACCAAAAAGGGCTCACTCAAATCACTGACAGTCCAGCACAGCAGGTCACCCTGAAGTCAGTACCCTCCTGGGTGGCACATGCCTGACAGGGAAAAGATTTTTGGAGCAAAGCTACACTGTACTTTGTCTAGTAACCTCGGGAGAGGCACTAGGGAGAGGGGACAGTGTACCACTTCCACTCAGAGCATCCCTCACCCGAGCTTGTGGGCAGGGACAACTCCTTAGGCTGGCAGGCAGCAGCTGCCCAGGCACCTGCTGACCACCACTGTCCCCTCAGGCAGCACTGCAGGGGCCTGCAGGAGGGCGAGCTGGGCTGCCAGGTCCTCCAGCCTTGCTGGAATGTCCCAGGTGTTTGTGCCAAACTGTGCTCCCCCGGAACCCCCAGCAGTGCTGCGGGAAAGGGAAGGAATCGAGGGCTTAAAACTTCCACTTGCTGAGCTGGGTGAAAAAGTAACTGGAGAA
Organism: Machaerirhynchus nigripectus; assembly: GCA_013397975.1. NCBI lineage: Eukaryota > Metazoa > Chordata > Aves > Passeriformes > Dicruridae > Machaerirhynchus > Machaerirhynchus nigripectus. The sequence goes on along the minus strand of VZRQ01001714.1, from coordinate 175,883 downwards.
ATGTGGCTCTGTGGTATCTCAGACCTGCTGCAAAGTTAAATCATCAGCTGAGCCCAAATCCTTCTCCTTAAAAGGCTCTTCATGTGCTCCAGTTTTCCCTACCCCGTCCTCTTGGAGTGTGAAATGCCACCGAGCTGGCTGGGTTGCACACACGGGCACACACACATATATGGATGCACATGTGCACACGCAGCACCACGCAGAGACCCTGGCTGGGCCACCCTGGCTTTGCACCTATCCAGTTTCTCCCGGGAATTTCCCTGTGCAGCAGCAGTGGGAAGCTGAGCTGATGCCTGCTCCAGGGTGCCTCTGAAGTGAGCTCAGGGCCAGCCTGGGGGGGGACGTGCCCAGTGACAAACTCCCTGGGACTTTCCATCAACCCCTGCAGCTTTTTAGCTGGAAAGGGCATGGGAGGCTGCAGGGAGGCCCAGACCTTTGCACATCAACCTCAGGGTTGCTCTGCTCATGTTTTCATGGTCCTTTGGTTCTGTAAATCAATCAGAGAAACAAAAATTGGAATTTAAATCCCTTCTAACAGCATATAGATTTGAATATACAGAGAAACATAGTGATCCAGAAACCCTGGGACCTACTTCCCCACCACCAAATTTCAGGAGCAATCCCTTTTTAAGATCAGGCATGTGCTGTGCAAAATGTCTTCTGGTCTCACAGTGGTCTAAATTGTAAAGCAGCCAGTGGCAACAACATTTCAGTCATAATGTGTGTGTGAGTCTGTATGTGAGACCCCCTCCCAGCCCCCCTGTGAGGGCCACCACAGGTTGCGGTGTGACCTCCCCAGTCCATCCAGCCCCACAGAGACAGGGATCCCCTTTCTCCCTCACCATCCCACCTGCCCTCTTCCCACTGAGGCCAGCACCTCTGCCTGCACCCAACCCAGCACCGCTGCCCCTCTGCAGTGTTTGCTGGGCAGACGCGTGTTGGTAACCCAGCATGAGGCACTGGAGAGGGGTTTTTGGGGGTACCATGTGTCACTGCAAATACCCACCTGAAGCACTGCTCTTATGCCTCTATTTCCTGCCTCTCCCTCTTTTCAGAGGTGCTAACAGCACACCTCTCAATGCCTGACACGATGCCCACCCTGTCTCATGAAGCTGCAGTCACACAGCAGTGCTTGTTCTCCCTTCCCTGCAGTTCATCCTGTGTAGCAGCACTGGGGGAAGCTAATGGGCCCAGGTAATTTTGTCTGATAGACAGAGCATTACGACAAACCACAACGTGCTTGAATCAAAATGACAGACCATGAAGTAATGTTTTTCCACTTTACGCTGCCTGCCCTGCCTGACCCAGCCATCAGCTGAGCTGCCTGCCACAGTGATTATTTCACCCGCCACAATGAAAACCTTTATTGGATGCAGCAAAGCCTTCAGTCTTAAAATCCAGCCTGCCTCAGAGATGAGCAGGATTTAGCTGGGGCTCAGCCTGCACGGCAGCCCCAGCCACCCGCTGCTTCGCCCAGGAGCTCATCACCTCAAACCTTGCTGGGTGCTTTCCTGCTGGAGGGCAACAGAGCAGGTTGGTTTCAGCACGGATCACCCACAGGGAAAATTTACAGCCCTGTGTACAAAGCAGAGCCTGGAAAATGCTGAAGGCAGACAAAGGAAAGCAGTACTGAGGTGAAAAGCCACCATTTGCAGCCCCTCTCTCTAGGACGGGCTGTTTGAAACTACTGACCAGCAACTGCTGACCAGCACCTTGTCCTGCCCACAGCAGATGCACTGGCACCCCGGTTATGTGGCCTCTGAGTCCAGTCCACATCTCTGCTTATTGCACGTGGGCAGCAGCTCACTCACCTGTCCAACTGTCCATCCTAGGGAAGGATGGGCACTATGGGGTTCCTGGAGACTCCTCCTAGACCTGCCACCTCTTTGACCCAGTACCTCATCATCAGAGACTTCCATAAACCTGCTGGCAGTGGGGATGAGCTTCTCAGGGCATCCTTACTTTCTTTCTTTTGGGAGTGAAGGAAACCCTTGGATTCACAGGGTCAGGAGCTGTAGGTGCTTTGACATCTGCATCGAAGTGTTTCCTCCTGGAGCCCTCCCTAAACCTGGTAGCTTGGTGAAGCTGGACCTGGTTACTGGCTCATGGAGCAGGAGGCAGCCATGGTCCTGGTCTGGGCCATCCCTCCTTGGGCTGACTGAAGAGAGAGTGGGAAGTTTTCTTCCACAAGTTGTCTTTACATCCAAGTGAATTCTGGGTGTGTCTGTGCTACATAAGCATATGCATGATCTTGTGGAGTTTAAAATGCATCATGTGCTGTTTAGTAGGGGTTAAAAAATCACAGCTGAGTGCAGGTAGGCTTTGCAGGAACTAGTCACTATCAGACATAGAAATGTGGGTATTTAATAAAAGTAAATAAGAAGCTTTCCATATCAATCACAAACAATACATCAGGCTGTCTGTCAGGTCTTATTCTCTGGGGTGATAAGTCACTGCAAAAGACTTAAGATATTCTCAGATGAATCTGTATCTCCAGTGTTTCAAGTATGGGTTCTTCACATTTTTCTTCCAGTGACGGTTTTTGTCTGACAGTTTTACAACTCCAGCTCCTTTTCTGCTGTAGAGATGTTTCCATCAGTCTGCAGGAAGGTGAGACCCCTCTCCACTGAGACAATCAAGCAGGTGCTGAGCTTCCCATTGTTGACTGTCTCTGCCAAAATCAAAAGGCCCAATTGCCCAGTATTTGTGGCTCAGGGCTTCATTAAACTGCAGGAAGTTGCACCAATGTTTGATGCAAAGGTGTCAGCACCCAGCCCTGCTCCTCTGCTCCCACACCTCTGCCAATGTGCCTGAAACAGCTCCTGAGGAAACCAGCAGCCATGAGCACCACGGGCGGCGCGTGCCCACGTCTGTGTTAAGAGGATGAGCTCTGACCTCAGAAAAATCCTAAGTACACCATCCATGCCTTCTCTGCCGCTGTGATTTATGTTCCTGCTGTGTACTCTTCAGGGTCTCAGCCTTTGCATTGCAGACTCCTGGAGGCAGCAAGGCTTTCTAACTTTGGCTGCAAATATCTGCATACACACTGAGCTGCAAGAGACTTTCTCCACTGTTTTTCTCTTACTTAACACGGCTCTGTTCTGCTCATTTTTCATCACTTCTCCTCCAAAGGGAAAGTGACAGAGTCAGCCACAACGTTCCTGCAAGTGCTGCAAGAAAGAAATCCAGAACCATCCCTCCCCCTGCACCCCTTCTATGATTTTGGACAATTCATTGAGAAAATATTTTCCTGATAAGACTACAGCAGAGGAGAGGAGTGTATGAAGGCTTGCAACAGGAACTGAGCAGAATTATTTTTGACAAATGTTTTATTCCTTTTGGGAAGAAAGGTTTTTTGGTTTTTGTGAAACAACACTTCGATTGTGGTTGAGTTTCCCAGGTAGTTTTGAGCAGCTATTGGCATTTTGGGCTCGTTTTTTGCAACTGATGGCCAAGGAAGGAGTGGTTGGGACCTCACTGAGGCCAGTAGGGATACAAAAGAGGAAACACGGGACATCCAGCTGGGAAAGTTGTCATACTCCTCCTTTCCATGTTGCTTTACTTCCTTGTCACGGCTGGATGATTCAGTGTTTTATGCCAAAAGAACAGCTCGAACAGGAGGGGCTGAGAGGGACCTACCTCAGAGTTACCAAAAGACCTGGGGAGATCCTGCATAAAATCTTTGCTCTCAGCATGAAGCATGGCAGGGAGCAACGTGAGCTCCACTGCCCTGTCCTCTGAAGCACATCTCCCAGCCATCAAATTATAAACAAATTCCAAAAGAATAAATTTGGTTACTGGGATCATTTTTAATAAAGAGGCTTAAAAAAACCCTGATTCCCTTCCCCAGCAGAGGCATGGCAGGACAGTGCTTCCGTGCCACTGTGGGCAACCCTCCATACGTACACTCTCCTGGGCTATTAAAGAAGACTAACTGAAAAACAAAAAAAGGCCATTTTTGACTATGAAGATATAAATTTCTATGCCATTTATCCCAGCCATAGATTGCTCATGCAATTTTATAAGCCAAACCTCCAAATCTGAAGGGTGAAATACAGCAATAATTGATTCCATTAGCGCAACGGTTCTCTATTTGTTGCTGGTATTTACAAAAAATGTGCACAGACTATTTGGTTTTGATAGTTAATGCATGAGTTTATCAGAGAGAGAACATATCCTGTGCTTACACTCGCACGCAATGTTTATTTACATTTTTAAAGCATGTTTACTGACCTTAGAAAACAGTATTTCCAAGAAAGCTGCTCTCAGGTTAAGCAAATAACAACGTGATCCAAAGATTATTTAACGAGGGAAGTGACTCACTGTCCTAACAACTGGAGGGCCTCCACCAGGAATGCCAGGGCTGGAAACCCGGGTGGAGGGAAGAGTCCCGTGGTGTGGAGAGATGTGGAGATGTGCAGTCGGGGGAATACGAGGTTTGCAGTGCCCGGGAATGGGGGCCATTCTTGAAACCGGAGTTGGGAAGTGGCATTTTTGGATGGCAGAGGCCTTTTCCTAGGAAGGGTGAGTTGCCGTGTGTGCCCACATCCTTGGGAGCTGTGCCGCAGCAGGCAGAGGCGCAGCGGGCAGAGCACAGAGCTGCCTGTACCCACAGCACGATCCAAGCACATTGCGACACCTCAGGCTGGAATTAGGCATCCTTGTGGTGTTTCCCCCTCCCACAGGGCCTGTCCAGCCCAATGCTGCGCTGCCCATCCCAGCGCCTCCTGGACAGGATCGTGCGGCGCTACGCGGAGGTGCCGGACGCCGGCAGCATCTACATGGATCACCTCACGGACCGGGACAAGCTGCGCCTGCTGTACACCCTGGCAGTGAACTCACACCCCATCCTCCTACAGGTACGTGCCACCCTGCCCCAGCCTGAAACACCACCCGCGAGCCCTCGCAAGCAAACCCTCACATGAGATGTGTGCCAGCCCCAGGTGCAGAGGAGTCCCAGCCCTGGCCTTTGTCAGCTCCCTGGCCCTCAGAAAGCGTGTTTTTTCCATGGGGTTGGGTGGCTGAAGCCAGGCAGACTGATGAGGTGCTCCCTGCATCAGTCTATGAAGCTGGGGAGAGACAGGGAACCCCAGGTGGGTTATTGAACTGGAGCACTGTGAAAGGTTTTACACATCCCCAATGCTTCAAAGTGTTAGGTTTGCGTTGCTAATGCATCACACAAAATCACAGCCTGTTTCTGAAAGAGAAGAGCATGATTTCCCATGCTCCACATGCCAGTGCTGTGTTTTCCATTCACCTGCCACTGGTAATTATCTCTGGGTTTCAGAACCCTGGGTTTGAAGGCAGCGATCTGTGAGGCCTCACACCCCTCTCCTGGACCCCTTCTGGCCTGCCCGGCACGTGGCTCCTCTCTTTTTGCTTATTGTTTCCAATGGAGAATCCTCACCTTTCCCCATCCCACTTTTAGTCCTCATTGCTGTTTCTTGCAACCCTTCCTGATTCCACGAAGAAAAGAGGCAGAGGCAGCATCATCCATCTCTGGCCCCAGGCCACGGCTGCACTCAGCAGCTCACAGGGCTCTGCATGGTCCCAGGGAGGGGGAATGGTGCTCGTGCTCTGTGAGGCTCCTGGGGGTCATTCAGCCACCCCAGCTATGGGTCCCTGGGACATGAAGCTGTGTGAAGACATGGGAATGCAGCTTAAAGAGGTGAGAAAAATATGCCAGAGAGAAATGGCTAGATTTTACATGGTTACCCAAAATGCCTTCACAGCAGAAGGGAGAAGCAAGCTTAAACATGAAACTGGATGAGTTCATAATGCCTTGGCAGGGTCTGAGGTACTGGGCAGACTGATGAGTTATAGTGTAAATGACAGAAAGCTTTGTGCTGGCATAGCTCAGCAGTCACACAGTTTGGTTTCCACCTGGGATAACTGTGCTGCTGGCACGAGCTGCAGGGATGCAGGGAGCCCAGCCCAGGTGTCTCCACTGGAGCAAACATCTACCACCTCTGCCCCGAGACAGCAAAGTCTCTTATAAAAGAGCCTGGCAGTTCTCACCAATTAGCAAAAACTGCTATAGCCCCACCTCAACTCCAAGCTGTGACTTCATCTGTTCAGTGCTCCTGAGGGACCCATCAAAGACACCTAAAATTAGCTGTTCTGTGGCTAAAATTTTCATGAATCTGAAACCTATTATTATCTTAGACTTTCCAGTAAGTCTCTCTTACAGAATAAGTCTCAAAATACTAGATTCTTCCTCCATTACAAGAAAGGACCAAAATAAAAAAAAAGCTCATCATAACTCCTCCAGTTCGGGGTAGTAAGTACCTTTCCCAGCTGCTAGGGCCAGATGGGGTGAGGAAAGGTTGCGGGCTGACTTAGAAATCAAAACACATCCGTGCTGCTTGGAGCCAGAGAGGGCACTCGGGGAGGCAGGGAGGTGGGTCCATGGGCAGAGGGCAGGGGTGATCCCCCCATTCCTGCTCTTCCCCGCAGATCTTCCCCGACGTGGAGGGCTGGCCCTTCCCGCGGTACCTGGGCTCCTGCGGGCGCCTGGTGGTCAGCGCCAGCACCCGGCCCCTGCGCGACTTCTTCGGCGCGGCGCCCGAGGTGGCCGCAGACCTGGCCCTGCAGCTCCTGGCCGTGCTGCGCTCCATGGCCACCAACGACCTCAACTACTTCTTCTACTTCACCCACGTGGACGCTGGCACCTTCGGCGTGTTCAGCAACGGGCATCTGTTCATCCGCGATGCCAGCACGCTGGGCATCATCGACAAGGAGGAAGGTACGCAGCGGGCTCCGTGGCTGCGCGTCTGTCACGGGAGGGCTCGGGAGGGAGGCAGGGCAAACAAATCTTTCCCCTTCTACCCTTGGCCCTACTGCTGCTTTTTTTTTTTTTTTTTTTTTTTTTCATAACCAAAA
>VZRQ01001714.1:117500-168985 GCA_013397975.1 Machaerirhynchus nigripectus | reverse complement strand
TTTTTTTTTTTTAATTAACCAAACAGCACTTACTAAATTAAATAATGAGAAGTTCACGGAGAGATTTACCATCAGCAGCTCCTGCCATCCTGGCTCCGAGTCGGGAAGGCAATGGGTGTTTTGTTTGTGCAGTCGGTGGTTTGGTGGCCACTCCGTAGCTGGCAGCAGCTTTCAGTGTGCACAGTGTGCTGAATGGTCTCATTTGAAGTCTTGCGAAAGTAACTTTTGCAATGCAAAATGGCAAATGCCAATATTTGCCAGCAGAAATTTCATAGTTACGTTTGCTTTAAGTATTGGGTCAAAATGGACGTTTTTACATGCATTTATCACACTGACTAATAATGGTTATTATTATTATAACAATAATAATAATATCCCCCTTTTTGTCACTTTTACATAAATTCAAGGGTTACTATCCAATTTTCACAGGTTACATTGGTCTACCCCTGGAAGTGTAGCTAGTCAAAGACTATTCTTCCAATAATTTAACAGTTTCATTTTGAATATTCAAATTTTCAAAAGCCTCCCCTCAGCTCACACATTCATCTGAGTAGGTCTCAAATATTCAGAAGCAGCTGTCAGAAAATTTTCCACTGGGTTTCCTTTTCTTATCCCAACAGCTATGACTGTTAACTTGACTCCAGCTAGATGAGCTGTTGTTGCAATGTAATGATTTTGGTTAACATGGAAAAAATTACAGGTCTGGCTATTTGTGGTAGTTTTTTGTAGGAACTCCACTTTTTAGATTTGTACTCCAGTTCTCATCTTTTTCTGCATCAATTTGACTTGACAGACTCCTCTCCAGTTCCTCTGACAGGCAGTACTGCAGAGTTCTGTCATTCAGAAAAATATGCATATTTCAGGAGGGAGAAGATTGGCTCATACACAGCTACAGCACTGAGTAATTTGTGGTGAAAGGTGGTCACATCCTTTAGACAATAGCAAACCCCATGTTAACACTGAGGTACAGATACCTGTGACTATCCAGGAGTTCACTACTACGTTTCTAACTGGTTTCTAATTGTCCCCAACAGGGAGCCAGCTGATCGACGGCCAGCAGGAGTATAAAGATATATTCAGCTGCCTGACTGTGGACTGCCAGTCTCCGTTTGTGTCCTGTGACTCCATCAGGGAGAAGCACAGCCTTGTCATGGTGTGTCAAGAGCTTTTGCCAAAGCTCCTGACAGGGAAATTCCTGCCGCCCGTGCAGGAGAAGATCGACGCCTTCCTGCAGCGCTGCGCCCGCGGCCTCGGCGATGACCGCGGTGTCAACGAGGCCATCGCGGAGCTGGCAGAGATCCTGAAACCCCTGCGGTCCTGCGACTCCCGCTTCGCCTACCGCTACCCTGACTGCAGATACAGCGACAAATACTGACACAGGGGCAGGCCCTGGCAAGGACCGGGGCAGTGTCAGCCCCCTCCCAGTGAGGGGAGCGAGAAGGAACCAGGGTAGCTGGAAAGAGCTGCCCCAAACCCGTGGCGTTCTCGGTGTAGAAGGAGGGAGCAGAGTGCACGTGGGATTTATTATTCATCTCCCAGAGATGCATTTGTTACATGGGATATAGACATGATGTATGGTTTGTGGATTATTAGCGTGGTCATGACTGCCAAGGGGCCACAGGATTAATAAATCTCATTCACAAGTTTTGGCCTTGGAAGAGTTTCCCATGCCATTTGTTGAAAAGCAAGGCAGGATGCTCACAACCAACTAGAGAGAGGATCTTTATTGCTAAGAAAGTCTTTCTGGCGGAGATGATATATACATAACATGGATGGATGGATGGATGGATGGATGGATGGATGGATGGATGGATGGATGGATGGATGGAAGCATTTAAGACTTCCCCTGTGGCTATTTTTAATGTGCTAAGAATCATAGATAAACTGAACCACTGGATCAGTTCTGTACCATCACCCATCACAGATCACTTCTATAAAATATTTAAGTTTTATTACTTTGATGGCACACAGAACAGAAAGACACAATCAACGGCATTAAAAAGCTGAAAGGTTCCATGTCTCTTGAGACTTAATTTCTCTAATCCCCAAATATAATTGCTTCTAGTCTTTCCCAAGTCAATGGACAGTAATCGGAGACTAATATAGGGTTTTGGTTTAAGATGAGAAAAAAAAAAACCAGCTCTGGGATGGGACTGTTCAGCAGATATTTTCACATTATTTTCTCTAAAGTGGAGGAACCATTTGCACGAAACCATTCAGATGGGAAAATTACCTTAAGAGGAGAAGCAACATGGGCAGAGGATGAGACATTAATCCACACTGAGCCTGACAAGACTTGCCAAAACTCAGTGCTCCAGTATAGGTGCGGGGGCACCCCCCAAGAGCTGGGGAGATGTAAGTTCTGACCAGAAAGAGCTACATCCATTTGCCTTCCAGAGGAGGAATTGGTAAGCCAGTCCCCAAAGGAGTGACTCAGGCTCTTATAATTTGGGGTGGTCAACTCATTTCACAGCAGTTGTCAACACAGGGCTAGATCCAGGTGCCTCATTTTGCACGAGATGGTTGCAAAAGTGGCAAAACATAACTTTTCTGATCCACAGTCTGTCAGTCCCCCTCACGTGAGCTCCCTGTGAGGTGTCAGAAGCCCACGCCAAACCTTCCCTGATGTGTAGGGGTTGGACAGACCTCACCTGGGTTTGGGGCTTTCTCCTGGGATCCAGGCACGCAGGAGTCACCAAGCAAATTTGACTGAGCTGAGTGAGAAACGAGGCTTTCTGGATCATCCACAAAAATATTCATCGTGGCAAGAGTCTTCCTCTAGCCACAGTTCAAAAAATAACTCGGTAACAACGTAAAGGCAGAAGAAGATGTGAGTGCATTTGCATTGCCAATGGTTGCTCTGACTTGTGTTGTACAGAGAAGGAATGCAAATCCAGATTTTGTGTTGGCTGTGAGGGGCTCTGTGCATGCAGGTGTGGGTGAAGGCTGATGAAACAGGTTGGGCATCCAAAACCACACACACAGATCTGACACGGGGGAAATCTGACTCAGGACAATTATTTTGCCTTTCTCTCTGGCATAAAGTAACAAGTGCACCTTTTACCTCTAAAGATGTAGAAACACTGAAAATAATTTGTAGGTAAATTTAGCTGCAGGCCCAGATGGTCAGACAGCAAAGAGGTTTAAATATACAGCCTCAGCTACGGCTGCAGCCCTCTTTCCTGGTTTCAGTCTATTTCTACATCATGGCTCTCTTCCAGGAAGAAAAACATGTCCTTCACTGAGATCTCCGAGGCTGTCTAACAACCTGCTTCCATCAGTTTTTCTTGAATCTGTCTGCATCTCCAGTCTCTTGGGGTGTGGGTTTACCTGATAGCTGGGTGCTAGCTCTGGGCCCCTTTTCCTCCACAGCTTGTCCCACATGTGCTGGAAACACAGAGGAAACACAGAGGGGATGCGTGTGCTCAGCACCTCGGAGAACGTCAGGAGCAAGCCCAGATCCCTCAGGAATAGCCCAGCATTGGGCAAAAGGACTGAGAGGTGTCACTCAGGATCCTTAAGGGCTGGGGGTCAGAAACAGAAGAGCTGTGGTTTTACTTTGCTGCTTGGACTCATTTGGCAGGGCTGCAGCAGAAGCCTTGAGACACATAGCATCTATTTTTACAGGGCTTGATTCAAAGTTGTTAAAGCTGAGAGGAGTCTCCCCGCTGCTTTTAATAGACTTTGATATGAATTTAAATAAAAAACCACACTCTTGATTAAAAATAATGAAATTGTAGATTTACAAATTATTAAAGCATTGGGAGCTGTGTTCTCCACCAGTTTCTTTTCAGACATTGATCACAAAAGCCAGGCTCATGTAAGACTGTCACTAATAAGCCAGCCATAAAATCAGTCCATGGCTCAGAGAACAATAATTTTCCTAAACTAAATCTCATTTCCCTATATTTCCCTGGCCTACTTTTTTTTTTTTTTTTTTTGGAATTGCCGATTTTTACTCTTAATATTTTCCTTTTTCTTGGCAGTCAGACCCTGGAATCAGTGCCCGCCCTGTCTGCCAGCTTCAGTCAAGCCTTCAATCCTAGCAGGCCAAGCTCAAAAAGGATGTGAAATTAACTTATAAATGGCAATTATTTAGAACCTAATCCTTCCCAAAAGAACTCTCAAGCAATTTTTTCCTCTCTGCATTTGAGTTATTTCTGTCAGTGGCTTTGTTTGAGCCTTTGCAAACCATTCCTGGTAACAACTTCAGCTGTTTCCACAGCAGAACAAGAATGGCAGGAGAGATCTTCCACCAGCATCACAGTCAGCCTCAGCACCTCCTTTATCTGTGGGTAGTTTGCAGCTGCCTGTATGCCCAGATGCTTATCAGGGGTCTCTCTTAGTGCCCTACATATCCCAGATATTTTTAAAATTTTCATGTCAAGAGGTTTGTAAAACTGTATTTTTGGCCTTATTTTGACTAGCAGCGTGTTTCGACACTGTCATTTCTGCTACACATCCTGGGGGGCTGGAGATTGAGATTTCCCACTCCATAGCTTTTGTGGGTGACAATTTCTTGCCACACTTTGTACACACACACACACACACACACACACACACACACACACTTCCCTTCTGGTTCCCAGCTTCCCACAGGGGGCTACCCAGAAAACATCGTGGCATTTTGGAGACCCTGGAATCAGCGCTCAGCAGCTCCAGTCCACAGGAGCAGCCAGTCAAGCACATTTCATGCATCTCTCCAGCAAGCTCAGCCAACAGCAGTTGTTTGCAGGTGCTTTTTATTTGCCTTCTGGTTTGCTGAGACTTTAGGATGCACTTGGGTCCCATTTGCCAATTACTCTCTACAGCCAGGTGCTGTCGATGCTTTATTGCTAATTCTTCCTCAGCTTCTCCCATCATCCCATGAATCTGGAAAGCAGAGCTTTAACAAAAATATTGAGTGTCATGAGATGTTACGAAATCACGAGAACCAGCTCTATGGTGTTCTGAATTGGCTCACCAAGACACATTAATTTGATTAATAGGTGACTCCATCTGCTACTGTACCCTCTGTTCCCCTAATTCAGAGCTGAAAGGAGCTCGGTAGCCATCCTGAAACTAAAAATAAACAAACAGGAATTTCAGGAAAATTAAATGAAACAGCTACTCCAGTCACGCATTGTTTAAACCTTACAGATTGCAAAATATGGGCAGACTCATCTGCTCTCCTCCACAGGAGGATGGTCTCAGCCAGAGTGGGGGCAGTGGGGTTTTCAGATGACCTGAACAACTGACAAGAGACCCCAAGGAAGGGTGAGGATGATCCAGAAGTCTAGAAAAAGTGACAAGAGAAGAAAAGGCAGGTAGAAAACTAGGGAGGGACACCTGATAAAGATCTTCAAACAGTTTTGTTTCAGTCATATCTTTACTTGCAGCATTCTACCTTTCTGCTCTTCTGGAGCAACAAGAGGTCCTTCTTCCAGAGGTCTCCAGCTAGAGATGAACGATGTTCCCTGCATTATAAGGTATCCCCATCTGCTGCTGACACTCCTCATTCCTGACCTAAGAGCCATCAAAATCCCACCACTGGGTTTCTCACCTCTCCCCACCAGCAGGATGGGGTGGGGCTGGCTGCAAGACCCCCCCCAGCCCTCCTGAAACATTCAAGGGGAAAGAGCAGACAAACATTTCCTCAGTGGGGAAAGGACAATAAGCTCTGGAGAGAGCTCCTTCCTGTCTATCAGCTCCCTCAAAAGCATATCCTCCACCCTGAGCCCCTCACTTCTTTAGGGGCCTACTGCCTGGGATTAACATTTTCAAAAAAACCCAAAACCCCACAATATCTACTCCTTGCACCACAGAGTATAAATGATGACAGTTAGTCTAGAATAAACTTTTCAGGTGTTTGAAGACCAAGAATACCCCAGCCTGTTCCCTGGGGACGTGCAGCTCTAGCAGCAGCAGTGTGTCAGGTTTTACAGTGCTGTATTACTACTCAGCAAGGATGCTCAGAGCCACAGCCCTTGCCTTACACAGTTCATTTGCTACGTTGCATGCAAAGACAGCTCTTTAGACTTAACACCCACAGAAATGTCATGCAAGGTTCAGCATGTAATGTGTTTGAAAAGGACCTTGTCAGCCACGTGGGATTTTTTTTCCCCCTTTCAAAATTTAAACATTTGTTTAAATAAAGGCTTGTCAGATTCATTCCTCTAGTGATGCCTTAAAAGAAGTGGGTTTTCTTGCTCTGAAAAAATAATCAGGACACTTGGAATAATTCAGGGACTCTTCACAGGGACTGAAACCTCCCTCTGTTCATATGCCTGGTGCAGAAAGAGTAACTGAGAGAAGATCACCTGTGGGTGTTCACTCTGCTCTGGCTGGAGCACCTGTAAACATTTACTCATTTTTTTCCCCAACACCTGAAGATAAAGATGCACATTTTCTACAAGAAAAACAAAGCAGGGATTTGTGTACAGTTCAGGCACTGCTAAGGACAAGAGGAGAAAGGTGCTGGAACAGTGATGCTGCTGGGGGCAAGTGCTGGGGTTAAACATCTCTGTTCCCAGTCAGGGCACTTGTCACCATTTCAGATGTCCCCAAAAGGAGTCACTGCATCAGTGCTGGTGTTTCAAAATGGAAGTCCCTTCAGCAGGTGGAGAAGGGATGGGAACAATTGTCTTGATTTCAGGAAATCAATTATTTATCTCTTCTTGTTTCCACTCAGAGCGCTGCTTGTTCTGCCTGTCCCTTTCCACCAGAGAGAGGGCCCCATGGGGTGCTTTTCTTATGTGAGGGATGCACGGGATCAAACCTCCCAGATCTCAAAGGAGAGGAGCAGTTGCCTCAGGAACAGGGCCAGGGGTGATGGCCAGAGCTCGGGGGCTTTCCATCAAATGGCTGCACTGACTGGGGACAAATACTGACAGACATCTTTGTGTCTGTAGGGGTGTGAAATTAAAAAGCAAACCTGTAGGAAGCCGTCTTGTTGAATTCTGTGAGTAAAATGGCCAGAAAAACCTAACAAACAGTTGCTGACTTGTTCTGTCAATGTGCTTAGGGAAAGGATCTCTGAAGTTAAGCAGTTTGACTTTTATTCCAACAGTTCTGGGGTTACCCACCCCAGGGAAGGGCTGGCCAAGCAGTGATGAACTTTATGGTTGCACGTCCCTAGGCAGGAGCCAAGCAGAGCTGTCTAAAAATACAGCTTTTGCACGACAGGAGGATTGCATGTACAGCAAGATAAAATTACTGGGGAAGGAGGGCAGGAAAGAGGAGCTTCTGAATGGAGGACAGGAGTACAAATATGACCTCGAGGTGCCACCAAAAAATGTATATATTTATCAAAAACAAGTCAAACCCCTCAGCAGATCAAAGAGGAAGTATAAAAGGTTAAAAGGCATGGAAAAAATCCGACTCTTCTGACTGGACCAGAGCCTTCGAAAGACTGTCATTCCCAGAGGTAGCTGTGTTCATGGGATTTTATGAGAGGGCTTGTTCACAATTTTGATGGAAACACAGACTGAACTGAAGGGCAGAGGACTCCCAGTACTACAGAGGCAAAAATTAGGATTTACTGGGACAGCTGTGACTACAGAGTCCCTCTTCTCCCTGCTGCAGACCCAGACCCAGACCCATTCCTTCTCTGAGATGCTGGCCAGCTTCTTCTGGAGCAGGTGGGAGCAAAGGCCCTTAGATGCAGTCCCCCAAATCCCCTCCTGCTGCTGGACAAGGAGGGGGGGATGGCTCCCTGGCAGAGGAGTGAACTCATCCAGAGGGAAACTTTTGGGGGCTGGATTTGCAGGTTGCAGGAACAGCTGTGAGCCGCTTCATATCTTTTTTTAAGCCATATATGGAGCCCAGTGGGAAAGTGGGATCTGCTGTGATCTCTGCCCAAGTTTTTCTTGAAGAGCCCTGCAACAGTGGGATTTCTTTAAAGACACCACATTAGAAGTTCACAGTAAATGTGTACTGACAATAAATAAAAAATATACGCACACATACCCCAGGTGGCTAAACAGCAGCACAAGGGAGCCATTCTAACCAAACAGACACCCTTCAAAAAGTAGGAATCAGATGCAGAAATTAGGCAAATTAGATGCAAAGCTACAATAGGGCAGCGCCAGAAGAGAAATCCAAGGAGCGACTTGCTAACAGCGTGGAGGCTGACAATGAACCCTTTCTCAAACACATCAGAGGCAGAGAGCCTGCCAGGAGAGCTGCTGAGGCCAGCAGGAAATCTCAGTGCAAGGCAGCCCGAGGAATGAAGAAATCACTATTTTGCAATGATAGTCACAGGCGGTGTTTCAAAGAAGAAATAGGAGTAAGGGCTTAGGTGACTCTGTAAAGACTAAAATCAGGTAAACCCCACCCCAACCTCCCCCTCTGTGGGAGCAGGGAGCATACGAGGGAGGGTGGGGGTCGTGCACTAAGGCTTTGATGCTGTTTTGCAGCAAAGATGGTGAAAAATGGTGGAAATAGCACCCAGTGGGTGTGAGTGAGGCGCCCTGCTCAGGGTGGGTGTGAGTCCATCCAAGGCAGGTGCTCTTCACGGGGGGAAAACCAGGAGCAGAGCAGAGGCTCCAGGGAGCTCAGCCTGCCAAGGGAGCCTGGGAAGAGCTGGGGTTTGAGCACAGCACAGAGGAAAACAGGATAACTGGAGGGGCACAGGCGTGGGAGGGCTTTCCCAGGAAAGGTCAGCCTTGCAAGATGTCATGAGCCTGAAGAGAGGCGACTGCCGAGGGATTCCCCACATCAGGGATTGTAGGGTAGTGCGAGGACACAACAGGACAAGGATCCTTCTCTGTCTTGCTTCTTATATTCCTCCCCAAACACGACACCAGAGATTTGGCCCAGTGTGCCAGCCCAAGTGAACTCCAAATGTCACAGGAATGGCTGGAACAAGGACTGGGGCTCCTGGGGTGATGTCCCACCTTGTGGGCAGGTGCCCACTTGTCATGACCAAGGAAACATCTTTCTCAGTTGAAAAGGAGTCTTAAGTTTTGCAGTGTCTGTAAAATTAAAGATGTGAATAATTTTACAGTATTTATTAATAAAGCTATTGCAACATAGCTACTAATGACTCACTGTCTTCTCAAGGAAACACCCTAATTTTTCACTGATATCCCCTTTTGGGGAATAAAAACCCCAAACCAAACCCAACTTGAAGGAAATAACCTTATCCCGATCCAAAAAAACTGTCTTAACATGAGAGTTGTGAGTAGGAGGGAGAGAACACTGTGTAATGGCTCATGGGAGCTTTGGGATCCCAGATCTATTAAAGCGCTGGTTTGCCAGATTAGCCACTTTGCATGCCTGGAAATGTTCATTCAGAACAAACTTTCATCATAATCAAAAGCAAGTTTTCAGGCAAAAATGCATCTGGTTTAATTTTTGAGGGCTGGTACCCTCGAGAGGCTTTTTATTTCAACATCTGAAACAGCTTTCAGTGGCTGTACATGGATTGATACAGGTTTCTCCCCTATCATAGAGTCAGAATGGTCCAAGAGAGTTGATCTGATTTTCGTTTGCTTTTTAGGGTTTGGAAACCTTGGGGTCAGAGAATTGCTTTCCTCCCAGGAGAAAATGGGAGGAAAAGGCTCAGGAAACTGTCCCTCCTCCTGTCTCCTCGTGTCCTTCTTGGGTTTTTGGAGAAATTAACTACCATGACCAAGTTGCCTTGATGTCTAAACCAAAACAGCTCCGTCTGTGTCTGTACGGCTTTTTCCTTCCAACCATCCTCACACCCTTATGTTTACTGAAGTTGAGTCATTTCTCTCAGAGGACCAAAGAGACCCCAGACTCCTTCCTAAGGGACAATTCCTCACTCCGGAAATGGAGACAGTTGTGTTTTCTGAGCTGAAATGAGAGAGGACCAGTGAGGCTCTGCCCAGGGACAGGCAGCCAAGGAGGAGGACACCTTTCCCCACCCTGGGATGGTGCAGCTCCAGCCCTGTTTGCTCCCGGGGGATGTCCCCAGTGCCAGGTCTCTGCCCTCCCCAGGGGTTTGGCCGCAGAGCAGTTTTGCACGGGCATCTCTTGGACAAGGGCTGCCTCAGAAGAAGAGAAACTCCTTCCTCGAAGTCACTGCAGCTGGAGAGGTGCCATGGGAGAAACTTCCCCTTGGTGCACCCTGAGAAGATGAAGGAAATCACAAAGAAGAAATAGGGGAAGGTCATTATCACCCAAACCACCACTGGGTCCTCCAGCTCCAACTCAACTGAGGGAGCATGGCAGGACAGAGGACCCCAAGGCACGAGGTGTTCTGTGCTTCTGCACGTCAGGTGAGATGATCTGTGCTCAGGGGAACCTGCCATCCAAACAGGTATAAAAAATATGTTAAAGAAAGCAGAAACTCTGAACAAGGTTTCACTGCAAAAAAATGTAAATGCAACTCTTTCTAATTCATTTTCTGTTAATAGGAACACAGTTTTTTTCCTCAGCTGACCCAATAACCACTGGTCAATAACCTTAGGGGATAAAGGAGGGAGGCAGAGGAGGGAAAGACGTGACCTGAGTGGCAGGGAAGCGATGACTCAGAGCATTTTGGCACAGCAGCAGGCAAATGTGAAAAAAACAAAGAGAGAACCACAAAGCAATTCAAGTCAAACCAACATTTAAAACAGCATTTTGGTGATGGGGACTAAGGTGGAGGAGCGTTGGAGGGACATTATGCCTTCAGTTTTTAAAACTTGAAAGACATTTAATGCTTTCTCAGACAGCCCAAACAAATGAATCACCTTGCAACAAGACATGTAAAAAGAACTATTAAAATGAACTATTTAAAAAGAACTATTTTTCTTGTATCCCAGTGGATTTGCCATTATCAGTGACAGGCACAGGTCCACCTACAGTACTGAGCTAATTGCTTTATGATATCCTTTGGTCTGGAAGTTTCTCCTAATGCCAACCTATTCTTCAAACCCAAATCTTTCCTCCCCTTCGAGCATTAAATCCACCAAGGGAAGGTGATGAGCATGGCTGAGACACAAGGGCTGTGTCAATGAATAGAAAGGCTGCACTAGGGATGTTTGCCAGTGACAGCATGGAGATAAATGTTAAGAGAAAGAGAGGTATTTTGAGAAGGAGAGATGAGCACAGCCACTGAAAAGCACCAAAATGAGCACACAAATAAGGCATAGGAGACATTCAAGAAGTGAAGAGATTTGCCAGAATAGAGAGAAAGAGGGTTTCTTCTCTGGCAGATCTCAAGCAAGATAGCTTGCCAAACAAACTGGAAGAGGAAGGAGGTGCAAAAAAAAAAGACACAGAGCAGTGAGCAGCACTTCCTCTCTATGTGAGATTTTTTTTTCTGTGTATTCAAGTTTTTCAAAAGCAGTCACACCACCCAGCTTCTGGAAGATGAGAAGAAATACACGTCCCTTCTCCTCAGCCACAGAAAAACCCACTTTGTAAACTCACATATCCACCGCTGCCCTGCACCCACAGTCCCTGCAGTGCGGGGGGCTCCCTGGGCAGAAACGCCCAGCGTGGGGAATCACTGGCAGGGAGGAAAGGAAACACTGAAGCAAGGTGCTCCACCCCTCTATCATCTCTCCAGGTACCAAAATCTGCCAGCACAAACCTCCTCATTCCTTCCCAAGACCCTTTCTCAGAAGAGCCTGTGTGGGAAAACACCACGTTCCTCATTTTCCTGGCAGCACCGATCGGCCTGGCTGACGATGAGCAGCAAGGGAGGAAGGTGCTGAGCTGCCCCAGCACTCTCCTTCCAGGAGCCAGCACCTCTGCAGTGGCTGCCCCTGTGACCCCCAGCACCCCTGGGCTGGAGTGCTGGGGGAGAGGGGGTGGTCTGTGGGCAGGGGACCAGCCTTCCCGCGAGCCCAGGGGCTGGGAGTGTTCCCGTGCTGGAGGCCAAATTGATTTTTCTAGCGCAGTTTCCACATGAATGCACAGCTCAGCAGTGTCCAGAATCACACCCAAAACATCTCGTAGCCACGACCCCGAGGGAAGGAAGCCATGGGTTGTGCTGGCAGGGCCTGGGGCTCTTACCCTGCAGGCGCCAGCGAGACGAGCGGATGGAGAAACACCAGGGAGAGCTGAAAAAGGCAGCTCCTGGCACACACAGGGCAATCAAATACCTATTCAAACACAGCAGCACTTCATTCATATGCTGTCTTATGTTCTCCCATCTCATGGTTGTGTAAATAAGCCATAGAGAGCATTAGCCGTGGTATTCTTCGTAACACAGCCGTAATTGCTAGAGGCTCCATCGAGCTCTGTAAACAGCATTTTGCACTGATTTTGAAAATTAGGAACTGAAGTTGCACTTATGATAATTGCCAATTCATTTTTTCTCGGTGCTGGAAAACTCATTCCACCTTTGCTTTTCACTCTGTAGCTGCTGAAGCAGCTTTTCAAAGGTACCATCACTAAGTGACACACACATTATTTCTCTGTTAAACAGAACTGAGGGGGGATCACCAAGCACTCGGTCAAACAATTTGTTGCCTGCCCAGACTTTTGCCCTGCCAGAATTTGCTCCTCTTCACTTGCTACCTTTAAAAAATTGTATTCCTGCACCAATAAGACACTTCTCACAAAAACTGGTATTGCTCCCCCATATCTTTTTTCTTTTACATGGGAAATGTCTGTATCTATCTTAGAGATAACCCTGCAGAATTTCTGACTGGAGAACGCAGGTAAAAGCTGAAAGATCGAAACGTCACAGAATCATTACTGTTGGATAAGCCCTTCAAGATCATCAAGTCCAGCCTTTGACCGAACACCACCACGTCAATTAAACCACAGCACTAAGCACCACATCCAGCTGTTTCTTGAACACTTCAGGGATGGTGACTCCACCACCATCCTAAGAAGCCCCTTCAGGTGCTTGACAACCCTTTCAGTAAAGAAATTACTCCTGAGAATGAAGATGCTGAAGCAGGATTTAAACGTGAGGCTGCAACTTGACTTGGAATCACGTGGTTACAACACACACTTCAGTGCACGCAGACACAGCAATTTCCCTCATCCATGTTTAGGGATACCAAAATCTCAATGCATTTGAGTGCAGGAATGGATAATGATGAAGGAAACCTAATCCATGTGGAGCTGAGGTGTTTTTCTTCTAAGATGTCCATCTGCCCAGTTTCTGTTGTGGGCTGGTTCTTGGCCAAAGCTCAGCATTTTGACACAAAACGTGTGCCATAGGGCACCCCGGGCTGAGCCCACACTGCTGTTTCTCAGTAACACTATACCTCATCAACCTGACACTGAAACCCATTTTTTATTTTTAAATCAACCTGCCACTGAAACCAGTTTTTTATTTTTGAATCTCCCAGCCAGGTACCCCGGTATCCTCACCCTTATCTGATGGCTGCCTATCAGCACCCCTGGGCTGCCCAGGCACTTCTGCCTCCTCCAGCGTCATTACAATCACTTTGCTGCCTAAAATCAAACCTTCCTGGGTGCTCTCACCAGGCTTCCAGGGTTGCAGTGGCCTGGGAAGCATCAGGAGGTAAAAGATGGGCAGAGTACTAAGGAGCAGCAGCCCTAAACCCCCTCCAACACGTTCCCAGCTCCTGCTGTCTGCCCTCCCCAGGGGATGTGGGTGAGCACCTAGCCCTGCCCTGGGCTCTCCTCCAACAGCACTCAGGTAAAGCTGTGAGGAGCTGCTGTGCTCCTAAAATGTTCACACAGTCCAGGGGACTCGAGCAGCTGCTGTGCTGCAGCAGGGCTGGAAGAATTTGCTCTCCTTTGCCAGCTGAACCAGCTCCCCCCTGCTCCTCCTTCCTCCTGGTGCCCAGCACAGGAACTGGGAGAGCTGCTCTGTTTGCAATGGGTATGTCCCTAAACCAGCATTTAATCCAGGACAGCAGAGATAACACTGGCATCTCAGGCAAGACAAAGCCCTGCACATACATACAGAGCCCTAAGTCTGTCCTGAGCCTGCCAGCAGTTCCTGAGCCCCTGGAATACGTTTCCAGATCTTCAGCTATGAAGACGTTTGACCTTTAAGGAGGTCTTTGACTACTGGAACCACAGCAGATGCTCTTAACACATTGCACTGGATACCCTGCCTAGTGCTACTGCTCCTAAAAAGGCCTCCACACTCCCCCCTGCACCCCCCCAAAAAAACCCCAAACCTGTGGCAACTGTGACTGGCTTCTAGTTGTTGTCCTTGGATTTCATCACGGCCCAAATGAGGCTGTTCTGGTGGCTCACTTGTCCTCCAGCAGCCAATGTTCACTCCTACCTGAGGACCACTTTGGTTCTTAATAGGTCATTTTTGCACCCACCTGAACCTTGCTTGCAGACAGGTGACCGAGCCCTGTTTGCACCCACTGCCCACCTCTCAGCCTTCTCCAGGTGCCACAAAAGTCCTTCAAGTTACTGCTGTGAAGGTCAGCCTGTGGGACAGCCCACTGGCAGTGGTGTTCCGGGGGAAAAAACAACCCCAAACCCCTAAATTTTATGTATGTTAAAATGGAACAGATTAAAGCTCCAGCAGCATCCAGGACAGGAACTGCATGTTGCACTCAGCATAGGACATTGACAGCTACAGCTGATTGACCACTGCCACAAGAAAAGCCCAGTTTCCTCAAAGGACTACTCAGTTTCTCTGATTTGGTGATGGAAAGTACAGAGGAGGACTACTTCTCTCAGTCCGTTCTTGTGGTGTCCCTTCCTGACCCTTTCAATGATTTTAAGTTTTTGCATGTACTTGGAGCCAGCTCTCTGATGCCACGTTTCAGTGCTCCCATGGACTCTGGCAATGGCTGAGTTGTGTGGGTGTGACTCCTTCAACAATCTTCCAGCCCCATGAATTGAAGGAGTCAGTGCTTCAGCCCATTTGTTTAACCATTAGCCCATCCATTACCCCTCGCCTGGGCTTTGCTACTTTTAAATTGCTCTGTCCTACCGCTTGAAAATACCTTCTATGAGAAAAGAAATCGTGGGATGCATCATTTGAGAGCAGTGCTCCATCCTAATAGGGCAATGTGCTGCCCTCTGTGAGAGAGGAGCCACTGCCCATCAGGAGCTCGGGGGCAGGACAGGAGGGAGGCAGAGGGCTCCAATGACAAATTGATTTCCATCCCAGCTCCACAGGTGTCCCAGCTGCTGTGTGTGCCCACTGCCCCACTGTTCCCCAGGCAGGGGCAGCAGCAATTCCATTTTAACCCTTTAACAAGGCCCCTGGCAGCAGGAACTGGCAGTGACCTGTGAAACACCAACACTGCTGCCCTAATGAGGCTGGGAGCTGAGCCCGCCCTGCTGCTGTCACTGTGAGGTGCCTCTTCCCATCTTCCAACCCTTCAGAATGTTTTAATCGCTTCCCAAAGTAAATAAGGATATATGCACCCCACCCCTCACCTCTACAACTGCTTCCTTTATCCCTCTGCAGTGGGAGAGGCCAGCACTGCTCCTCCTGGGCACAGCAGCTGACAGGACATTTCTTCCCTCCTGTGGTGACAGGGGACAGCTCCTGTGGGGCTCAGGGATGGTCCCTGTGTTCCTGGTCCAGACACACAGCTGTGCTGCACCCCCTCCTCACGTACCCTGTCACCACAGGGGCTCTGCCCAGCAGCTGCCCTCCCTCTCCTCCGTGTCCAGCTTTGCACGGAGCTTCTGGCACCAAGAAGGAAATGTCATGCTCCACCTCCCCCAAATGTCCTGCTCTCCCCTCTTTTTGGAGGAATGCCGTTGTTTTCCTGGAATGAGGCTGCCCTGTGCCCTTCCTATGCCCGCATTGTTGCCTTGCTGGCAGCCTTGTCCCTGGCACCCTGTGCCCTCCTCCACGGGGCCCTCAGGCAGCAGCCCTGCACTGAGCTCACCTGGGGTTGAGCTTCAGCTTCATTTTCCACTTGAACTTGTCTGGGCATCGCCTGCACCCCTCCTCCCTCCACTCTCAGCACCAGCACAATGGAAGCAGGCAGCACTGGTTGGCTTTGACCTGTCCCTGAGGTAAATCCTCACACTCATCAGCCTTTCCTCCACGCACTCTTAGCTGGAGTGATTCCTCTGCCTCTTCCCACGCTGGCTAAAGCAGCCATGGAAGATCACAGAATCTTGTTTGTTAAGAGGTTAGAATAGACTCTAGAGCTTATCTAGTGCCAACATCCAGCCATGGGCAGGGACACATCCCATCAGATCATGTTCCTTAAGGCCTTTATCCAACCTGGCCTTGAACACTGCCAGGGATGGGGCATTCACAACTTCTCTGGGCAACCTGTGCCAGGACCTCACCACCCTCACAGGGAACAATTTCTTCTGAATACCTAAGCTGCATTTCCCCTCTTTTAATTTGTACCCATTCCCCTTGTCCTGTCGCTACAGTTCCTGGCAAAACAGTTCCTCTCCAGCTTCTCTGCAGCCCCTTCAGATACTGGAAGGTGCTGTGAGGTCTCCACACAACCTTCTCTTCTCCAGTTGAACAGCCACAACTTTCTCAGCCTGTCTCCATAGGGAAGGTGTCCAGTCCTCCTTGTCAACTCCCGCCCTTTCTCTGAACCTGCTCCAACAGTTCCATGTCCCGTTCTTAGGGACAAGTCCTTCTTACATGCAGCTTTCCTACCACATTTATCTGCTGGCTCCCCCACGGCTCTCTGCTCTGGCCCCAGACAAAAGGGCTCTGACCTAGAGAAGCTCAGGCTTTAACACCCTCCTCCCTCCTAACCCCTGCACTGAGTAACACATTTGAACCCCTTCCCAAGATCAGGGCAGCAACCAAGGACGAGTACCCTCTTCCCTATGGTCTTGGTTGAACCCTTGCATCTTCCTTCTCCTAACCAATGAATGTATTTGTGGGCAGGAAATCACCAGCTGTGGAATCCCCAAGCCTTGCCCACCTTTGACCCAAGCATCTGCTCAACTTAGCCAAGCTGCGCTCATTTAAGCAAAGCATCATCCTTTTAACTCCACTTGGAAAGTCCTTCTTCCGCACAGAAAGGCACAGATTCGGGGTACTTTGGATTTCGGATCAACAAATCACACAAATCACACAAATTCAGGAAGCTTTGGGATTTCCTGTCAGTAGATATTTCTCACTTTCTAGTCACTTCCATCTAAACACATCGCATATAGATACCAACATCACTACTTCTAAATTGTAACCACTGCTAGGACTTCTCAAAAAAAGCAAGGATAAACTGCTCCCAAGTTATGTATCCAGAGGAGTTTTAAAATCAAATGCTCTGTTAAATAAATATATTTACGGAAGGACTTAATTATGCTCAGAAACACGTAACTATTTATTCTCCCCATTTTTGGGATCCCTTTTTGTCAAGCTCAGGGAAGTCCTCAGATCCACAGCTCAGTAGCAAATGTTGCTATTTCTTTCTTATCTGTAATTTAACTTTTAGCTATTTTTTTTGAACACCCATTTTTATCTCTGATTTTATCCATCCCCTAACAGTACCATTTTTCTGTCAGCCTGTAACTTTTTGAAAATTCTTGCAACAAATGCCACAGCTTTGGCCATTTTATTCCTTTCACATTTTGATCTTTATCTGCCTGCCACTGCAGTTTGTAGCAACAAGCGGCCCTACTTGCAGTAGGGCTCAGCTATGGAGCTTAAAGGCCCCAAGACCAAGATTCCTTGGAAAGTGAGCCAGTTCCCTCCACTCAGCTCCAGACTCTGGCCTCCCCCCACCCTGCCCAACTCCTAATGCTGGGAAAACCCAGAGATCACAAACGCTTCGCTTGGCATCGCGGGCTTCGTAACTGAAGCAGCACAAGTGCTTCTCAAGAAGTACAACTGATAAAATATTAACTTGTGCTTTTTTAATAAAATGAAACAAAAGCATTCTAAACCATAGCGGCTTATAGATCCGAGCTGTCCATGGCTTGGGAGCAGAGTATGATTAAGAAATATGGAAACTGCAAAATACTAAAGCCCTGCAGCTACTCAAATTCATGACAACGCCTTCCCACAGCACGAGCAATGTTGCCTGATGCTCTGCTGATTTGGTCTACTTGCTCACTGGCAAAATATGAATATGCTTCCCTGGTAATGCCATTTCCTCTTTTCCAAAGGGGAGGAGAGGTTCAAAGCCCTTCTGATTAGCACACAGTAGCTCTTTCCCTAATTAGGAATGTTCTTTTACAGCACTGAGAAATGAGGACCTTTTGTTTACCATTAGTTGAGGTAAGTGTATCTTGCTTTTATTTGGGTTTAAGACTACTTTAAAGGAGTAGCTTTTCAGTTGCAGCATGGTTTGTCAAGATTACAATATTTATGACTGCATAAAATACATAAGTAAAAAAAAAAAATTATGATTTGTAGAGTTTGTTATCAAGAGCTGAGACTTACACCTTTACAGAACTGCAAATACTGGCTTCCTAACTGCTAGCTGGTAATTTTGCTGGCAAGAGCATTTCGTTAGGCTTTTCTTTCATCTCTACACCCTTTTGTCCAACTGCTGTAAGGACTAGCAAGAAAGTCAGCTGTAACTGTGGTTAAACTGTTGTAACAGCATTAGATAAACTGTGCTGTTCTTCATTTAAACACCCTTCGTTTGAAGCTACAACGTTAAGACGCGATTCTCGTTGTTCAAAAGGAACTATCCGCATGCTCTGTGCCTGGAACACTTCACACTGATTACAAAAATTTTAACAATGCAATCACTAACATACCCCACTAATGAGAAATTATGAGAAACTGTTCGATGCAGAACCTTCTGCATCAGTCAACTCTGATCGATAAGAAAGCTATCAATTTTGAAATTTAGATTTAATGCATTTTCAAGAAGCTAATGAGAAAGGAGCAACTTAAAATAAATACCATCATTAGAACTGCAAACTGTTACAATGATATATTATAAACTTGGCCTAAATAAACCTAGTGCTTCAAAAATTTACCAGTGAATTCGTATTACAAAATATGTGAAAATACAATAGAATACCACAAAACAACGTCCTTTTTTTGGGGTCAACAATGACGCCAAGATGATTCAGTCTTAACTTTTAAAATCGTTAATAGAACATATTGTAATATATAAGTTGCAATTTGGTTGAAATCTAGAGAACATCCCCACCAAAGCTCAGTCTTCTTCATTCCTCCTCTAAAACTAGTGCCAAACTTCCTGTCAAAGTTGGTTATTTTCTTGAAGAGCTTTAAAATTTAGCCGTTACTTATTTTCTACTACTACATTTTGGCAGCAACTATTTATTGGTCTGTTATTGCAAAAAGTGCAATTTAACAATAAACCAGTTTGAAGGTCATTCTATGTCTTGAGGATACATACCATATATTTCTTTAAAAATAATCATACTTTTGTAAGCAATACTTTACAGTAGACACCTCAAATCTACCATAGATGTAAAACTTAAAACGAGAAAAA
Source organism: Machaerirhynchus nigripectus (assembly GCA_013397975.1). Taxonomy (NCBI): domain Eukaryota; kingdom Metazoa; phylum Chordata; class Aves; order Passeriformes; family Dicruridae; genus Machaerirhynchus; species Machaerirhynchus nigripectus. The sequence continues at coordinate 149,741 of VZRQ01001714.1, read as the reverse complement.
TTTAGTCTCTAAATCTTTATACACATATTTATATTCGAGTTTCTATATATATTATATATATACACAAGCACAAGAGTATATATAAAATATATATAATCAGATTCAAAAAAGAACAAAAACTGGGCACTGTACATAAAATCTTTTTAAAACTCAAACAATAGAAAAACTTTAAACATTAAACAATTTTAATAAAAGTTTCTGTACAATGCTAAGCAGTTTTATTTACATATAGAAAATGTAATAGGAGTAGTGTTTGAAATTACAGAACTCCTTAAAATTTCAATGGCAGGTAATCTGGAAAAAATAACAGCATTCCATTCACAAATATTTTCAAGCAATAAATATGTATTTATAAATAGTGTAAATTTACATCAAGATTAGAAACAAAAATCACAAATCTGAAGTTTATTCCTTAGTCTATGTGCAACCCATTTATCTTTGTGACTTGGCTGTTAATTGTTTTAAATTTTATTTAGGAACCAAAAGTGTAACCGTCATGGTTTCAAAACAAGACAGAAAAACATAAAAGCAGTAAAAAAATTTATATCACCTAACTCTTCACATTAAAAAAAAAAAAAAAAAAGGAAAAAAAAAAAAGTTGCCCAAAGAAAGACTTAAAATTTCTAACTACCTTACAAAGAAATGACCAGCTACGCTAGTACTTTTTCCAAGGGAAATTCTGAAGGGGGAAAAATGGATGAAACCAACTCATCAGCCCAGAAACAGAGAAATACAAAAGAGGTGGTCTTCAAGTCAGTAGTCTGTATAATGTTGCCAGTTTTGTCAGATATATACAAAACATGGAATTATTTTTTTGAAGTACAGCTGGATGAGCTTTATTTGTTTTGAGTTCTGGAGTAGGAGGCAGTGCTCTCTCCTGTCCAGTTGGTTGACACTCCGCACTTGGAAGGTTGCATAGACACAGCTTTCAGCCAGCAGCCTTACGGGATAGCTACAAAAATCAGTGGTGCAGAACTGGGTCACTTCCTGAATATCAGAAAAGTTTTCATTTAATGTCCATGAAAAAATGTCAAGATGAGGAGGATGGCAATGGAGGAGCCTGAAAGAGAAAACATTAAATTACCTTTTCTACAAGGGTGTAAAACTCTGTGTTTAACCAAGACCTGCACAAACCATAACCATGACAGTTTAAAGTCACACACACTATTCTTTTTACACTTCAGGACTCTTTTGAGTGAATACTGGCATTTTTTTCCACCTTACTCAAATACAACGTGTATTTTATGAACACTCTGTGTTAAGATTTTGCCTGTACTGCAGCCTGGAGTATGCTGTGGGGATGTCTGTGTTAATGTGATACGAGCAGCCACTACAAGTCCCACTGTGGCAGCGAAGAGCTCCATGTGGCTCAGTATAGATGTATCTTTACACACTCTAAAACAGGGCTTCTCAACCTGTTTACCAATGGGGAGATGGTCCATTTGTGGCTCTCCAAAGCCCTTGCGGGCTTCATTTTCCCTCCTCCCCTCTACCTGAACAGTAACATACCCCCCTGAGGTTAAGGTATCCGTCAAAAGGGTCCCAAGATTCTGTGACGTGGGGATGAAGTGCCTCAAGAATGAAGTGAGGTGTCGTGTTCCTGCCTGCTGTCAGGAGACGAGGTCTAGAAGACACCTAACTGCTTCCCAGTATTGCACTTTGTGGCATTCCATCAAAGTACTGAGTCTTTGATGACATTTCCTCCTCTTTTCCTGCTTATTAGTGGAATCCCTTCAAGAAGCTGCTCACAGTCTTTAAAGACACTTCAGATCATACCAGAGTAGCCAGCTATGGAACTCTAATGATGGCTGATCCCTGTGTTTGCTCCTGGTACTTCACCCCAGTCTCTCTTTGGCCTATTGCACCTTTGCCATTTGAGATCATCTCCATCCTGTGATTTACAACAAACCTTAACTCTCCTCCTGCATCTGAGAGATGTCACTTCTAGGTGACTCTTCCCAATTTAATCTGTATCCCCTTTAAAAGAAATGAATGGCACACCAATTTCATACAAGAACAATTATCAATGTCCTTCAGGGCCCCAGCCTTAGGTTTTGGTGGGGGAAGGAGTTACTCACAGGTTGAGAACCCTTGTTCTAGGGACAGTATCATCGCTGTTACTTATATAATGTATAAGCACAGACAACAAAATACCCCTCCCTCCCTCTCTCCATACAGAAACATTCTTCCCCATTTCCACTCAACTGGATGAAGTATCTGAGAACAGGTGTTTATTTATATGCTTTTCTATAACAGATCATCGCTTTGAAATTGCAGCATTTCACAGACTATAATGACAGTGACCTCCTGGAAGTGTAAACTGAAGTTCAACCAACCCAGGCTCTGTGGGACTAATGAAGAGAATTAAATTCAGAGGACATGGTCCCACACTCTCGCCAGCCTCTGCTGCTGAACCTTGAGGCCTTAACTCAGAAGGTCACAACTTGGCACGCTACCGATACATGAAATAACTAAACACACATTTTCTGCAGCACCTGGAAATGAATCAAAAGGCACAGCCCTTACTGGGCTGTCATATTAAACTCAACATGAAAATTCCCATAACACTTAGTCCAATGTTTGTCTCCTTCGACAGAAAGCCAAGGCTTATAAATACATCCAGCATCGCTTTCATCGTGGTTACAAAAAAAGCCATCTTTGCCTGGAACAATGAAACCTGGGTGAAATGTTAGGACAGTTGTGCTGACACAGTTCAAAGCAGGAGGCTGCCATATATAGCACAGAGCTATAATGGCAAAGAGGCTTTTTGCTTTAAATTGAAATGCAAAGGAGGCCCCAAGCCAAGAGACAGAACTGTTTGAGAGCATCCACTTGCTAAGCAGAAGGACAGTGCTGATTCGGGAGGGGATGGGTGGGGAAGGGGAAGGAAGGGTCTGAGTGCATAGGATGCTCTGCTGCTATACTGACTTCATACCACAACCAATGTATTAGAGATGCTCTTGAACCTGGTGCTAGTTTCTCCAAGCTTCACTGTCCTGATTCTTCCCATCTCCATCTGATCCAGTTATGGTCTTCAGGTGATCTCTATTGGATTTTTAAAGCCACAACTTTATGAATTGTAACATCATACTTTTCCTGAAAACTCAGTGGTTATGTTCTGCAGTAAGTTACTGTAGTATTTCACACAATTCTGACTCTTCAGGTTTTGTTCTGCAAATATCACACACAACCCAAACCTCCATTCGAATCAGAAAGTCCACGGTACTCGTACAACGGAGCACCAAGACAGTCTACAACTGCTTTACAAATAATGTATTTATGCACCCACTTATTAATTTGACTTACTAATGTAAATTGATCATAGACTTGCATCAAGTCCTCCATTTTGTACTGTTCTAGCACCACAAAGTTTTCCAGGTTCGTGCTTATCTTTCGTGCACAGTCTTGGCAATGTACAACATAGGTCTTTCGAGAATTGCTCTCACTAGTGACAAAAAGCAGATCAAAGACTTCCACCTATTAGACAGGAAACAGAAAGCCAAGCGTTACAATTTCATTTTTAAAAAAGTTAAAACCATGAAAACTGCGTTTTCTTCAAGATTTACAGCCTTACCCTGTGCATGCAAAGAGAAAAATTAGATTTGTTCAGGGGAAATCTATTCTCCTAAGGCTTGGGCAGAGAAGTGAAACAGTGTAAAACCACAAATATTACACCTAGGATGTCTGCATGAACAGTGCCACGGGAAAGCTTTGCATCAATATTGACAAAGCAGGATTCATCTGCTGAAGGGGGTTACCCAGTTATGTGGGGATTTAAAACAATTATACCTATTTTTCCTTTTTACTGTCTGCTAAAGAAGTTTGTTATTTATTTCCTTACTACTGAACAACATGCTCATCCTGCCCAAGAGGCTCCATCAGAGGATAACTAGAAACTGATTTTCAGGGGGTAGGAAAATGTTATTTTCTTTTAAGCTTCATGAAAACTATTAACTGGTACTTTTAAGTAACTATTAATAGGAAGTAGAATAAAAAATTTCAGCAAAAAGGTATGTTCTGCAGAAAAAAAGGACTTAAATTCCCTCTCTTCTGGGTGTGCTGTTGACTTCCGAAATGAAGACAGATATACCTTTAAAATGAAGCTCAGCAGATCAAATTTTATGCAGGAAGGGATAACAACATTTTATAATAACTGAGAATTGAAAATCGACCTAGCGAAAAACAATGTTGTGGAAATACTGTGAGAGACCCTTCAGCAAAATACAGCCTGTGTCCAGAAAAACATCTGGATGAGCTCCTGGAAGGCAATACTGTATCACACAGAGGTGCTTACAGCACAGAGCCAATGCTGCAGCTTAAAAGCAGAATTTAAACGTTATCAGTAACAAAAGACAGGGCAAAATTTAAATAAATATTACAGGAGTAGGTGAGCCCAACACATTTTTACTGACCTCACAAATGCTACAGTAATGAGCTGGCTCGTCCTTTGCTCGTCCATGCCAGACAATCTCCTTTCCTGCAGCAATCAGAGCTTCCCTCAGTGTCTGACACTGTTTGAGGGTTCTTAACAGGCAGTACCTGCAACAAAAAGCAGTTGTGTGTTCAGTTCAACATTCAACTGTATAGCAAGGCTCAAGAAGGCTTCAGTTTCTTCCAAGACCCTGTATTTGGAGCTTGCTCTTCCTCTGGGATTTCAAAAACAGCTGCCTAGAATCACTGGACTCATGGCTTAGGGAGAAGTCAGACCTTGTGCTTAGGGACCTCTTTCAGGAGTGCCCCTTGCCCTGCCAACAGGCTGTGCCTTTTAATCTTGCCTGAAACACATGAATGCTCTTCTAAGCACAACAGAACAATGTGTTTTCAAAAGCAATCCACGTGTTTCATTTTGAACCATAAATTTGTCAGGAAAAAGCTGGCTTGAACTGCCAAGTTCAACATAGCTGTTTACATTTTGTGTGACTATAGCCCGATCCAAAGGACTTTTAACATCCTAAAACCCCTGTTACTTCCTCAGCACTACTAAATTTTATTGTCCCAAGTTTTCTGAAACCCCAAGTTCTGCCAGGAATCACTTTACACACAGTGGAAATAGAAGCTATGAACATGTATCTTCTCCCATGCAAAAGGAAAAAGAACAGACAGGTTGGTATTAGGCAAAAAAAAAAAAAAAATCAACATAAAAAAAATTCTAAAACTTACTTTATGAATGGATAAAAGAATTGTTCAAACGTCAAATTAAAATCCGCAATTCCCTGTGATACCCCCTTGTAAAGGCAAAAAAATTTAAATAATCTTATTGTCACAATTTTATACAGGTCTCTTCCTTACAAGAAAATTTAACTTGTTTTTTAGCATTTTATGAGCTACGTATGTTTTTCAAAAAAAGCTGGCCACATAAGTTGCCAGATTTCTAAATTACAATGTTATTTACAATAATTTTAGCTCTCAGCTATCCTATTTATTTGAGCTGCAGCCTTTAATTTTCTCCTCCACAGGGTGGTTACATTACATGCTCATTAGATGCAAAAGGAAAATTGAAAAAAATTAAGGGTAAAAACAAACACTGGACAGAAAACAAAGTGCTCAAGAGTTCTATCAAGTGTTTTCAACTTGATCCTCAACCCATTTTGAAGCCTTGAACATGTACTACATACATTCTATATTTTAAAAACGCCACATTTCTTTCATGTGTTTCCAAGTGGCTAATAGAATCTCAGGATTTAGAAATACTCTCCTCCTGTTTTACACTCATATTGTTCATCTTCAGTAAAAACAACGGCTCCATTATGGCTTCACTAACACCCTCACTGTAAGGGTAACACAAAACTGAAAGTCTGTTTCTCTGTTAAACATCTTATTTTCGTATACCCAATTTGAAGAAAATTATACAGCTCATTAAGCTCTAACTCCTTCAACACTTCTCAAGTTTGATGTGAATGTGAGTTATGATGTTAAGGCCAACCACAGGTGATAGATTAAGCATGAATTCCACGAGTGCTGGGTTATTGTGCTCCTTACAAGCTCAGTAACTTTGGAAAAGCATTCATTTATGCAATACAGCCTGAAATCAAATAAACTTAAAAGCTGCCATTCTTCTCTTCTGCTGTTACCTGGAAAAGTCTTTGGCCATCCCAAAGAGCAACTGGAAGCACACCTGCACACCTGCCACCATTGTTCTCCACCCCTGACTTCCAAAGACTTTTCAAAGTGTTATTTTCAAAGTGTTTTCGATTGTTACAGTCATGAAAAAAGAACTGCCCAGAATGTAACCCACTTCTAATACTGCTGCAATGTCTGCCAAATGAGCAAACAAAGCAGAAAACAATAGCTTGAAGGTGAACTCCCCCTCCTTGGATAAAATTCAGGTCCTTGTAATGGCACTGGAAAATGTAAATGTTAACTATTTCAGGTGTTTAAGGATGGGAGAAAGGATACAAAACTATCTCTGTGAAAATGCACCAAAATTTCCTAAGTTTGGGAAGCCTTAAGAAAGCCAAAAAGGTACCCAGCTAAGTGACAGTGTGCAAGTTCAATGGGGTCAGCTTTTAGTATTGCAGGCCTGTTTTTATTCTTGTACAGTGAGAATTCAGTTGGAAGAAAATCTAGACCATCCCTCTCTAAAATTCTCTGCAGGTATGGCATAAAGATATGAGTAAATCATGTCCAGTCAAATTCAAATATTTAACAGAAGAGGATTTAAAAATGGACATAATCCTGATTTATTCTAGAAGGGCAGTGATAAACCCATTTGAATATTTAGATATTCAGTAAAACTTTTCAAAAGTGTGGAGACCATCCCAATGGCAATGCAGAACCGACCTCTTTGTACTTTCCAGTAATACATCTTCCCTGATACTGAAAAGTATTTTACCAAGCTATATGATTTTGTGCAAAATAATTTCTCCCATGTCATGTTCTTTTATATTTCTGAAACTATTTCTGTAATAGAACTTGGTATTTCGGTTACTTTGGAATTAATTTTTTAAGCCTTTATTACTATGTTCGCTCTACCTCTAAAATTCTTCTCTTCCTCAGATGCATTTGTAAAAGTCCTTCTGGCTTTCATCTAAGAGATTTGCAGTCAATTTTTCTTTTCTTGAGGGTTGTCCTCCCTCAGCCAAGTTTGAAATAATTTTTTCTGCTGTGTTCCTGCTCACGATTCTACTGTTAAAATCAAATCTTTAAAAACATCTCATGAGAAAGTTTCGGGTTTTGCTCTTTGACTTTTATCTAGCAAGACAGCACTGAATTGCACATTAACTAAAAATATAACAAGGCATCAGATTTCTTCCAAAAGCAAAGTTTCCTCCTATTGCTTTTTCCCTTCTGCTATTCCATTTCTTTTCATCACTCATCTGGTTTCCAGTATTTAGATCTATGTTCAAATTTTAGGTTATTGCCTCTGCAGTGGTTACTCTCACACAACCCACTAAGACATATTTGTATTTATCTTTCAAATTGAATTAGAAGCTTTTTTTTATAGTTTTCCAAGAGCTAGTCTTTTGTACTATGCTGATACCTAAGAAGCCCCAGAGACAGAAGTCCAAAGTACCTAAACACGTCATGTATCTTTGAAGGGCAATTTTAGATAGACCTGTGCTTGGCAAAAAGATGACAGCTGTGTCACTTACTTTTATTTCCTGATGACAAATGAAGCCAGCTATCCAAGATGAAATTCAACCAGCTCTATCAAAAATGACTATTATTTCCAGCATTTTATACACATGCATACACTCACATATATGTAGCACACAAATGTCTCTATTTTGTACATAGAAAATCCAGGTGCAGTGGACAACAGCTGCTGGCCAGATGGTTTTTCCTGCAGACAAGAAGTCCACAGGAAAACGATGCAACTGCCTTCCTATCTTAAGGAAATTCATGAAGGTTTCAGCATTCCCAGTATGTTTACAAAGCCAAGGTCAGACACCAGGCTGTGGTGATACCAATTTCTAGGAACTGCTATTCCATAACTACAGGAGTGACCACAACAAAAAGTTACCTCAGGCTGCTGCTACTGGACATTACAAACCAGAGTTTTCCCCTCTGTACCCACAGCAGGAACTTGAGACCTGGCTGACAACTAACCTGGATGAGGGGGGCTTAATCCAAGTAAACCAGAAATGGTTTCAGTAGACTGGAAAAAGCGAATGCATGCCTGCCCAAGGTTTCTATCTGCTCCTCAGCACCTGTTTATTTGTAATGTACACCTAAAATTTGAGTCTCTTGCCAAAAAAGCTGAGCTGCTGTCAGCCAGCAAGACAATAGCAAACTACCATTTTGTCCTCTGTATTTCTTCCTAACATTTCAAGTGATTCTCTTGGAGAAGGATGCTGTGCTCAGTCACGTTTTTCTCCTTTTGAACCCAAACCATGGCAAATGTAAAATGCAAGCGGCCAATATATCAAAATCATATTTTGTCAAGAACATTCCAGAACTCCTTTGAGCTTTACAATAGATGTCTGCTGGGCTTTATATGTATTTTATATAAATAGATAAAAGTGAAGCTTGTGGATTTGGTATTTTTAAATGGACTTTTTGGCTTCCTCCCACACTCTCTTGCATTTTCCCCTGTTTCTCATTTCTGACTATTCGGTTTCTCTTCTCCTTTTTATGACAGCTGGCATTAGGAATATGAGCACTAATTGTTTAATTGAAGGGGCAGGACTGCCAGGCCTTCAGCAAATACTTTCTTTACCCTAAGTATCAGTTCCTAGATTTTAGGAAAGTATTCACACACAGACACTACCCCATAATCAAGCTTCAGAGTGACTACAAACCTCCCTGTTGTCAACTTCCAACATTCTCAGTTCTTACAAATTTAACATTTCCCCAATGCCACCCTTCTGCAACAGATGTTCAAGCCTAAATTAAATTCCTACTGTAAAAAGGTGTCGCACTCAGATGTCACCAATAAATCCTACTGGGGGAAAAAAGACACTCTTTTTCTTTGCCCTCTTTTTCACAAGTTAATTCACCCATTTTTTAAAAGCCCATTTCAAGGCAAATAATAAAAGGATTCAATGCTTCTTGATTCAATATGTTGGTAAGACTAAGAAGGGCTCAGAAATGCTTTGGCAGAGTCAGGCAAAGCAGAGAGTACTGCTACCAAAGGATTCTCACGATGAGTAATATGCTTTGGAATTCATTCCCCCACTTTCTTTAAGACAAACCTATGCTATATGCTGAAATGTTCATTCATTCCTCAACCTCAGTATGGTGCTGCAATATGATTTACATTTGCTTGAAGTTGCACCCTTTAAAGAAAATCACTACAGATGCCTGAAGCCTGGAATATTCCTGCATTTTGGAATATGCGTATGAGAAATGTCACTAAACTCAATTATCATTTTACACATCAATCAATTCATTGTTCAGAAGAGCAAAGGGAAGGAGGCTCTCAAATTCCTACTTGGCTTTATTTAAAAGATTTATACTGGATCTCGAAATGACAGCATGAGAACACTTACTACAGTTTTAAAAATGTAGAATTAAGTTTAACTGTGCTGTAGGAATGACTATATATTCCAATTCTAATATTTGGGTTGATGACCTAATTTTCTTATTTCTGATGATATGTATTCTGAACAGCTGCTGTGATCAAAGCCAACCCTTTCTGTAAATTGCTGAATTAAGTCTATGGCACATTTAAGTAAAAAGTTACTTAGACAATTCTAAAGCTGTGCCCCAGTAACATCACATAAAACATAATAAAATTAGGGATACCTATAAATGTTGCGTGCAAAAGCAGAATCTAAAGTAATACTGGTTTGGCTCCCAGGAACCAAAAAGTCTTGCAAAGAATTATTTATAAACCAACTACTGGTTTATGTGTGAGGAGGAAAAGGGCACAGTAAATCTTCAAATAAACAAAACTTACTTTATCATTTCGAAGAGCTTTGGATCTGAGACCTTGATATTCCGAGCCATATTCCATGAAAGGTGAACCATGGGTACTATGGACTTTACGCTCTGCAGCTTATTCCACTCGTACCGTTCCACTGCCAACTTGTACTGACAGGCTGCACAAACACAGAGTTACAGAAGCAATCAGTCAGGTTAAGGAACAATTATCAACCAAGATCACTCTGTTATAATAATAATTTGTATCATTTACAGCTAAACTTCGTTCACAGTGAGCCACTCGTTCCAACTACATTTCCATTCTTTAAAATGTCTTCTAAGAAGTGTATTTATGCTGCTGAAAGAACACACAATACCACAGCAGCTACAAATACCTATAAAAACAAGTTACTGACTTGTTCAATTTCTTTGTTGAACATGGAGCAGTATTTCCAAAACGGTTAATTAGTAAATTTTCAAATATTCCAGATTAAAAAAAATGCAGATTTGAAATGTCTGCATCTCACTCTATTCACAATTTATTTTACACTGCTATGGTATATAATCTCTTCTTGAGAGAAGAAGTGAGTCAGACTTTTTCATTAAGCAGCCTACTCACTCCACCCTTCTTTTAAAAATGTTTTACAAAATTTACTGTGACTGAACATGAGAGGTCTATCAGTCAGTCACACAATCCTAGAGATACACTCTTTATTGCACCATATAAAGACATACTTTCAACTAGTTAGGAAAACAGAAGCTTTTTTGAAGTACATTCTCTTCAAATGCACTTGTTTCAGCTGTGGAGTTTCCTTCCACATTCACAGATAAAAATCCTCCAAGACCATGGTTCAAAACTAAAGGCTTCCAGAGCAGTAGGTCTGAGAAACCCAATATTCCTTCATGAACTAAATTTTGCAACTGTTTGCATTTCCTGGTGCACTCACCACAGAGCTATTAGGTACCCACTGTCCCACCAATATTAGAGGACTAGTCCTTAAATTCATATGAAAGCCATAGTGCAGTTTGCTGGGTAGTACAAATTTTGGGAGAAAAAGTTAAGAAATGGCCTAAGAAGACAGTACATGAATTAATATACACATTTAACTTTTACAAGCCCATTCAAAGCACGAGTGCCAAGACTGCATTTTTGCTGCTTTCTCTTCCTCTTACAATGGAATTATTTAAAGCTTCAACACATCATATTTTAAAAATACAGCACATTGGGTTTTTCTCATCTAGTAAAGCATGGCAAATTAGTAAGAACTGGCAGGTTCTGTGCCATGTGCAGTATAATATTACCTACACATAGTTCAGCACAGGCCCTGCTCACACATACCTGTGAGAGGGCCAACGTTCCACGCGATGTTGTTGCACCAGCCAATAGCCTGAACCCAGTGAACAGTGCCAGCATTTATCCACACCAAATCCCCTGGTCTTTGAATAAATCTATAAACTGGGACATTGGCTTCATACAAATCTTCCAAGTTTGGCCACCAAGATCCCATTAGGAAATTCATATTGTTCCTGAAACAAGAGGAAAGATGAAGTACTCAGCATTTACCAATGGAAATGATAAATTCACACATTAGTGGCAGATACTTCAATGCAATTACCTGTAAAAAATAACCATCACCATAAATATTTTCTGCAGCTAATGAGTGACCCACAAAAAGCAGTCAAAAGGAAAGTGTCATGTATAAAATTCCTGATCGTAATTCCACATTTCATATCCATCAATACATCAGAACACCTACCCATCTACCTGCCCATGTGAAGTCAGTTTATAGCTTCCAGTTAAGTTCTATTTTCCTTTAAGTGTCCCAGTATTTTATTGATGCTGAGGCAGACAAATCCTTGGTCAGAGCCAGTGCGGCACTGGTGCCCAATGCTGCTTTTTTCCATCACTGACTGATCTGTACAGACCAGCTCCCAAGGATGTTTTCAGTTCTGAACACGTACTCACACTGTCTGTGCATGCATGTGAAGCTTGCCCACACAACAAGCAACCCCTTGGCAACATTTTAACTGTGACCCATGGGGTCTATGCTCTCAGCCAAGAAATGCTGACCCTCCTGAGCAGCATGGAAAAACACCTCCATATGGATTTCCTAACTATGAACTCTTCCCTTGTGGTTATGCAAAATCTCCCATCCTTATCCCAATATTATACTGCTTTTATACTGCACCAAGAGAGATTATTTGCAATGCACAGTTTTCAAATACAATTAAGCGCCTCTGCAGAGGCACTGTAGATATTTTGTGAGGTTACCAAGCTCTCAGTTTCCCTGTCAGCCTCAGAAGGACAGTGACATGTGAGTAAAAAGGCCTGTTGTGCCAGAGACATGGCAATTCCATCAGCGGAAATTACATTTTGAAGATGGCTTATCTTTGTAAGGGTGGATGAAATAAGAACAGCTGTCAGTGGGTAGGCAAAAATTACAGAGACACTGAGATGAATTCGCTGAGCTCTGGAGAAGTTCTGAAGTCAAGAGCTTTATCCAGTTTCAACTGGGTAAGAAAAACCTTCTCCCATATGATCAACCTCAGAGACTCCTGCTTGAACACTGGCATGATGAGGGGACACAACTGATGCTCCCTCTTTTTTGTGTCTGTGCGTGTACAAACAAATATTGTTCTGTCTGTTTTTAAGGCAACCAACTCTACACAAGGCACAGCATAGAAATCCTAATCTTAGAGCTGGCTGAGCAGTTCCCCAATGCTCAGGATACCTCAGCTTTTCCAGGGAGTTACGAATATGTAAGTCTAAGCAAAGCCTGCCACGACGCCTCCCGGGGTCCGAGCAAATTAAGCTTTCACTCTAAATGCAACCAGAAAACATGCCAAAATACCAGTGACTCTGTATTTGCTTCTGTCAAGAGAATTCTGCCTTTTTGTTTCTGTTATACACAATCCAAGCTTCTGTACATTGTACAAATGTGGTATTTTCTATGAACTCTAGATTTTGCATTTTGACCTACTTTAAAAGACTTTTCTGACTCGGAAAACCCGTAACATAATGCCCCCTTAGAACACCCTCAGTAATTTCCCCCCTCAGGTCTGAGAAAGGCACAAAAAATTTGATAAAATACAAAACCAGCACGTCCAGCTTACTTTTCACAGAAGTCATTCATGACACCCCAATAGCTTTCAGGGACAACAAACCATTCACAGTCACCTGGACCAATATTTATATTTACTGAGCAAAAGTTGTTATTTTCTTGATGACCTGAAATTTAAGAGAAAAGTAAACACACTTTATGTAAGGCCTTTCTATCAAAACAATGCCATGAAATGCAAAACCACAATTACTAAAATAACTTAGACCACAGTTTAAGTATTTTTATATATTTCATATGACACTTCCATACACTATTTAGGTGCTTCACACAGTTAAGCTACCAGTGACTTGAGAATTTTGCTTTTGTTAGTTTGTGGAGAACAAAGTGGGAACTACCAATCTCGGGGATCTGACCAGTATTTCAGCAGTTCCCCTTTGCTGCAGAAATAAATACTTCAAAAGCTCAGGTTTTGTGTTTCATGGTATCTCCTGACAGTTCTGGTCAGGTACAAAACTTTGTGACTTCAGGCACTGAACAGACACGGAGTACAAAAATCTTTCCAAAAGAGATTTCAAAATCCATGTCGAAATGCCCAGTATTTTATCTTCTTTTGACAACCGGAAAACTGAGCCATAATCCCTAATGGAATTTTCTGAAGTTGTACTTCAGAAAAAAAAAAACAGACCCTGAAATTTTAGTCCACATTCCTCAAGTCCCAGTCCAGGGCCCCAACACAGCACAATTCATCATGGAGGGTTGAGTCCTATTCTCAGACAGTAAAAATCTAAAAAAGTGGAAGTTACTGATTTCTAGGATTGCACCAGACTCACTTGGGAAGCCTCTAAAAACTTCCAAGGTATGTGAAATTCAAATACTGTCCACGTATATAAACCCAACCTTCTTTGTCTCCTTAAAGAATCCAGTATGCATGCGAGAGGTCAGCAGGGCAATTCCCTAGCGCTGCAGAAATCCAGGAATTTCCAATCTAAGCGCTTTGTCCACGCAGAGTTCGGTTAAGTAAGAAATATAAAAATACTGAATATGTAGATTTATCACGTTTAGGCATGCTGTAAGATCCAGGGAATCTGCAGTGCAGTTAAAGCCAACACCCCACAGCAGAACCTGATTTTTTCATGCAGATTATACTCACCTGGTGTCCTGCTTCCTGGAACCTTCATGTAGAGCTGCACTGTGTTCATGCCCAGGATGGTATGACCAACATGGCTTAGAAGATTTCCTGCTGATACCACACGTACAAAAGCAGGAAGTTTTGTCAGTTCATGGAGTTGCAACTTCCACCTGCAGCAAAATAGCAAATTGACAAACTGTGAATCCCTGAAACTCTTAGAAGAGTTTGGGAAACAAACATTTTCAAAAAGTTGTTAGCATAGGTATCTGTGTTACTCTTTCAATTTTAAAATATTTCCAAATACAATCACAAATCTGACAGCCTAGTTGAGGGGAAATGTAATTTTGTAGCCAAAGCTGAAACTACAGATCAGAAGATCTGGCATCTACCTGGGACCCTAAAAAAACTATTTCAAGTGTCAAATTCCAATTCCCTATGAGCCTCAGGTTAGTTATGCCTAGGTTCATTTAAAATCTCTCTCCCAATGGCTTGTTCAGAGTAATAGTTTATTAGCAACTAGTTTTTATCTACAAATGGAATTTCCTTTATAGAAAAATGGCATCAATATCTAAAATTTTGTAACAACCTCTGATCACATCCACAGACACACATGCTGATCTTCTAGTGACTGCCACGGAAGAGGTCATCATCTTAAGTGGTCCTTACTGCCCAAACACCATAAACTTTTCTTCTCTAATGACTGAAATAGACCAGAATTTTTGTACTGCAGCTGGTGGGACTGACAGCCTAGACATGCTGGATCTTTGATGGAAGTATGCATTAACCAGAGATTGAACCAAATAATTATTACTGGACAATAAAAAACATGCTTTCAGAGTATTTATAATATTTTCTAAGCTACCTTCATCTACTCACAAGAGGATATATAGTTTAAATAATACTCAATTTTTTTTTTTGAGGCTCTTGAGAGGTATCATGGCTTACTCGTAGGTAAGCATTGGTCTGGTCTTTGCTACGTATTTTGAACCCTGTTACTGGATAAAGAAGCAAGAGTTATGAAAAGGTGGAAACAGAGGACAGTATGAATGAAAGGAAAAAAACCCATGAATAACAAAAATTCAGACAAACAAAAAAGAAAAAAACCCTTTAATCTTACAATTTCTATGCAAAAAATTAAATCTTGGTACTGTCAGAAGCAATAAAGTAGTAAGCAAACAATTTAAAGCTTCACAATAAAATGAAGGGAATGGATTAGAAGGAGTACTAGAATTAATGGTTTCTAATAGATGTTTAAACTCATTTCTGGAAAAACAAAAATCCTGGAAAGAGAAGTTTGAAAAGATATTTTAGCATGAGAAGGACTCGTAACAACAGCCTGAAGATCAAAGGTAACCACTTCACTGTGGAAATGAGGTGTGCAACTGGAATTTATCAACAGACTGACTGATGTCTGAGAATACTACACTGGATTTCCAGAAGGATTATCATCATGTAGAATCCCTCTGTGAGCAGGAGAAACTGTTATCAACTTACTTTTTGTCATCTGACAGGTCAATGTTGGTCCCAAACTTGATTGTTTTAAAAGGTCCTCTTCTCCTCCTCCCAGAGCTGCAAATATAAAAATGTATCAGGTAAATGTGAAAAAGGAATGATGTAAAATCGCATATATAACGAACTACAGAATTAATAGAGTTATACCACACTTACTTATCAGAAGATGTGGATTCATTATCTGAGTGGTCCTTGTGGTGACTCTTCTTCTCATTTTCCTCCTATAAAAATGCAATTTTGAAATGTTTTTACATATATACATATACACACACACACACATAAAAGAACATATAAAATACATAGGTATAAAGCAGTAACACCGACATAGATACAAATAAATTTGTTTCAAGATATTGACACAATCTTTGAAATATCCATGTCTAAGATTCTGTGTCAACATTTCTTCATTGTGAAGAAAATGAAAAAAGTTAGCCAAATGCATTGAAAAAAAATTCCTCATGGCTGCAGATTCCAGGATGCTCAGGCCAGGACAACAAAAAATGTCTACACTGTAAATATTTCTGCTGGCCTGCATTCAAGTTGGAAATGAGTATGTGACCTGGAATCCAATATTAAGGAATTCTGTTAACTTTTTTCAGGTAAGAACATCTACCTCCCTTCAAAGTCAAGCAGGTATCCTGACAGGAAACTAGGATGACTAGTATTTGTAAAACTAATCTAATAAAATCCATTCTATAAAATCTTTTTAATTTTTCATAGCCATATGCTATTTTAGCACGAGCAGTAGCTGAGACCATGACTAGTGGAAAAAATCCAACCAATATTAAATGATGCAATTTGATCTTTTTAGCAGACTGTGCTCAAAACCCTATTCTAAAGACTTCTATTTTGGCAAGTATATGGACAGAGAAGGAAAGAGACAAAAAGGAAGAAGGAACTGTCTGGAGTCTATCCAAAGATCTCCGGGTTTGAATGGGATTGTTGTTACATCTCAAAGTGCCCTGTGTACCTGAGAAAGTCTTATTCATCCTTTGAATAAAGGACAAAGAGAAACAAAAAGGAACCTAGTGATGATGGATTTATCAAATGCTGCAAGACATGTTAGAAAAGCAATGTAATAGCTGTAAGAGGAATAAAGAAGAAAGATCACTTAGGGCAAGCCAAGAGAACTGTGGCTATAGA
Source organism: Machaerirhynchus nigripectus (assembly GCA_013397975.1). Classification (NCBI taxonomy): domain Eukaryota; kingdom Metazoa; phylum Chordata; class Aves; order Passeriformes; family Dicruridae; genus Machaerirhynchus; species Machaerirhynchus nigripectus. The sequence goes on along the minus strand of VZRQ01001714.1, from coordinate 133,091 downwards.
AAGAAGAAATAAAGCTTTCATTTAAACACTGAAAAGTCACCTAAGGACAGGTCAGAGCAGTGTTAGGCAAAGGAGACATGTACAGCATCTTTCTAATTTCCAGCGGAAAAATGAAAATCATCACTCTTAAAAATTATTTTATGTATTGCACTTTTACCACCAGTTTGTAACAGTGAGGGGGAAAAAAATCAGAAAAACCTGCGGGACACATCGTGGTACAAATCCAAAGCTGAGGCTTTCAGTGGTATGTGATCAATTATGTACATTTTTAAACATATCTAGCCGTATCTATATATAGATATAGATAGATATAGATATGTATTATGTTCCAGTGATGTAATGTTCTCCAGCTCCTCTGGAATAACATACAAGAATACAACACTGGTGCCACTGCTCAAGGGGCACCAGAAAACTTCAGCCAATATCATACTGAAATTTATTACCACTGCACAGGAAGAAAAATCCCAAGTTCTAGAAGATTTCCGTGCCCCACACTTCCCAGTGGTACTCCTGTTTCTCTTCTTCACCCTGCACCAGCTCACAGCCTTATGACTGATTCCCTTCTGCTCCCTTCAACTACCAATTAACTTCTTTGTTTCTAATCCTTTCCTCTAATGCACAAAATTTAAATTTAGCACTTCTCTTTCCCTTCTTACTGAAATCATTCCTGTTTCTGTGTAAAGGCAGTGAAAACTGCAATAGCCAATTCCCCACAATGACAGTTTCCATATTTTCTAACTGGTCAAAATTATCTTTTCTTAGTTCTGCCTTAGCCCAGTCCTTCTGTAACACCAGGTAACATAAGCCTCCAAGGAGTGCCCACAGCTGTTTCAAGAATGTTGTCACTACTTCAGTAAAAAATATTAGAAAGTAATACCAATAAAATCACATTTCATAGAACCCCAGAGTAACAGAATAGCTAAGGTTGGGAAGGACCTCTGGAGATCATGGAGTCCAATCCCCCTGCCAAGGCAGGAAGGGGAAATACTATTTCTAATACTTCACTCTGTCACATAAGTCTAAAAACTTCTGAACTAAATACGAACTGTTATGTTTGGAACTGAACAAAAGACAAATATCATTGTAAACTTCTAATAAGCCACATCCAAATTAATTCGGGATAGTATGAAGAACAAAGAAATCTTATTTCCAAACTTGTGTGAAACTAGAAGTAATTCAAATTTTTAAAAAGCCCTGAGTTCTAAATATTTTAATGTGAATTTTGATATTACAATATGAAAGCCTAAACTAAGAAACTTTTAAAGTATGTAACAGCTGTGAGTTTTATATTATTAAACTTAAGTTTACACTAAGCTTTTGGGAAGAACAATCTGACCCTCTATTCAAAAGAGATTTTGAAAACTTACCTGTGCTCTTCATGCTAATGGAAATGTCTCTTTTCCCTCAGCAGTTTCTGCTTTTTCCAACAGCCACTATTAATTGGCTCCAGAGTCAGTATGCAGTCCATGAATTATAACTCAAATAGTAGCAATTAATTACTTACCCTTAAAGACTCCTGGAATGAGGAGGCCTGATACTGTGCATATTTAGCAATTGTAGTATGAGATCTACTGCTTTCACAACGCCAGATTTTCTTTGTTCCAGTGGGGTCCCAGTTTTCATCTGCTGGCTGCAGTAGTTGTGTCCTTACTTCTACTATGTGTTCATTATTTGCTTCTACCAACGTCTTAGTAGAGAAGAGTCCTAGATCTAATTAATAGCAATAAAATTAATAAATGAAGGTTAAAACAGAACAAAAGGAATTCAGGAAAATGCCTGAAATTATCAAAAGGTTTAATCTAAAATAATTTTTACCCCTTAGTCTTCGCAACACTGCCCACCTGAACATTAGTTACTGACACCCAAAAATCTTTTCTCCATACATCCAGCAGAAAATCAGAAAAAACTTGGCAGCTATGGACTACATTACAAGAAACATTTTACAAGTCTTGGGTAAACAAATCTGCAAACATTGTTCAAATCTATTACCAAGAAAGTGTTTTTCAGAGCTGAGTTTTATGAATGTACTTCCATCACGTAACACGTTTCCTACCACTTGTGACAGTTTAGTCTACGGACTTGAAAAAGTTGCACGGTCAAATTATAGATAACTAGATCTAAACACAAAGACATGCATCCAGTTTTTATAGGAAAATATCTAGCTGTAAACGTCCATATCCACAGCTCAGCTTCTCTCTGTGCTCAACAAAATCTGCTGGTTTTGTGGTGGGGGTTTTTTTGACATGACCAAGATTGAAACAACACCACACTGAGAAACGACAAATTACCCTAATGACTTGGAATATACGGGTAATGCAATATTACAGAAATGAAATATACACTTGTATGAACTGAAAGACTTCTCTTTAAAAAACATACATTTCTCCCCAAAGTAAAAAAAAAAAAGGTAAATTTACCTAATTTAAGCGCTCCAGCAAGGCCACGTATTACAGTAACAGGGTTGTTTGGATTTGTACAAAATTGATGTAAAGGTGGAAAGAAAGCATCTCGTTTATTTTCCAACTGCAAAATTATAATGGAATATTAGATGTCAGATCAATCTAAATTCCTTATTTGTAAAATAAGAAAGAATAGTGAAACAAAAGAATAATAACAGATAGAAACCAGGAATTTTTTCCATTTCCCTGCACTGTGGGGAATGAACAGCTACACCATACAATTCTTTCTATGGCAAATGCTGGGTTCACTCCTGAAATTAATTTGTTACTGTAATTTGTTTCTTGGCATGAATTATTCCCAGGTTGCTTCAGCTCTGCAACTCAGGTTTCCTGAACTTAATTTCCTTATCTGACAGTAGCCTTGTACATTCCCTAAATCTACAGAATTCTCTGAAGAGCAATCCAGTTTCTTTTCAGAAGTTAAAAAGCGCTAATTTTACAGATAATGTATACAAGAAACAGTATAATTAAAAGACTACTCTCATGGTATATCTCATGTTAACCAGAAAGGTTGATTTGATTTTCTTATGCTTCTCTGCACCTATAACCTCAATTTTATGCTATAGCCTCCCTCCTGATTTTTTTTTTAATTGCTATGAATCCTTTAGAATGCTGAAGGCCTTTCTAGCAATAAACAAAATGCAACCCAGAGCTCCCAAAAAGTGCCACATTTGCAGAGTCTGTGCCAGTGTGGTGACTTTCCAGCTTTGTGAGGACTCATCAAAGCTGGGATGGACTTTATTAAGGCAGAGGAGTTCAGGTGCAATGCCTGGAAAAGAGCTGGAAGCATGACTGCATCCAGCCTAACTCCCAGGCAGCCTCTTGGGCAGAATCAGACCCAAGTTCCAGCCTCTTCTGGTCCTCACACTGAGGTGAGCAAAACCAGCTCGATCTTTTCACACTGCCTGTATGGACATACTGTAATTCATTCTTCTGCTATTAAGGAAGTAGACATCCTGTAATTTATCCTTTTATTACTAAGGAAGTTTGCTCAATAAAGCTATTACGAAACTTTATTTTCAGAACAGAAGTTTCAATGCTTGCATAAGAAAATACTACTCAACTAAACCCTGCCTTTTCCTGGTGACATTTTGTTCTTAGCATCACCCCAACTTCTATTCATTTATCTTCACTATGTTTTGAAGCAGACTGTTACAGAGCTTAGTTTAATTACTTGCTCATTTATACATAAGCTGTCACTTGCAAAAACTGTACATACATTTTTGAAATACTGTGCATTGCATCTAATGACCGGGTTTTGCTTATTCTGACAACATTTTGAGTATTAAAAAAAAAATCTAAAGTGTTTTTCCTTTTGTTTACTGAAATTCTTAATTTACAAGTACTTTAAAAGTCAAACTATGTCACAAAATTATCTTTAAGGTTAGCATTTCTCCTGCTTATATACCAGTCTGGGGAGCACCATAATTAGAACTCAGCGATGAAATAGTGCATCTTTAAAATAATTACATTATGTAATTCAGATATCCAAACAATTACAAAAGACAGGCAACAGTGTACTTCTGCCACTAGATGTACTTACATAAATACTAGGTGTAGGTGGATTCAGCTTGTCCTTTGGCAAGGGAGGGTACGGTGGAGGCGGTGGTCGTGGAGGTGGGCATTTATCCAATAGAATACTACTGTTAGATAAGCCATTTTTACCCAGATTCCTGAAAGGAAACAAGAGCTGTCTCTGTCAATACTTGACAAATAAAATAAGTGTATATCAGTGTAATCTCTTATGCAAAATAATGTTGTATAAGGAGAAACCATAATTTAAGATGCAAATAAAGCTCATATGTTTTAATCAAGAATTTTCTGTGTATAATTTGATATTACTCAAACTTATTCCCACTTTGCCTGCTGAATCTGCAACATTGCCACAGTCATTTTAAATAAAAGCAAACATGACACATTTGACAAAATTTAACAGGAAGAGAAGGTTTCAACTGGAAATGGAGAAGAACCTTAGCAGGTGGATGATCGTTCCAAAGGAGCTGAGGTAGCAGAGCAGAAGTCAGAAAATGCCAATGTCTCAGCCAAAAAACTGCTGAGTCACAAAAACCAACTACAGCTACACCACAGGCACTGAACTGAACCACACCTACCCCTCCCTGCCTTACACTGTTCGAAGCAGAAGGAGCCACTGCTGCAGAACCCATTTTTTGGAGCAACAAAGGGAGAGGCCCTCCCCCAGTGAGTTGCTGTGTCAATGCCCCTGGATGTGACTTCCAGGGAGAACCTCTCTGCCTGTACTTTCAGCCTCTCCCTGGAGGTTTCCCAGTGTGCAGGACCCTGTATGTGTAACTTCTCCTATGATGGGTGACCTGAAAAGCCTCCATTCTGAGCTTAGCCTGTAGTCAGTACCCAGTCACCACCACTGACAAAACCATCCCTTACAGTCTTGTTAAAAATGACTCAACTCAAAATTCTTCCAACTAAACACTATTCAAATCCTTCTCCCAACCTCCGTTGATTCACTGTTGTTACATCCCACAAAAGAGGATGTTTCTAATGTATAATTTAGTCATATATCCTTACAAAATTCACTGGTTACTTAAAGGTTTTTTTTGATAACAGTCTTCAGCCAAAAACAGCTGACTTAACATGACATGAAACTCCCAGCAAGAGAGATTGTTTTTAAAACTGAGAAACATGGTACAGCCAGATACTGGGTTCATGAGATCACAGCTCCAAATGAAGCTACCACAACCCGTAAGATGGACTTGGGGCTGGAGATCAGATCAGATTGACATGATAAACACTTCACAAAAACCAAGCAAACAGCTGACACACCCAAAAGCACACTGGTCAAAGTATCAAACAACTTATTCCTTGTGATAGGTGAGTCCAATGCCAGAATTTCACCTCCAAGAAAGTCAAAGAGTGATGCAGAAGCTTTGATTAGTCATCACCCAACTTGGCAAATAATCACTGGCCAGTGCTTAGTGTCTGATGTGAGTTTTTGCAAAGGCTTCTTTGCCCCCACATACACAAAAAAACACCAACAAAGCAAACAGAAAAAGATCCCAAAAATAACATGGCAATATAAAATCATCACCACACAGAAATTTATTGACCACAGCTGAATGAACCTGAGATTCAGACCATTTATGCCAAGTAAAATTAGACTCTAAACAGCAGGTATCAGATGTTACTATAACCTCTGTATTACCAAACTGAAAATAAAACCAACACAAGAGTGTAGTATTAGAAATAAGAGAGAACTTTGACAAAATTGAGTTTGCATTGATAAACAGTTATCAGGAAATTTTTAAGGAAAATGAGAAGAAGTGAACTTGTAGAAAAAGGGACATTGCTCAGAACTAGCATGACTTGAGCTGCTGCAGTCACAGCAAGGTAATTACAGTGAAAGTTCAGTAAAGCCAAAGCACACGGGGGTTTCAGGGAAGGGTGACAATGGAGAGAGGAGAAACTTCTGTACACTTAGGAGAAACTACAGGTCTGAAAAGGGAGAGGAGAAATGGAAACAAACAGACAGTATGAAGGAAAAAAATCAGATGAACAAAGACATCTCATAAACCCAGCACTTGAAGTTGATATTACCAATTGCATGCTATAATTTCCTATTAAGCTACTAAAACGTTATGTGGAAATTTTAAGAGAGGAAAATGGACAAAGAAAAGCAAAGCTGAGATAGCAAAACATTCATAATTTAAGTGGCACAGGAAACAGATGGGCAGAATATTTAAAGTTGTATTTAACAGACCAGCTTCACTCTATCATCATTTTTTTTCCTATCATCTTTTTTTTTTAACTATGAATCAGAATATCTTACTATTAATAACAAGGCAAGAGAGCTATTGAAGAATAATTCTGTAATTGTTAGTGTGCCAAACAGAGCAATAGAAATTATAAAAAACACTACAGAAGTACTAAAAATATTTGCCACTACAGTGTGAATATCCACTGCCAGCTTCTCCACTTCTGGAAATACAGAACTACAGGAAGTGCAAGGAAAGTGAAAGACCCTTTTTCACCACAGACAGCAACTGTGCTGAAGATCCCACAGATCTCGGTTTCAAGCATGCAGTTTTTGTGAGAGGATTTCACAGTGGCTAAAAGGGGCAACAAATGCACTGCTCAAGACAAAACAAGCCTGACTTACACCCCCAAAGGAAACTGGATAACCAGTCACCTACAACACTGGGATGAAGGAATGAAGAGAAGGACAAGCTTCATTCACTTAAATTGACTTCCACAGGAAAATGGCTTGTCGTGGACTGTGCAAGGACAACACCCTTCATTCCCACAGAAGAGAAGGCAGGAGCAGCCCTCAGGCTCAGAGGGGCAAGGACAGGGGGGCACAGCCTGTGCTGAGCCACAGCTGCAGCACTCCGTCCACGGCAAATTCCTCTGGGGGTGGAAACAGCAACAGCTCATGGAAGTGCTTCACCCTGAGGACCAAACTTGAACGGCCACACTGAGGAGAACATCAACCATTACGGATGAAACTGGTGCCTCAACTTCACAAAATCACTGAATCAATTAAGTTGGAAAAGACCTCTGGGATCATCGAGTCCAACCTATGACAAATCACCACCGTGTCAACCAGACCATGGCACTGAGTGCCACGTCCAATCATTCCTTAAACACCTCCAGGAATGGTGACTCCACCACCTCCCTGGGCAGCCCCTTCCAATGTCCCATCACCCTTTCTGTGAAAAAATTCCTCCAACTTTCCAACCGAAACCTCCCCTGGTGCAGCTTAAGACTATGTCCTCTTGTCCTGTTGCTTGGCATTATTTCATGTAGTCATGGGATCTCTTGAATAAGCAATCATCACATTCATTAAACATCCTTTTTAATTCTATTTTACTGCTTTCTAGATACATTCCTACAGCTTCTAAAAGACAGGTTACAGCCTTCAGTCTTAGATCAGGACTTAAACTTATCAGGCAGTACCAGACACTTTTTAGGTACTAGATTGACTTTGCATCACCCCACCTGACAAAAAAAAAAAAAAAAAAAAAAAAAAAAAAAAAAAAAAAAAAAAAAAAAAGAAAGTATCATGGAGGTTTAATGCTACCTGTGTTACACAGCTATACCAACTTTATTTTATAATAAAAACTCTACCTCAAAAAATATTAAAGTTACCAGGATAAAACTTATTTTCTGAGAACCAATAACCATTATCATTAATTATCATTCTTTACATTCATTAAACTAATACCTCAATATTTTTATTATTTCACTCAAGCCTTATGTCAGACTGAGAGAATTTTGCCTGTTTCTCAGGAAGCGTGCTCTTCAAGTCCTCTGGAACTTTTCCTGTTTTCCAAGAACTATTAAAAAAAAATCTATATGAATTACAAACAGTTCTCTGGCTCGCTCTTTCAGAGTTCACGGACGTATGTAATCTGGGCCTCTGACTTAAAAATGCCAAATTTAAATAAAACTGCTGTTTAACCTTCTCCTTGGAAAGAAAGTACATCCCATGATGTGAACATTTTATCTGCCTTTTTCCCAAGCATAGAAGAAAAATATTTACTGAACACTCTTGCTTCAATTGAGCATGCCAATACTTCTGTGCAGACATTATTTTTTCGGTTCTTTTTTGTTTTTGTCTACAGGTTTTCCGCTTCCAAACATAATTTCTGTGTTTTCTAGAACTCCTAGCTTCAATACTTTTAAAAATATTTGCCCTTTTTGTTTCTACTTGGGAGTTTGTGACCTTTTGATGATAATGAAAAGTTCCTAAACAACTTCCAGTTATCTATACATTTGTATTTTAGGTACAATTTACAGGTCAAACAGAGTAAGTTACAGGCAATTGTGCTTAAGCAGCTATTTTTGTTGTGAAGTCAGTCTAAGTGAATTATTATTCGAGGATTAGCTGTATAAGAATTAACAAGCTTTTACTGCTCAAGAGATTATAGTTATTCTGAAGAACAAAATTAATACCCTCTCTTCCCCCAATAAAAATCACATTTAAAACGAATACAAGGAACTGTGGATTTATTCGATAGTCTATCTCAATTCTATCAGAATTAATTAATCTACAAAGAGGAAGGAACAAGACCTTTCCAAAACGTGCCTGCAGAAGGAATGGGTTGAAGCACTGGGTTGCACAGCACTTACTTGATGCAGTCCTGGTTCAACCCACAAATACCCACCCTTCACAATTAGCAGATACAATCAGTTGCTTTCTCACTGGGAGTTATTACAAAACCACAGAAAAACGCCTGTCAAACCCCACCATCCTGGGAAGGAGGTGGTTACACACACCACCCAGCTTGGCTCCCCGAGCTCCACCTCCCCAAGCTCCTTCTGTAGCCACGGGATAAAGAGAGGAGTTCTCAAAGGGAATATAAAGAAGTCAAGTCAAGCTTACATTATGCTTAAATACAAGTAATGCCAGATAATTACACAACCTGTTTATCATGCAGTTCTCTATCCCAGCCTTTCACAACCAGGTACTAGCTGGCCTCACTCCCAGAGATCTTTCATGAAACCTACAGAAAATCCTACAATAGAAATGTGGATTTTCTCATTATGCAAATGTATTTCTAATTATTTTTTAATTCTCTTCTGGTTTTGACCTCAATAGTACAGGCTGGCAGTGAATTTCATAGGTTAATTACATGTTATGTAAGAAGTAATGTTTCTTTTTTTCTTTTCTTAATGACTTTTACATCTTTCCTCTCTATTTCATTTGCTAATCACCTTGCTCATAGGCTGTAAGACAAACAGAATCACATCAATAACTTATGTAACAAAAGCATTGTAACAAGTGGCACCGAACTTTTTCATACACTTGCCTTTCCCTCTGAACTGTGTATTTCCTATGTTTGTTTTTTTTTTACTCCCAGATAATTCTGCTTCCCATCTGCAGATTTCTGTATTTGCCTTTTGAACAAAACAGAACCTCTTATTCCAAGCAGTGTTTAGCTTGTGAAATCACAGTATTTAACATTTTATTCTTAAAACTTTTGCTGTGGTGAAGTTCACTTGCCAGACATAACGTACCTTCAGCGCAACTGAGCAATTCTGTCTTGAAGCCAAAAAACCCCTTTGTTTGCAAATAAAATTCCCAATAAAACAAGAGCTGCTCTCGTTGTTTTTAAGAACAAACCAGAAATTTAATCCAGGTCCTTCCTCCACGAAGTACTTCCCTCCAAATGGATTTAGGTTCTTTTCCTTTGGACCATGAAGCTCTCGAACTAGTGATTCACTGACTTCCCAGACCAGGCTCAGGGAGCAGCATCTTCAGTAAGGACAAATCAAATTTCTTCTGCCCCGGGTTCCAACAGAGCCCTCAGAGCAAGGACAAGTGTGCCCACTGCAGCCTCTGCACTGCCCTTCCCACTCCTCCTCAGGAAATGGATTTACTGCACTTGTGTAAATGCTGGCCATTTATCAGCCCCTTTTCCAGGCTGTTTAGCCCAGACCTCCTTCACAGAACCAAGGTATCATTAAGGCTGGAAAAGACCTCTGGAATCGTTGGGTCCGACCAGGGACCAAACACCACCTTGTCAACTTGACCATGGCACCACATGCCACCTCCAGTTGTTCCTTGAGCACCTCCAGGGATAGTGACTCCACCACCTCCCTGGGCAGCCCATTCCAATGCCCTGTCACCCTTTTCCATGAAGAAATTTCTCTGTTTGCTGTCGTGTATTTTTATCATTTTACACGGCCCCTTGAGAGGCAGCTCATCTCTCCCAGTCTCCTGTCACTTTCTTTTCTCAATGGATTGCTCTATACTTTCCTTCTTTGAACACCAAGCAAAAAGAACTATAAAAAGGCCTTATTAGCCCCTTTTAATACATGTTACAGTCAAACCTACGCCTCTCATTTGCCTTCCCCAATTATGCCAAACTGCTAAAGCTTTCAAGTTCAGAAATGCTTCAGAGTTTCGAAATGAATCTTTCCATGTATCACCATAACAACAAGAACAACTCCCGGCTGACACGAAGTTGCCCAGTTACCCAGCTGGGCTCTTCAGAACTGTCTGAGGACCTCTTACCCCTAAGTTTTGTTTGGACCTTTGCCTGTTCTTTCAAGACTGTGAACAAACTTTAATAAATAATGAGGAAAAAAAGTAATAACCAAGATATGTCTTACTTCTTTTATGAGAAACAAAGTAAGTCAACTCAGGAACTTCTCTACACTGCTTAGAGGAATGACCTGACCTCAGATAAGTTTTAGAAAGAACAACTGGTAGACTCTCTTAACTGAGCTGGATACCGGATTTTTATCCCTACTCTGGGATGTTAATTAGATGCACCAGTTGAAACACTGAGTGAGAAATCAGCTGGTTTCACTTCAGTAGAAATAAACAGCTCGAGTGTTAACTCTCAAGTCTTGTGATAATGTTTCATTAATTCTCCTTTCAGAAAGACTGCTCACAGGGAAAAGATACTTACATTTCTAAGAGCACAGAAAAGAGCTTTTGATATCAGTCTCTTTAAGGAAACCTGATACACAGCCAGACCAAGGACTCGTCTTTTGTCCCCCCATGTATTAACAATCGGCTTTTCCAGTAACAAACCCGGAGCAGTTATTCTTAGCATATTTTCTTCTTTTAATTACGTAATTTTCACTTATGCTTAAAAATTATTTGGGGTTGTGTTGGTTTTTTGTTGTTTTGTTTTTGTTGTTTTTTTAAAAATGACCTTAACAGGAGATTTTCCCTGGGAATCTCAGCAAGGATAATTAATTTAATAGTGCACTCTTTTATCTGGTAATTTGCTCAGAGACTTAAAGAAATTTACTTTACTATGTAAACAGCTTACCAAACACAGTTTAGTTGGTTTATAACCACCTTAAAATTTACTGTTGCAACCAGTTTTATTGGTAGGGAACACTAACCAGATGAAACTTCCCAGAATCACCTCCTCAATTCCCTTTTATCCCTACCCTCCAACAGCAGTTTAACAAGATGAGCACATTAGCCACCCTACTGTTCTCCAGAACAGCATCTTAATGAGATTTGCATATCTGAGTCAATAGCTCAGCCCCTGCATCTCTCAATTCCTTGTGGCTTTTCAGTGACATTGTCTGGCCCTTCAAGGGAAGCTCCTTGTACAAGTATCAATTGCTGTGCCAGCACCCCACGTCTGACCCCTTCTCAGCCTCCTCAACAACCTCATTTCACCCCACGAGCAGAATGGGGCTCTGTTAAATATTTTCTCAACATTCACCCCAAGGAAGATGGACATAAAGAAACTTTTCAGCCTCCACAATTACCTTGCCCTACTTAAGTGCTCACTTTAGTCTTTGGCAAAACAAAGCATTTACCAAATCTGTTTCTACAGAGCAGACAACCTATTCACACGTAATAAAAGAATCAAACTCAGTTTTCTCTTTGGCATGTGTTTTGCATTTTGTGATACAAAGCATCTCCTTTCACCTAGTGGCTTCACTTGAGCAGCTTTTATTAAGACAACACTTGTTTACATACAGCAAAATGACAGTCTCCCAGCATTTTTTTTTTGGTCTAATTCTGGTTTTATTATATTGTAATGCAAGACTTCTGAATGCCTATTCTAATAAATTGCTTTCACTTTAAAAACTACCAATCTTCCGTATTCCTGATGCTCCTTTGTTCTTAAGCAACACACAAAACCCTTTGAACATTACCAAGTCACCTTTACCATACTGATTCCTGATAAAATCCCTCCTGTGACATGAGGAACTGCATTATCCTGCAGTTCACTCTCCTCCAGTAGGTCAATTGTAGTTACCTTGTGAACCAACTCTTGTGCATTACTTACTCCCAAACTGCTACTGATTCCAGGTCTTTTGTGCTCTAAGCACAAATAAACCTGTAGGGTCTGAGAGATGCAAAAAATGACTCCTCTTAGACAAGACTTGTTTAAACTTGCAAGCATCTGAAGAAAACAATTATTTAACAAAAAGACATCTGAGGACTTCAATGCGACTTACAAAAAACGTAAACACTCTGGTTTTGAAGTAAGCATATAGTAAACAGAGCCAAATGCAGAATAATGAGGAAGAAAATAAAAATGATTAATCTAGTGCTCCAGCTAAAAAAAAAAATCCAAGTTACATCCACCTATTCCTACCTGTCAAAATGTCTATTTTTGCCTAGAGAATACCATCAAGGCAACAGGGCAACAGATTTTATCAAGTGACTGTTGTCAGATAGCAAGAAGAATATGCCAGAAGATAAGAGAATTTAATTATCCACATTAAAGAAGAAACCAGAACGTCTTTCTGAACATGTAAAATAAAATAGGGGTATGTATGTAACAACTGACACACATGAACACATTTAAGGCCCAACACAGTGTAGCTCCGATATATAGAAACTAATTCTACAGGAGAACTCCCCTCTTCCCATGCATTAAACTTATTCTAGCACAGGTGTCTGGGGTCTTGTCTGGTCTTTCTTTCTGTTGTGTTTTAGGGTTTCTTTGTTGTTGTTCGGTTTTGGTTTGGTTGTTTGTTTTTTTAAGAAAAAAGCAATTATTTTCATGTTTTCTGCTGTGGGTAGCTTTTCTGGAATTTTTACAGTAACTCTAAAAATCAACACTTTTGGTCACAAATTTACTTTTGAACCTCAAGATACCACTTACAGAGACTGCACCCAAATGTAATCAGTACTACGGGAAGTACTTTCAATTGTTTGTTTTTGCAATACCTTACACTGTGTTAAATAAAGGTCAGCATGCAGTACTGAAGTTCACAGTGTCTGATATACCAGTATATAAACATCTTCCATTTTACTGTGTCTAAATGGGGATTTTTTTGGCCAATTAGCAGGCCTTTCGGCAGATTATGTTTTAAAATTCTCCCTCCCAGACATTTTACATTATGTGAGTCATGCACACAACACCTCTGACAAGGATGTTCTGCCCAAAATTCTGCTCCAGAGCTGTCATGTGTATTTCTGCACATCTTAAAACAAAGCAAGGGCTAATCAGCTACTCAGTAAAAGGCTGGGAAATCCTTGTATTCAACTTTATGAATATAAACTGTCAGACATATTAGAATGGCAGGGAAAAAAAACCCCACTAATAATATATTATATAGTGTTTATATAAAGAGTTATAATTTATATTAGTATGAAATGACAGGTAACCAGCTCTAGCACAGGTGAGTTACTGTATTTCTCAGAATCTCTTATTATTAGCAGACATATGCAGTTTCCAGAAAGCACTGTTTGCCTCAAAAAAATCCTATCTCCAAACGTGTAAAAGTAGTCCAGACTGATGCATTTCTTGATCGCAGAGCTGCTAAAAAAACCAAGTCTCTCCTCCACTTTTCCCACTGCCCACCTTTTCTTATCATCCAGCTTCTAAGTCCTCTGCCTTGCTGAATGAAGGTGCAGACAGGCTGAAGAGGGAGCTCTCAATCTCTACTCAGTATGAAAGAAAGAAAAAAAAGCACATCTAACACCTTTTGAGCTGTCTGCAAACTACACGGGACAGAGTATTAGCTTACCTCCCTTGAAAAATTATGATTATGTGAGCCTGGGAAAAAATACCGACTGTAAGAAGCCAAGTGAAACACCTTTATGAGCCTCCCTTTATCTTGGAAATTAAGTATCACTAGGAATACTACACCTCCATCAAAGAGCACAACCGCAAGGACTTGCTGGCTTACAGACTTCTGTCGCTAGAATGATAAATGTTTTGCTACCGAACACAAACTTCAGATCTTTCCTACAACAGCACACTAAACACATCAAAATGCAACTTTTCACTAGAGTGAAGCACTTGCCATTACTCTCTCAAGAAAACTACATGCCAATTTTGGAGACAGATCAGTTAAACTTCAAGAAAAAACAAGAGTCTCTAAGAGTTTATATTATTCCTATTTGCAATACACTCATCCTAACACCATACACTGAAGCTATTTTCATACTTCTACCAGAAAGAACACATACATGGTCCCAATTTTAAAAAAAAAGCTGTTAAACTGTTAATTTTTATGAATGTAATATGTGTAGAAATGTCACTTGGAAATGAACATTACAATACGACTTAATATTTGGAAGATGACTAAATAAGCTCCCTGAAGATTTTTTTCCTCTCTTGTACAAGATTTATCTTGGTAACAGATAGCGACAGACTGCTGTATCATGGATCAGTGTTAGTCATCAAATCCCACAACATTAGGAACTACGAGCTCTCTATCACAGTAACAGATGCAGGTTTTTTTGCAGAATGATATAAACATGCTTTTATACTATTTTTTTAATATCAAAAAGAGTAATGCTCAAAACCACCACATTTGCTACATAAAATATAGCAAACATATATCCTAAATAAAATGTTTTGGAGTAAAATATATCGAGGTGATAAAAATTCCAACAAGAATTCTAACAGAGAAAAATACAGATAGCATTTCAACTAAAAGAACTGCTAACACAGTTCAGTATGGAAAACAGCAGAGTATAGCCCAAAACATTCAATAACCATATGCTTATGATTAAAGGGACTTATATGAACTTTAAAGGCATCTTAGGTAACATTTTCACACACCACTATAAAGGACAGCTACAGAAATTACAGTGCTCTAAATGGTCATTTCAACTGCTCAACTTGTTTGGAATTCAAACAGAATTTTTTTAAGCAAGCAGGCAAATCTCTCCAAAGACTACCCAGAAAACCTGAGGACTTTTGAGACATTTTACATAGAGAAGGCTGTGAGCAGCAAGCACTAAATGCGAATTTGCAAAGCTAATGACTACCTGACAGGCTCCCTGCTAGCACATGCACCAGAGATGAACACTGACAGATTTAGCTGCAGCAGTTTCAGTTATTATTGCTCTGGGTTCAACCATCTTCCTCTGCCACAGGCCACTCACTACTGCAGAGGGGGCTGGTTTTGCTGCATTTCTAACACTGCTGTAGCCTACAGTAAAACATCTTTGCCACAAGTCACTGCTANGACCAGGAAAAGGCATCACTACAACCCAGCCTTCCACACTCTGTGCCTTCCTGTCTTCCCAGCGATGAAGATACCTGCGAAAACACCGTGTGATTGCACAACCACGCTGCAATCACTGCCAGGTCTTCTAGTGGCTGGCCTCCTATTTTGCCTTGATCTATTCTGCCTCTGATCTAAAATGATCCAAGCTTACTGACTAAAGACAAAAAAACAACAGTAACACACCTGCTAATCAACTGGAACA
>VZRQ01001714.1:0-112500 GCA_013397975.1 Machaerirhynchus nigripectus | reverse complement strand
CTCAGCCTCCATTGCAGTGTATGGGCAGTTAAGTATCTGTGTATATAAGCCCACTGTCAATTCTTCAGCATTAAAGTATTATGCAATATTAATTAAACAAGAAATGCTTGCAGTTTTGAGGAAAAAACAATATTGTATCAACTGTATAACCCATCTGGTAAAAATGAATTAAACAATTATGGTATTTTCTTGTAGAACTCTTCATTACAGCCACAAGGTTTGTCTTAGAAGAAAGACATTTGGGCTGGAATTAAAAACAAGTTCCATCTTCAAGTTCTAACACATACACAAAACACCCTCACACACTTTAATCCCTATGGATTCTTACTGGCATTATAATATTTTTCTGGAAGTAACACTGTGGTGCTGAGTGCTAGCTATTAATTTTTAAAGATCACATGGAAACAAGATATGGTAATGATTACATCATGGCGACAATGTAATGTCAAAAACAACTACAACATTCAGCTTCCCATGAAATATGCACGTTCCTCCTACATGAAAAACAAAATCACAAGGTTTCACATTAAAGAAGCAACAAAAAATGTACAAGTATTCCTTTTTAAAAAACTTTTCTGTTAGGCAGCTGAGTGCTATGAAACTGCCCTCTTCGGTTTATGATCATTTCCTTTATCCTGAAAGGAGTTCACTTAATACACAGATTTTTACCAATATAAAGCAGCATGCAGGTTTAACCTGTGTTTTATCTGAATCTATGCCATCAACGCTAGGTAAAATGTGCTTTTACAAATGAGAGCCTTCCAACAGTGACTTGCCCAGGAAGGCTCCTTAAGTGCACTCTATGAGCAAACTGAAGCTGTACCTGAGTGGAGTTGGATAGTTGGTTTTTCCACGGCTCCTCTGCGCTGCTGGTCAGGTTTGTGCGGTTATGAGGTAGAGAGAGTGCGTTTCGCTGCAGGTAAGGCACGTTTCCATTACTTCCACTTTCTGTTATGTGATTATTGCCTATCAAAATAGTGTCTGTACTACCCAGCGTTCTTGCTGTGCTGCAGGGAATGGGGCCTGCTGGAAAGGGTCCATTAGCCATAGGCTGCCCGGGGCAGGCGGGACGGATTCCACGCTGAGCGACATTAGGCACTCTGGTCAGAGCAACCTGCGGCTGCTGGCCAGAGACAGAGTTTGTAGGCAGTGATGAATCAGCTGTTGGCCCGTTAGGAATTCCAGTAGATCGTACCTGTGCAACTCCTGTTTGTCTCATCTGATGGAACATGAACAGAGCACAACAACATTGGCTGCGGAACTGGGAGAGGAAGGATCACACAAGGTTTGCGTACTTTATCGCACTGGTCAGTTCAAATTTTATACTCATTTTCAGGTCTTCACAGTTGCTTTTGAGAACCGAGATGGCTGTCAGGCTCATAAAAATGTGGAGTAAATTTTAAGTAAAGCTATCAGCACACTTTTTTTGTTGGCCTTTCAGTTTGAGTGTTTTACTGCTGATGCTGGACAGAGAGAGTGAACAATGACAGGACCAGAGAAATGCTGCAATTGCTGGTTACTACAGCCAAGTATTTTCAAACAAGACTGCTTTTAGATAGGTCCACTCACTCTACTTTGAAATTGTGGCTTGAGAATTTTTATGTTAACCAGCTGCCCTATAATAAAACACAGCTAAACTCATTATGTTTTAACAACTAATCCACAACTATCCTTTATCCAAAAAAAATGAATTAATGTAACGCAGCGAAGGGCATGTGAACTGTATACAGCACAAATACTTCAGAATTCTAGAAACACAACAGAGTCCATTACTGACAAAATGTTGTAGATAAGAAAAATAATTTTGGTCTCACCTGCTGGTGTTGCTGCATCAAGACAAACTGACTCTCCAGCTGTTCCAGCATAAGTTTCTGTGCTGGATTTAGATTATTTCTGTTTGCACGCAGCTGTTCCAAGTGCTAAAAAAACAGCAGTGTGGTTCATAATCATTAAAACTGCACGGGCTTTTTAATAACTTCCTTGCATAAAATACTAAAAAATATCCAGGAAGACAAGACTTGTAAAGCTGAAAATAATCAAGATTTCTGTTGCAGATTTAAACATCTTTCCATATACTCTCTTGCAAACAAACCTTATTACTAGTTACCAAAACTAAAGAGACTCTGTAAATTATTTGAGTGTATAAATACTATTACCACACTAAAATTAAGTGTGCTGGTACCATAAAAGAAAACTACATTTAAGTATGATTAGATAAAATTCTTATAATAATTATGTAGCTTTTAACCTTTTTGTACTGTGCTATTTTTTTATTAATACTGTTCATCACAAAGTGAATCAAACCTACAGGCACACATGAAAACTTCTCCTGAAAATATAGAAAAAACCCCTGAAAACTGTATGATTTAATTACAGAGTTATGATATTGATCACATTTTCAACTAATAAATTGAGGTATCTATTACCAAAAACCTGATCTCTGTATTCATTTTAAAATACTCAGCACCCCGCATCATTCTACCCCTAAGTCTGCTGCTGCGAAGAGGTATGACTTAAAAAGCAGATGAAGATGGTTGATGCCAAAATCCCTGGATTAACAGTACCTTCCATTCTGAATTCCCTCTGGAAGGGAGTGCAATGAATAATATATACACACACACACATATATATGCATGTATATAAAACATGCAATATCCATCCCGCCTTTGAGCTGCCAATTTTGAAAGGCCAACTTTGAAGATGCAATAAAGGCTTTTTTGTTCACTCTCCTCTTGCATCATGCATTTTTGACTTTCCTATTTATATATGTTGGAACCTTGTCAAGCTATTGCCAGCACATCCAGTCTACTGTACTCAAGAGAGGCCTACTGAGGTTCTGCTTAGAGGAGGAAGTCAGGTCTGGAAAAAGGTGAGACTGAAAAGGGGAAAAAGTAGTAAAATATAAAATAAACAGAGAGAAATAATGAGAATCCCGAGGGGAAGAGAGAGAGAGAGAGAGGTACAGAAGAATGACTGAGAAAGGACCAAAGGGTTGGGGAGTCAGGGAGGGAAAATTATACAGTATAATAAAGCCCATATTGTTCAGACAGAGAAACAGCTGAATATAGAAGAACTATATTGGAATTGAGGGGAACATTGCTCAGTTAATGAGAATGCCTTCTGCCTCTGCACTGTGCTCCCTTCTATTTCTCTTTGCATCCAAAGCAGTATCTGGCATGCATGGGTAAAAGTTTCCAGCAGGGCCTGATTTTCAATATATGGAATTTCTGCTGAAGCTCACTGCATGTCCTAATGAACTGAAGAGACAACAAAACTTCCTGACAAAAAACACCTGAAACAAGATTTCCAAACTAAAATCTAGCATTTCATATAACTGTATTAGGTGACAAAAAATACAGAAAAGCAGCAGCAGATTTCATTTGAATAATCATTTTCTAGAATATGCTTGTTTGTTTATGCAATTCCATACAAGAAGCTGCCTCAGAGGAAGAGATGATATTACAATACTTCTACACCTCTTCCAATATCCCCCACATTACAGCAAGTCACAGAACTTTGCACACGAGTGTGACAATTTGCATCCCTGTCTTTAAAACGTCCTAAGAAAAAAGTTACTGTATATTCTTACTTTATGAATAATAAAATTCATACAATCTAAGTGTTCAATTTCTGCTAGAGATCATTTAGTTTACTACAGAACTTATCTCACATAGAGGGGCCATTAATATTAGAAGAACTTGAAATACAGCCTGGGAATTATTTGGGAAATATTTTACACTGAATTTCAGAAATGTGAAACTAGAACGGGTCCCAAATTTATTTTCTTAAAGGGAAGAATGAAAGGAATAAAGAATGTAACAGAGCTTCTGAAGATCTCCCACACCTACCTGTAATTTCTGTGGTGTCAAGCACCAAGAATGAATTTGTTGCTGTACAGGAGGATGTGACACTGTATGGCCACTGCTCCAAACATCTGAAGTATTCTGAGAGAAAACGTTACATTAAAATGTGTGACTATCAAAGGGCCAACATCATTTCTTTAACTATCTAGATTTTATCTTATTTATGAAAGAACTACTGTTTCAAAAATAATAATGTAAGAATATATAATATAATAGTAAGAATGTACTAAAATACACCAAGTCTCATTCTACCATTCCCAACAGTATCAGAGTAGTCTGAGGAAAAAGTTAATGATACCTAATACCATAAGGAGAAACAAGCAAATCAGATTATGCAATTAACTTAAATGTATGCTACTTTTAAAACTGAATACTTTATCTACTATAGCACTATTACATGATGATGAAACACTTGAATTCTAAATATAAGCAAAGGCAATAGACAGGATGACATGATTGTCTCCCTCTCAATCATCAGACTACAACTGTACTTCATTGACACAACTACAACTGCAGTATAATGCCACCAACCTGCACTGCCCTTAAGCACCTCCTGTCTGAGCTGGAATCTGATTAAACACATCACTGAAAAATGTTTTTTAAAATTTCTAAAAACATTCCCCACCTTGATGCCAAAGGATTAAAATTTACAGCACAAATTCTGTGCATGCTGCATCACTTCAATGCATATTTCCATATAATTTTGGTAGGGGGCTCTAGTTCATCAGAATATATACCTTGTTTGGACTAGATGTTCTTTTCCTCTTGGCAGGACTGGTCAGGTCATCTACTTGGCTAGAAGGAATCATGTGTAGTGGCAAGGATTGCTGTGAAATTGGTGTTTGAGTGAGGCCTAGTACAGGTTCAGTATTTGGATGATGAGGTTTACAAGCCTAAGAATCACAGAAGGAAGACAAAAATATGGTTCTATATATTCTTAATGCTTTCCTTTAAATTTTATAATTTTAACAGCCCACAAATATTAAAAGGGCCGAGCAGATATTCTGAAGCTGATCTCAATAACTGAAAAATCAGTTTCCATATGGTCATCAATGGAGGAATGTGTACCTTTCACGGGATTATTAAACCACTGCAGCATTTCTATTTAAGATGAAATCTTTTAAAATAATGAAAATCCACAAAGGTTCTAAATTGGTACCCCCATATTTCTCCCACATTACAGGGAGCTCCTTGATCTAATATCCCTCTGCAAATAAATCAAAGGCTTCTTTTAATAAAAGCCAATCCTGTGCTCAATAAAATAAGCTTGACCACTACCGATTGTAAAGAACCCTTAAAGCTGGGCACCTGCAGAACATAACCCAACTTCTCACCTGCTGTGCTGTGTTCATGGCACCCTGCCTGGAGGTAAGCTCTGCGGGGATTGGTAGGCTCCATGCCTCCTCAATACTAGGAAGTAATTTAGTTTTATTCTGTAGACTACCTTGTGGAAGGTTACACAACTGAGCCTAGGAAAAATTATGTAAAAAGCAAATTTAACACAAGCCTACTTTAGTAAGAGCAAGTCCATGAAATCTTCCTAAATGCTGTAGCTAATTATGTCTTAAAGAGAGGACAGATTTAAAATTTTGGGGTTTAGAAAGGTGCTAGGTATAAAGAGGGTAACCAGAATATAAACCTTTGTGAGAATCAGAACAAAGATGAGCTCTGGATTCAGAGGTCTCATAATTCCTTTTTGTCTGAAATTGCAAACAAGAGTGAAAGATAGTGTGTTGCGTATTCTCACTATATGTTATGAGAACTTAAAAATGTAGACAAATACAAAGAAAAAAGCAAAATCATGTAGAACAGTATGCTTTGATTAAATGTGCAAAATAGGGTTTATAAGGAATTAAGTTCCACTTAAAAATGAAGAAATAAAATATTACAGGCTATGATATGCTTACAGCACACATGAAAACAGGTTATACAGACCACAAACAACTGCAAGTTAAACTCGTGTGTGACTTCTCCCCTCCCCTCTGCTGTGTGTTTGAAGAGTATTTCCCGCTGCTTAAAATGTTAGTTTTACCTGTAAATACTTTATCCGTGCTGCAAGTGCAGAGGTATTACTACAATTTTTGCTCCTAGTTGCATTTAAGTAGCATTTAATGGCATCCTGAGGCTGGTTGCAGGACTCATAGAGTGTGCCTAGGTCCATCCAGGCTGCAGCATGGCCATGGTCCAATTGTACAGCACAGATATAGGCCTGTAAAGCATCCATAGGCTGATTTTGCTGTTGGTACAGCACACTGAATAGAAAGATTAGTGAAGTTGAGAATTAATAACAAAGCCAAGACACAAGCAACTCAAATATACACATCCCCCCTCCCCCACAACCCCTTAATAAACGTTTGCATTATATAAACCGCAGTAATAAAAAGAAATGTGCAAAATTTTAACGTGCAAAATTCACGTACATAACATATTCAGTATTTTAAAAAACTGAGAAAGCAAATATAAACTCATTATCTGAATTTCAAACTGGACAAGTCTGACAAAATGGAGGTATAAATAAAAAAAACTTTACAGCCCCTCTGAGTTCACAACAGAGTTAAAAAGATAATATTCTTTATTTATGTATATTAGGATGGAATTATATCATTGTATTACCCTGTATCATTCTTACCCTATTGAACACCATGTATCTGCACTCGCTTCTGATTTATCAATAGATTGCCTATAAGATATAAAGGCATCCTGAACTTTCCCAATACTTGAATAGCACCTGGGAGAAGAAAAAAAGAACTTTGGTAGTATTTATGGAAGGTAATCATTGGGCATGGCTTACCAGGACTGATCTGATAAATGTTAAGTTATGCAAATACACACCCAACATTTGCTCTTTCTGAATGCCAGGCATAAGCAGACTCAAACATCTTAACATGTATTACTAATTATTTATTTAATCACACCAAAACTACTTAAACCTCGGATTACTGAATTTGTAAGGAAAACAGTCATACTGCATTTGAAAGACTTGCATTTCTTTCACTTGTGATACCTTATCAGTCAATAAAAACAGTATTTATCTACAGATAGCATTACAGTGAAACAATTAAGTTACCTATTTCATCAAACAAATGGTTATAAAACTTAATGTTCTACAAGAGAGAATTATCGAGAGATACAGACCAACTCAATCAGGATGGTTCCTGGCTGCCTGGGAGGCTTTTTTTGTGCATTTCTTGCATCTCGATCATATTTGAGTAACAAACAAAACAGTTACTTGTACTGCATGTATAGAGTACCAAATTTTGTAAAAAATATCATCAGATTCTGTGGTTTTTTTATAATGTCTTTAGTATTTTTCATGCACAAATTCCAAGGTATTCTGGCATTAGAGTGAACAACAATTATACCACGGGGAATAATACCTAGAGTTTTAAAATTAAAAGCTCCAAATAAAGGCAAGATCAAATATCCATCTATATATATTTACTAGTTTAATCAACAATAACTGTGTCTTGTATTATTCGTAACAAGTTTCCCTGTTGGATAAAGAACTGACAACTTTCAAAACACATAAATAACAATAGAAAATTTATTCTAGTAAATAATAAAAAACAAGCAGAACAGTACAGGCAAAGGTTTGTCAAACATGCCGCACTCTTTCAAGTATTTTGAGGCAAACTAGGAAAGGAATACAATAAAATATAGTAAAAACTTTGCCTAAAAACATCCATTAAGTCTGAATACAATGTTTCAGGAGATTGTTTTAATGACAATCTAACCTAATGTCCAACAGACATGTTTCACTCTGCCTGTGTATCACACATATAAATCCTCTCATTAGGCTAACACTAACATTAGGCCCCCTCAAAAATTTGGGAGATGGAGTTTTTCCAGTCGGAGAGGAGGGTGGTGGTGGTGGTATATTTTTGAAAGATAGCTTTAACCAACTTGCTGTCTGGTTTGGACAACCAGCAGAGGAAGGGAAAGCACAAGGGAATACACGAGGAGGGGGAAAAAAGTGAATGCACAACCCCATAACCCTGCTCTTCTCCTCTTCTTCTTGCCAGTGTATGGACTGGAGAAATGGGGCACAACAACATACTTGCTCTTGTCCTTCCTGTAGCACAAGAGATGCTCCCACTAAATTTTCCACCCCATTTCCTGTATTCTTCCCCCTTGTCTGCAGGGTCCTAGGCTTCGCCCTGGCCACCTGAGAGCAGAGCACAGCAGCTGCACGTGCGGAGGAGCGCCAGCTCTGTCCTGCCTGAGAACTCAGTTTGCTCAAGGCACCTGGAATGAGACTACTGAATTAAAAACAGGATTTCAGCCCAGTGGAAGGTAAGATGCACAAGATGATCCCTGGCTCATTTTCCCTTTTCCCTCCACACTTGCCCTGCCCCCCTGCCCCACATGCTCAGTGCTGGTGCTGGCTGGCTGAAGATCCCCGTTTTACAAGAACAGCTGGAGAAATATTATTAGCATGACAAAATCAAAAATAGGTTCCAGCTGTATGTGACCAAAATCCCCAAGAATGTCAGCTGGAAGACACTGAGGTTAGGATGTTAATTTTATTTTTGCCTCGTTCTTTTAAAGTGTATTTCTCAACAGAACTGACGTGTTCACATATGGATTTGAATCACCCTCCAAGCTTTCTCCAAAACCTGAGTATTTCAATAGTTACTGCTGGTTTAAGTAAAGTACTCAATTTTCTTAAAAAGGACACCAGAAAAACTCATCAAATCTGTATGAGTTACATCTGGGAACGTTATTTTTCCAGTAAAAAATACTGTCAAAGACTACAAAATTAACCCAACACTTAAACACATACGTAAATTGATCAGTCTGAGCTATACATTGCTATGTGTGTCTTTAAAAATGTTATGTCTGCCTAGGAAAATATTTGTATTTTAGTGCAAAAACTGGGATTAGAGGGAGATTCTGAGAAAATACAGAGAGAAAGAACAAGGGAAAAGGTATGAAGAAAACTAACAACTTTCACAGAGGATTTACAAAAAAGAGGGAGAGAATAGAAGATGAAGGAGGAGAAACAGCTGAGATCAGGCAGGATATATTCAGATTACTGTAAATGTGTAGAATGAATAGTAACTACAAAAAAAGCAGAGCTACTTGGGTAACATACTTCATTTCAACTTCCAATCTATATTCATCCCAAATACGTTAGCACCCTGTATTTTTACATACTTCCCAGAAAACTTAAAACTTCAGTAGATACATACATACTTTCCCTTCATTTTTCCTCTGAAAGGATTAAGAAGAAAAACAATGTAAGATACTCACAATAACGAGTATCTTCAAAATAAATTACAAATACATTTACAGTGTCTATAAAGTCTTTTCTCACCTTCCAAGGAAATACCAGGATTGACCAGAATTTGGATCTGCTTCTAGAGATTTCTGGAGATACTGTATAGCATAGCTTTCCTTGGTTGCCTTGTCTCCAAGCTGATCCACGGTGTGATGCATCCAGCCTAAAAAAAGAATCCACAAATGGGAGAAGTGAAGTTCCCCAAGACCATTTAATACTCTGGCACAGCAGGACTTTGTAGCATTAGTGTCTCTTTAAAAATAAGAATATCAAGCAAGAAAACCACTTATACATAACACTATGGAGTTTTAAAAACTTTCGAAGTTCTATACTAAAATTACAGGACAGAAAAGACCTGACGTTAAAATTACTTTCACATAGTTTTAAAGCACTTTTTTGGGCTTACATAGTTTTTAAGAGATTAGTAGCACAATTATGAACTGCTCAATCTTCTACTGTAAAAGTGAATGTTAACTCTTTCCTCCTCTGAACACACCTTCCCTGACATTGTGAAAAATGCCATCATTCTTTCTCCTTGTCACATATAGCAATTATGTTTTTTATATATATATATCATCTATATCTATCTATCTATATAACATATATAACATCTATATATTATGTTGTTTACTCCTTTTCTTCTAAATCCTTGTATTTGTCCCATATCTACATTTGGACTAAGAATTTTTGCATCTCCACTTGAATCTTTCTTACATTGTCATTTCCTCTTCATTAATACAATGTACTTTCCATTCACCTTGACAAATGCAATCACCTCTCATCTACATAACAAATTAATCTAACCACACGTCATATTCTTTCAAATGCCTTTTCTTCTTTCATTACATTAGACAAATTATTCATCCCCACTTTAAAGGCCTCCCACAACCCATCCTCCCCAATAATATTTTACATGCTATTAAAGCACATCTCTGCTCTCACACTGATGCAAGGCTTGGTTACCACTTCAAACAAAGCACCTTCATCACCTTCTCCAGCTGCTCCTCATCTGCCTCTATGCTCAGATGGAATTCCTTCAAGCAGCCACAAAACCATCTCACTGCTGTTCATACAATGAGCACAAACAAGGAAATCTTTTGTGGCCAGCAGCTGGCTTGCTGAAATCACTGCATGCCACAGTGCTCAGCAATCTCTTGCTGTTTGCTCAATAGCCATGTATTTGTCTTAACAAGCTTTTCAGAAGACATTTGTAAAATGTAAGGTGTGACAAAGGACTGTCCCTGTGTGTTTGTAGTGTCCCACCCATACACAGCTCCTTGTGGAACATGGTGACACCAATTTCATGAAATACCCAAGGTTTGTATAAAGTTCTGGTTACTGACAGAGTTGTGCACACACCTGCCCTGCCTGCCTGTTTAAAACCTCTGTGAGCTTAAACTTTCAGCACACTAAATTTCTGCTTTTTGATAAAGTCTAACTACACGGACAGGCAAGACTGAGGACTGAACTGATGAGCATCTCCAGCCTTACCTCACTCTCTGTAATTACACTTTCCTTTATGTTTTTTATTCTACCTGTTCTATACAGGTCATTTTTTTATTCAGTGGGCTCAGACTTAACAGACAGCACACCACTTCTGCAAATTGACTGCCAACTTCCAAACTTTAACAAAGGCCGTCGAAAACAAAATTGCATCTACTGAACAACATTTGCCTGAGGTGGCTTAGGAAATATCACTTGAAAATTGTGGTCACAAGCAATGTTGGAGTATTTCATGGACTGCAAGAAATGTCAGCTTAGGAGTCAAGTGGTTACAGTGCTGAAAAAAGTACTTTATCTTGACTGAAAATCGATCAAGTCAAAAATCTACCAATCAGGGGGAAAAAAAAATTAAAAACCCAAGAGATTTTTGCAGACATGTAACACAACTTTGTGTCATTAAATTAATAAACAAGCCATGATTTTGATGCAAATCCCAAACCTCTGAAGTTCTTCAGCATACAGAAAATACTCATGCTTGAAGAAAAAACGGCTTCTGTGAGGTTGGTTATTGGAATTCACCTGTGTTACTGTACATTAAGGATACATGTACCAGGTGCTGTTCCAGACAAAGCCTAAGATAAAGATAATAGTTCAGGGATTATGAACAAGGGTAAAAAAAAGACATTAAACAATTTCCTCTATCTTTACAAAAGCTGTGTGCCTATTTTCTGTTTCATCAGAACCTTGCTGGATTGAAAGATAACACGTTGTATCTTTGCGAGATCTTTACTGAGGTTCACTGATAAAAAGAACGTGTCTATTTCTAGAAGACAGAAATGAGAACCAGCAATCCCTATCTGGTTTCTCTGCTGCAACAAGGGTTGCTTCCCAATTTTATCTTCCTGCACAGGTAGCTGAAAAATGCAGAAAGCAAGAAAGGGAGAGCAAAAAAAGGTTTTCCACTAGAATAGCACAGGCAGAGGAAACTGGATCTGTTCTTGAGCATAAAATGAATGTACATAAAGGTGGTGATGGAAAACCCCTGCTAAGCTGTGCAGTTTCCCACTTGCAAGACCCATCTCCAAATCTCAGTCAGCATAATTGATTACTTTTCCACTGCTGGGACATTTTTAATACGATAACCCAAACCACAGACCTTGTCCATACTTCACCAATGTCCCATGCTCTTTTGCAGATCTTTGCAATCTCATTTGGAACAAATTTGGAACAAACCTCTCTGAGGTGCTAGCCTAGCCCACACGCCTTTTTTTCATGCTTATCAATCATTCTCACACTGAACTTGTGGCAGTCGTTTTTTCTTTAGTAAATATGAGTGTCTCTGAAGAGATGAACTTATTCCCCATTTCAGCACCTTGAGTGCCTCATCCAATCACATGGACACCATCTAGGAATGACCCTAGCCAAAAATCATTGGGAGAGCACTTTGGGAACTCCAAGCAGATGTTTATGTTGTTCTTACACTCTTCCTTATGCAACAGCCGAGTACAACTGAAGGAAGAATACTGGGACATATTTGCTCTTCAGTCTCATTAATTTAATGTAATTCTGGGCAAAGTGGTGAAAAGAATTGTTGTCTGGAAAGCAAATGGAACAGTAAAAAGAAAGAAGAAACAAACTGCTCTTATCCACCTGTACAGATCTTACTGTGATGTCTACCTGAACTAGCTGGGTATCTGTTTATCTGGGAATCACAGGGTTCTCCTCCACAGTCACAGCTTTGGAAACCAGCAACAGGAGCAAAGATTTTAGTAATTCTCTCACAAGGCATCTGAACTTGCCTAAAATCCAATCTGGCTCAATAAACACTAACTAGCTAAGGAAAATAAATAAGAGCTATTTTCAAACTGATTTTTTCTGTCAAATTAAAAAGAAAAAAAAAAAGAGAGTTCAATATAGAAATACAAATACAAGTATGTTTTGACTGGGTTTTGCAAGTAGCATTCTGGCAGATGGCAGGTATTTTCTATTATTTTTTCTAAGCAGCAGTGCACCACCCGGACTGTGCTTCCTGAGGAGGTGTTTTTATTACCAGCTGCTAAAGACTGAATCTGCGATAAACACCAGACTCTGATAAATACCACTGTTAACAGAGAAGAGCAAAGGAAATGGCATTATTCCTTCAATGTTCCAGTTAAGACCACTCTATCCCTTTCTCCGCACAGAAGCTACCCACACAACAAAACTGGGTGACCTATGCTGATTGAATGAAGAGAGTTAATCCAGTTTTCAGACAGCAGACAATTCTCAGTCACTGCTCTTACTGCAAGCACAGAGACCTGTGGCAGGATTTTATGAATACAGCCATGTGCCTTTGCTTCTATTGTGGCAACATACATCAAACAGAGATGAAAAAGAACTGGTCAGCTCTTTTGAGAAGCCTGTCTTCCACTGATCAGATGCACAGCCTTTCTGGATGAAACTGCTGACAATTTGTACTAGGTGACGTAATACCAAGCTAAAGCAAAATTCAAAGGGGTTACTGAGATGTAAGCAACACTGTCCTGTGACAGCAAAAAGAGCAGCACCCAGAGGCCTGCAGCAAACTCCTCCAGCAGTTTCACTTGTGATTTCACAGAGATGACTCAAAATTAGCCCACTGATTTTGACATTTTGTCACAGAGCACAAATTATCCCACTCCAAATCCATACATAACCTGCATCACGGAAAAAGAGAGCACTGTGGCCATAACTTAATGCCAGTTACAAATGTGAGTTAAATGACCACTATGTGAAGAGGGAAAAAAAATAAAAATGGGCATAAGCAGGCTAAATTAACATTTAGGATCATAAATTAGATGAGGAACATGGAGAAGGTGAATGAAGAAGTTCTGTACTGGGTTGAACAATTTTAACAAAATATTCTGGAGATACTTTTATATGGTATAGAGGACAAAAGCATTTTATTCTACACACTTTTTAGAAATTCTTGTCTAAAAATTATGTATCAGCTTTCTATAAACATGGAAAATGACAATTAAAAAAAAAACCAACTCCTTTTCACTTTTTATGTGGGCTTTTTGTGGAACCTGCTGATCAACCTTTTAGTTACAGAAATAGGTTTTTATTACATAATATAATTAAAGAGAAAGAAAAGGTAAATTTTTCAGTTGCCATGTTCTTCTAGTTTGACACAGAGTATTTAGGTTCACTGCATTTAGCCTGGCTATTCAAGGGATGTTATCAGAGGCAGAACACAGAATACAGAATTCCAACTGCTGCCTGCTTTCTCTGAAAGACCACCCTCTCAATGCCCAAAACCTAACACACATACTGCAGCAAGTCTAAGACCTTTTTAATTTTGTAAGTTTAATTAAAATATTTTCCTCCTCTCTTATTTACTTGATTATCTACTGCTACATGTTCTATTTGGGTGAAAATCTCACATGAGCAGTGTGTCTACGACTCGCTTTGGAAATGGAGCCTTACAAAACACTGCTGAAGGCAAAGGTGGAAAAAAACGTAACACACAGGAAAGCAAAAGTTAATTTTACATACCTAACTGCTGTAAGACAGTTGCTTTTACTTGTGCAGGAAGGTTTTCGATCTGCAAAAGCTGTTCATAAGCTTCCTTTGCAGAGTGATACTTTCTCTGCAAAAGGAAAGAAGTAAATGGATTAATCATAGAGCCTACAACAGATCACCAGTAGCAACGATTTCACAGCACTGACAGCACACAAACACATTGACAAAAAATTCTAGACTTTTTTTTTTTGCATACAGTGCATATGAAAGCTTTAATGAGTGACGTATATATATTGTAAGAGAATAACTTCCATAAATATAGTATTTAATAAAAATAGAAAGTATTTAATACACTACTTAAAATAATTGAGGGAAATTTGCAAATTATTAAATTTTGCCAACTCCTCATACATGCATTATGGTTCTTACACTACAATGAATATTCTGCTCTTAAGGGGAATACTTGAATGTGAATCTACATCTGACAAAACCCCACACAAATTCCTCCCAGGAAAACAAAAGCAAAGATCATCAGTAATTGGTGGTTGGTATAATTTTGCCTCTTTCCTTCCTTTGGTATATTTGAACTGCCTCTTTCAAGATATTTGTTGTCCTGGTAAGAGTCCCACCACATGTAGAATTAAAAAGATTATGCCTAGATAATGAAGGCACGACATCTTACTACCTGCTGTGTAGTTTAGGTGTACCTACAGTCTGGAAACACTCAGTTTTCAATTCCCTATACAAAGAGGTGTTGGTACAGAAAACACATTTCCAGGTTAGGATTGAGGTCTTTCTTGACTTCTGTGAACTGTATGAGCTGGTTTGTATATATTAAAGGTCAAGACTTCTCAATAATTATTTGATGGATTATTTGGTAATAACATCAGCATTTATCTTTGCATTCCCTAACAATAAATGCTTAAAAGTGAATGTATTTTTAATTTTCAACTGTTCTGTGCCTCCTGTTTCACAAATATGCTTTCAGATAATTCAACATTAGACTTCATCCTGGCAAACAGATGAAGAGTGTATTAAAATAAATGGGGCCACCAAAATGCAAATGACCATGACTTAATTACATTTGTTTTAACCAAGGAGTACACAGTAATGAGGATTGGTATTTTGAAGGGACAACTGGGAAGAAGACTCTAAACAGTTAAATATCTACTAGAATTTAAAAATGTTATCAAGTTCTTGAAATCTCAAAATCACAAAAGACAACTCTGGTGATTTTAAAACCTTATTCTAGTCAGGAAGAAAAATTAAAGCAGCAATTACATACTTTCAAATGGAACAAGGGGAAGTTGGTAGAAAAGATTTTTAATTGGTGTTCATGAAATGCAGACAACTGGTAAGAAAACAAATAATATAAATAAATAAAATATCCATGTCCAGCAAAAGAAAAACAATCAGGAAAAAATTTTAAATTTAGCATTGGGAACAAAATTTGTAGTTTATGACTATGGATGTAAAGCAAATGAACAGAAGTTCACTGTAGAGCATGACAGCAGAGGCAGCAATCCAGATGTCAAATTAGGTAAATATTAGTGCCTAGTATTCACACTTTGAAAAATATGTTTATAGGCTCAGGAGGTTTCAGAAAGGCCTATCAAAACAGAGCATGTTTTCCAGACCTAGAGTATTTTTTACTTTTGTTATTTGTTGTAGCATTTACCCTTTAGAAATCTGTTTACTAATATGCCTTAAAATACTAACAAAACCTGTCACAATGTTTACATTTGGTTTTATTTCACAGAATAAGAATGGTTTGGGTTGGAAAGGACCTTAAAGATCATCTAATTCCAACCCCCTGCCATGGGCAGGGACACCTGTCACTAGATGAGGTTGCTCAAAGCTCTGTCCGACCTGGCCTTGGACACTTTCAGGGATGAAGCATCCACAGCTTCTCTGGGCAACCTGAGCCAGGGCCTCACCATCCTCACAGGGAAGAACTTTTTCTTTGTATCAACATGCTAATTCCAAGGTCCTTGATGTTTGGCTGCATCATGAATGGTCTTAGAAATGGAAAAGGGGAGGAGAACCCAATCCAGCATCTTTCTTTAGATTGCATACAGGCCATCTCACTTTCACACATGAAATAACAGAAACCAGCATTAAACACCATAAAAACCACTGCTAATTCTTATCAGCACCAGGCTTGTCTCTTGTCCAGAGCCTGGCAATCCATCACTTAAAATGCAGTACTGTGGTACTTAATTAAGGAGTGAATTAACTTTTCATTCATCTTAGATAGTAGATAATTTTCAAGTATATGGAAGGGTTCAAAAACTGTTTCATTGTGTCCCGTGAAAGAAACCAAGCACCCAGCCTGTCTCCAAAACCTCTCCTCCTTATGTCAGAGGTAATATCCAGAACGAAGCCAGGATTCTTTTGGCTCTCAGTTTGTGAAATTCCAGAACACAAGATACCCATCCCAACCAGAACTGTGAGGCAAACCAAACCTAAGAGCAGAAAGCACTGAAACTTTTTTGCTCTGACTTGCATTAAAACAAAGTTCCTGCTGCCTGTAATTGTCAGCCAGAAAGCTCAGCTTAAGCACAGCTACCACTGGTCACACACTTACACAGGACACCCGGCACGGTGACCTGGGGTGTTTAACTTCCTTTTGATCTGCAGAAGTAAAACAGAACTGATGTGTTGAATGGAATCTGGATGGTGGCCAAGTAAGAACCACAACAATCCATGAAGCTGCTTAATGGTGCACTGGGATGGGAGATTTCTGTCCTGTCATACAGCTCTGCACCAAAAGCATTCAAAAGAAAAATATTCTCTATATCAGATTTATATCTTTTGTTTATATAGAAATACCTAAGGCCATTTTTTATTGTGCCATCAAAAGACAGCACTTACTTTCTAACTGGCTGAAAATATAGTTTATGTCCGTCATCCATTTTATTTACAACTGGTTTTGTTCTCATGTCACATCCCTTCCTCAGTCATGTGATACCTATAAACGTGGTACAAGGGCACAACATCTACATTATGTAATCAGCCAGTCAAATCTCAAATATACCATAGGTATCTCAGTAGCCACTTGGTTTCAATTTACTTATATTCTGGAAGTTCTGTGATTTCCCAAAAATTCACCTGTAAAGCTCTGTGGTAGGATTTGACACAGAATTAGTGACACAGCTCTATTTGCTGTTGATCTCAGATCCCTAATGTCACACGCATCGATTTAATTTGAACATTTAAAAACTTTTAAAATTGCCCTTAAATCTGAAAATTTCATGTCAAATATACTTAAAAGGCACCTGGCCAACTGTGTGTGTATATGAGAAACAATATGAATATATACACATGAATTGAGAAACTTCGTATTTATAAATCTACGTATAAGCCTTTAAATATAATTATAATCTCATAAAAGAATTTCCCTAAAAGTTGTATTTGGGGTTCTTTTTTTTGCACTCCAATTGGGAGATTAGTAATGTTTATTTAAATAGCTATTCCGTTTTATAGCATGACACTCCACATAAAAATATTTTTAATTCAGACAAAGCAAATTAAGTTTCTCGAGTGATTCAATACTTAAGTCTAACGTTACTAGAGCATCTATAATCCGAATTGCACAGACTGATTACATCACATAGTTCGAAACTCAACCACACCTTATGAAAATGAGCTTCATGCTTACCTGGATTTCATATAAGTGGGCAATGTGAAACTGAACTGTAAGAGTGGGAAAATCAAAATTGTTAGTTTTAAGGAAGAACAGCAATTACAACGTGTTGCTTTGAAGTGAGGGATAAACAATGTTTCCAATTTATCAATGCAAACCCAAGAAATATTACATTTTCAAGACACCAAAAGAGTATTTTTTTACATTGATATTTTATATTTAATATACCAGACCTGACAGAAAATGAATGTGTATCCTAACAAAGCACAAAAACTGCAAGGAGATATTGAGAAAAGCAGTCCACGGACTGTATTTGTATTTTGAAACACAGAGTCCATTAACCTTTCAGTAAACTTAGCAATAAAATCTCTTGAAGCTGAGGTAAGAGAACACAGGTAGTACTTTCTGTACATAACCAAGCTAGAAATAAACATTTTCATTCAGCTGCCAAGAAACAGACTAGCTGGGTTACAGAACATTATGTTACACACTGCCAGTTTTATATGGGATCTTAAATTTAGGTGTTTTTTCTTCCTCTTTAGGAATTGTCCTTCCCCTGTTAAACTGAACTTAAAGTGTCAATTACAGGTGATATTCTTACTGTTACTGTTAAGCATTTTCAATTCCTCATATGAATTGCCCAGAATGCCATAATACCACCAGCAGCCTGTGCAGGCAAGAAGATTGCTGGCTGGAGAAAGAAAAATGGAAGTTGTTCAAAAGTAAAAGCAGAGGGAAAATTACCCTCACGCTGCTCAAATCATCACAGAAAAGACTTGAGAACTGCTAACCTGGACTATCCATGGACTGGTAGATAGCTAAAGCTAATTGAGATGAATGTAATCCCCATTCTGCTTTGATGAGGAAAGAAAAGTTCCTTTGAGACAGACTTTTGCTCCATGTTCATGAGGATTACAAGTAAGAAAATACCTGTGTTTGAGCCAAGCTCAATTTATTTCAATTACACAGATTTCTTTCCCTTGAAGCTACAGAGTAGTGTGACACCAAATTACCATACAGGTAATATGGAGTTCAGGTTTTCACTCTGGGTCATACGGGAGGGAAAAAAATCTTCCTTTGTGCACTGCTTTGTCCTTCACTATAAAGAAGGAAGCTGAGTGCACTTTGGAAACCAGGTCAGAATGAAATGCATCATCTAAAATTTTAATAAACTTTTTGTGTTCCTTGCTAAAGGGCACATAACACACCCATTATGTTCACTGCACCATCAAACTTCACTCTGTACTGATGAAAGAAAAACCCTGCTTTTGTTTCCAGAGTTCATTATCTAAAAAATCTGTCTCTTATTTTTTTTTCCGTACTAACAAAAGCCTTTCAGTGTGAAGCTCCAAAATGAAGTGATGCCTTGGAGGGGAAAGGAAAATTAAAGGTGTCACATTAGAGACTGCCTAAATAGGAAGAAGAGATGCTTAGTACTCAAACATTTCTGCTCGGAACACACTCAGTGTAATGCTGCTACTCAACCGGCCGCTAGAAATGCCAGGGGGAGGATTAAATGGAGCAATAGTGAGGGTACTCAACACCCTCACTATTGGGCAGAGAGTACAGATCTCCTTCCCAGAACAGCACAAGGGGACCTGACCAAGCCCCTCTCATTCCACTTCACTCTCTTCCTTTGGCTTTGGCAGGCAGTGAAGCCTTTACACGGGGCCACCCCTCTACACAAATCTGGGGGCAGAGGGGACTGGGGGGGAAGGGTTAGTAAAACTTTACAGAAATTCAGAGATTTAGTGAAAACCGATAGAGATAGTGAGAAAGAATATAAATAAACACGAAATACAATAAGGAATCACGTGTCTGGTAGAAAAGCAATAAAAGCCTATTGACTCAGGGAGAATTCTGTAAATTTTTACAAAATTATCTGTGCCTGTTCCTGATAAATGACAAAGCTTTGGAGATGGCCTTGAAGCACTGCTGGCTCCTTGATACAGCCAGTAGTTTCAGCCGTGTGAACAAACTTCCTTTCATTACCCTGGATGATAGAACATTCACAATTCTTAAAGAAATGCTTTTAAATATTTTATCCAATGCCTCTGAAGTTAGACTTACGTAATAACTTAAGCTCCACAGCATGAAATACCTTAAAAACAGAAGGAATAATTTCCTTCACGACTCTCTGCCTTTTAATTCTTACAGACTCCAAAACACGGAGAAACATGTTTATTCTTGCATATAACTCCACTAACTATGGCTAAATACCTGCAGGACACTCTGCTACAGCCTACAGTACATGCTGCTTATGATAGATCACACTGCACTAAGGATTAACATGTTCAAATACAGACTAATACACAGCATCAAATAAGACAGAAAATCAAGTTTTTCACTTTTCCTTATTTCTACAGTCTAAAATTGATGCTGAATTTTAGGTCTATAAATTTAAATGGCATGAAAATAATCACTGAAAACTGACAGATTATCAAGATGATGCAAAGTTTTAAATAGTTACTATTAAATTTGTGCCACGGCACAAGCACTAGGTTTATAAGTAAATAAAAAGCGGTCAAATAATAAGCTTCCTCCAGAATTCAAGTCTTCAGAGTAATGAAAAAGCTAAGTCTCAATTTTTACTTATTCTGTTTACTAAAACAATGCACAATTCCACTGGAACATCTGTCTCCACTGAGAGAGGGAGACATGTTTTGTAGTGTCTCTCTCTCAGTACCAATTCTTTTGATTGTGAAGCACTTGTTCATTAAAAATTGATACCGTTGTGAGCATAAGACTTAAAAAAAAAAATCCACAACAAAATAAATACTTATTGGTTACTTACTTTCAACGTTAGACAAAGTGCAGGGGTTGCAGTCAATCAAAGCTAACTGAAAATGCTGGAAAGAAAAAAGAATTATTTGCTTTTCAAACAAAGTAATACCAGCACTTGGGCAAACTACTAAGAGTAAATCAATTTGTACTTGAAAATCCATACTGCATTTTACCATGTGTCTTAGAGAAAACAATTTTCAATTTTTGTTCAACTGCTTACTAGAGGAAAGTAAGTTTTTTTTATTGCAAACGCTGCAATGCTTCTAGTAATCTAAGATGGCAACAGATCTTCACAGAACAACTGGGGTAGCATCTGGAAGGATGAAGGCATCAAACGAACGGTCACAATTGCAAGATCAAGTTTTATAGACACAGCTGGGACTGCAGACACACCAGCTCACAGCCTCATGGAGATTAATACTTAAGGTCTCAATCTGTCTGTCGAGAAAAACAGAACACTCGTCCTATAAAATGAGTGAATTTAAAGTCTTTAAAAATTTAACTCTTGTCAAAAAGCATTTAATACGAATACCTCTACATTAAAACATGAGTTTATAAGGAGTTCACAAGTTCTCACATCTTCTCCTCAACATGTTGAGAAAACTTCAGTTAAATATTAAAGGTTGTTTAATTTTCATCTCTTTTCCTCAAGGAACATGAAAAATATCTTTTAAAACATCTCTGCATTCTTAGTTCTGAGGTAAGTTTTTCACTCTTCTATAAAGAAGGTCACAGAAGCAGAGCAATGAAGTCTGTCTGCAAGTGTCATGTAAAGTCATTGATCACTATTTAGTTTCAGACACAAGTGTATTAAATTGAATGGAACAGGCACAGAAACTTCAGAGCCTCTGAACTTTTCCATAAACTTCCAAGAAAATCCCCACACGGTGTAAAATTTCAACTGACATATTAGTTCAATAGAGAATAAGGCCTGGAAATACAAGAGCCCAGGAGTTACCCTATGAAATACTACTGTTAATAAATACAGTTATTTACAAAATACAGTGTCAGGTAATTTCTAATACACAAAACATGATTGACACTTTAGTATGTTTTATTTTCTTAGCTTAAAAAAGATAACTTAGCTCCAGCTATTCAGGATGCCAAACTAGGTGGCACTGGGAGGCTACTGGTGTAGCTGGGAAGAAAAAAAATCTGCATCAAGGGATATATGCAACATATTTTCTGTATTGTACTCAGAGCTATTAGATGCTACTTAACTTTCCTCACGGTCATAGTAACTTCTAGTAACAGCATGTCTGTATAAAACACAACTCTAAGATTTGTAAGATTTTATCAGATAATCACATTTCCCAAAACCCCTAATTTTAATAGGGACAAAAAATTAGAAAAGTAATGTATTATCCATAACAAGACATAAGAAGAATGCTGACACTCCCATGAGCTCTGACATACACTGATGCAGCTTCCTCCTCACTCACTTCATCAACATAATTTGTAGTATACAACATTTAAAAAATGAACCAAATTCAAGTTGAGTAACAACACACATTCATGATTTTCAATGAAAATTTTAGTAATATCCCCCCAGAAGAGAACACAAAAACCAATGGATTCACAATGTAAAATAACTTTTAACCTTAGCGCAAGCATTAAATAATAGCTTACAAATATTAATTATGAGCTTATTTCTCTGCTGTGCCTGTTCCTTTCTCTACTGTTCAGCAGGCAGACAACAGTCTCCCCTCACTTACATTGCAATGCAGGTTGAGTATCTCAGAGACATCCTTTAGTCTGTTACCATAGTGATTCTACTAAGCGGACAACTTTAAAAAAAAACCAAACCTAAATAAAAATAAAATGCTCTATCTTAAAATTGCATTTTGCCTGGCAAAAGAAAAAAAGGGCTCCGGCCTGTACACCTGAGTGTTACCGATCTAAAAGGTACAAAATCCTTCCTGTACAGGTGTGTCATCTTGCACCGTCACTTACAATTACTATGGAAAGATAAAGCAGAATGGAACAGATTTGCTCTCGCAATGCTATTATAAAAAATAAGCAGATCTAAAGAGAAAAGATTGACAGCTGTTCTGTAGCAGCATTTCTGAAGGGTTATTGCAGTGAGACTCACTGAGAGAATGCAGGCAACCATATAAGAAAATCTAATCATTTTAATATATAAGTATGCCCCAATAGTATCAAGTGCTACACAATTTAAAAAAATCAGAAATATTCTCAGCAATGCCTCCTAAAATTTAAATATTCACTGCTACAGTAGCCAACTTTTGAAATTCAAAATCCACATTATGAAAATTTTCTAAGTGTGGTTAATTTCTACTTGCACTGTTCAGTAATCTACAAACGGTAAAGAAATCGATAAACCAAAGCCAGTAACTACAGAAAAACACACTGTTTGCACTAGACAGTTATCACAATTAAAAGCAATACATAGAAACCCCAGAACCTTTCAAACCAAGAACCTCTGAAATGCACATACACGAGCAAACCTACACCTCTTGCCGGATAAATAATACATAGCTCCCCGTTAAGTACTCAAAATCAGATTAAAAAAACCCCATGCACGCATTCTAACACATCAACCTTGTCAGCCAAAAGCAGATCCACTAATCACAATAACCAGCACCAAAAAATTAAAAAAATAGTAATAATTTCCAACTTCCATTTCTGCAACCAACAGCAGCGGCTGGCAAACATCTGCACCCCTCTCAAATATTGCAGCACTGAGCTGGCTACTGCTGTGTGGAATAGTTGTTATGCAGGAGAGGCCGCTGCAGCTCAGAGACGACACACAATACCTCAAGGCAGACAGCAGTCTATAGAAATTCAAATCCCCAGTAAGAGGATTTACCTAGAAGGCAGTGTTCTGAATGTTAAAAACTAACAGGCTCTCCTCAAGGGCTTCAGCTCAAGGCACAATCAGAATCGTTTAGGTTAGAAAAGACCTTTAACATCATCCAAGCCCTAAATCACCTTGATTTGTAGCCATCTGTAATTGCACAGTTATCTACAGCCTATTCAATCTCCTCTGGAGTCCTTGACTTGCCTCTGATTGTGGAAACAATTCTGAAGATAACCTTACCAAGGATGAGAAGTACAGTGGATTCCATATAAAGAGAACTGATGAAAGCACTAGGTCTGGTAGTAAAGTAACAGTAATCTGACACTGATTTAGGTAACTTAACATGCTTTCTCTCGTAGAATTAACACTGATTCTTTACAATTTAAAGGGCAACTACCCCAGGTTTTGTTGTTTCTTTAATCAATAAATGACAAAAGCAAAACCAACCCTTTTCTTTTCAGTGCAAGGTTTTCAGTACTGTCTCTGTTTACATCCAAACCTGAGACCTCAACGTAGTGATTCTACTCCCTCCTCCTCTCCAGGGTGACATCAGCAAGTTTAATAGCTCTCGGCTCTGCATTTATTCAGCAAGCAAGGCAAGCCATCATCTGAAACCTGACAATCCTCACCGACTTACCATGAAGGAAAGCTCCATCATGACTCAGTAAAATTCTGTCAGGAGATGGCTTTTTCTGCCTATGTGACCTAGGTGTGATGCCCGTGTTGCTCAGAGCAGCTTTTGTTCACGTAAGTAGGACACGGAGAGCCTTGTGTAACCAGCCGGGGCAGAGTGCCAAGCCTCCATTTGCCAGGCATCTCTGGGACCAGGGGAGAGGGTCAGGAGAGGACACGCTCCATGTGCTGCTACAGCAGCTCATCCTGCTGCTGCTCTCCGCTGCTTTGTGAGCGCAGAACAAATTCAGCTTGCAAGATAAAGGTTTGCGTAGCGTAAACACTTGGGTACTTTTGTCCAACATTCAAAAAAAAACCAACTTACAGACAGAGGAGAAAAAAAACACTGCTCGAGGACAGAAGGAACAAAGGCCACATATACATATACACTGAATAGAAGCAGTGTGCTCCGAAAAATCTCTTGTTCTGACAAGCTCTAAGAGAAAAATTATTTTCAAACAGAAAGATCATATAAGCTGTATTTCTGCGAGCCAAAAAAAGGCTGCGTTTGAATTTACTGACCAATATCTGGCATAGTGATTTTCACAAAGCTATCTCAACACTCACGTTTGCCTCCACATTTTATGCATTATTTCTGCAACATCAGAATTTAGCTATTCGTGTGCTAGCAGCCTGAAAGACTGCCAGCAGCAACAAAATGCCACAGGGAAACGGGATGACTGGGAGTCTGGCGCTGCTGCCGCACCACCAGCATGGCCACGGAGCTGATCCGCCCGGAGCTGGGGTCGTTCCAGGACTCGGCCTCCAGCCCCCACTGCACGGACAGCACAGCTCAGTCCTTGCCGGGAACCGGTGGCTTCACTGCGATGATTTCTGGTGCCCTGCTTGCCAGCCTTGCAGCTGCAGTTACACCTAATAAAGCTGCATCAGTCCGGACCCAGATGCCTCTTAAGGAGAAGGTCCACGAATCAAATGCATCAGAATCATGGAACATCCTGGGCTGGAAAGGACCCAGAAGGATCATCGAGTCCAACTCCTGGCCCTGCACAGAACCATCTCCAAGAGTCACACCCCGTGCCTGAGAGCACTGTCCAAACGCTTCTTGAGCTCCGTCAGGCCGATGCTGTGACCACTGTCCTGGGGAGCCTGTTCCAGTGCCCAGCCACCCAATGGGGGAACAACCTTTTCCTAATATCCAACCTAAACCGTGACACAACTTCAGAGCTGTTCCCTTGGGTCCTGTCACTGTTACCACAGAGCAGAGCTCAGTGCCTGCCCCTCCTCTGCCCCTCACCAGGAAGTGTAACTGCAGTGAGGTCTCCCCTCAGTCTCCTCCAGGCTGAACAGACCTAGTGCCCCAGCTGCTCCTCACGCAGCTTCCCCTCAAGGCCCTTCATCATCCTCACTGCCCTCCTTTGGACACTCTCCAATAGCTTCACGTCTTTTTTTATATTGTGGTGCCCAAAGCTGTCCCCAGCACTCGAAGTGAGGCCACCCCAGCCCAGAGGACAGCAGGACAATCCCTCCCTTGCCTGGCTGGCGATGCTGTGCCTGATGCCCCTCAGGACACGGATGTCCCTCCTGGCTGCCTGGGCACTGCTGACTCACATTCAACCGGCCATCGACCAGGACCCCCAGGTCCCTTTCCACAGCACTCCTCTCCACCACCTCATTCCCCAGTCTGGCCATAAATCCAAGGCTGCTCCACCCAGCACCGATATCCTCAGCTTGATTGCTCAACTTCTGAATCAACTTTTCCTCTTCCCATGGTGTGGTCTTCCCCATCTCCCAAATGACCGAAGACACCACACAGCACAGTAATTCAATTTTAGCACTTACTCCTCTTTGTAATTGTGACATTACTAAAATACACCTGTAATTCTCTTTTACAGGAATTAGTAAAAAACCCGAGTGAAACTAGGTAAGAGAGAACAAAAGAAAACACTCCTTATACCAGACATTGTGGTATCATTTTCCATGGTCAAAACCAGCCACACTAATAACTCTCCTGAAGTTTTATTACAGTGCCATGCTGCATTAAAAAACTTCCATGGTTTTACTTCTTCTATGTGTCTTTCCACCGGTGACATATGCAAACTACAAAGACTAAGAGAAAAATTTCAATCCCAAATGCTGCTTTCCATCCACTTACATTTTTATTGAAATTATCTTTTGATTCATTTCATTTTGCTTTCCACAAAATGCTTTTTGTGTGAAGCGCTTGGAATCTTGGATATCCAACATGGAAGAGCCAAAGACTTTCACTTTTTCTTACCTAAAAAAGTAGCTGTTTCTCATAAAATTATAGACATAAAACTAGACATAAGAAACCAGAACTTCTCATAACCACATATATTTTGACTAGTTATTTTTAATAATTAAAATTCATACAGTTTCAATGTACAATGTTTAAACTTTAAAATTACTAATCTAAGCCCATATGAAACATAACTAGGTGGTAAAACAGCACATGAAGGCTTGAAATCACAAATTTTCACCTTCCTAAATACTTGCTTACTTATTACTCAGAGAAAGAACATAAAAAATGAATGCTATGTCTGTATCAGCTATGTGCTGGCACATAATAGCTGCACTAGCTAAAAATACCTTTCATAAATATATATATACAAGAGAAATATTTGAATAAGTGATAAAAAAGTGTCTGACTATAAATAAGTACTTCAAGCTGTTCATTGGTACATCAGTATTTAATTTCTTTATATTTCATGCATATTCATACAATTCATGCACATTTTCCCAATAAATTTTAATTCTTTTGCAGCCTTTTTCTTATCCTAATATAAGCAGCATGTCTTAACATTACTAAAAAATGAGAATCTTTAGAAGCATAATTAAAAAATTGAAATTATATTTAAATTGATGATTTACGGGCAAGATGAAAGCATAAGCCTGAAGCAAACTACTGGAATAACTGTTTTGTGTATAAAGAAGTTGGAAAAATTTCTGTAAGTGAAAGACAGAATCAGTGTTTCTACTAAAAGGCAGATAATTGATAGCATGAGAAATTTAGTTCTCATTCTTCTAACAGTTTTGTTACTGGGTACAGGGTACACCTGTAATAAAACCAAATAAAATTCTCAAAGCAAAACATTGCTTTGTTTGCTATAAACGAACCTGCTCGTGCCCAGCACTCCCACTGACCACCCATTAAATAAAAAACCCCAAAAACCAAACAAAATCCAACAAAACCCACGCAGTTCCCCCACCACAAATCTCCAAACAAAAGCAAACAAAGCTTCCCCTCATAAAACCAAATCCTCAGAAAATCTGCCCTCTGGCCCCCACTGCTCCTTCAATGTTATCAATCTGATAAATATAAAAAACAAAGATTTCTTTCTTTCCCGTAAGTATGAATTCTGTATTCAAAGGGCTTTCAGGATCACGGCTCTAATTCCCCACCAAAAACACTATGACACTTCAGCTCCATGGAGCAGGATGAGCACCAGAAGGGAGACTGGTTTCCCATAGCTGTCACCCAGTGCTCAGCTCCCAGATCTCAAAAGGCTCTGGAGCAGTGTGTCATACAGGAATGTCCTAGGAAATTCTCTTCGAAATCTTTAATTCCCACATTATTTGCTAGAAATTGTTTAAGATTCAATAATACTTAAGAGAAGAACTGAGACACTCATGCAACACAAGATGATTACATAGATCTACACAAAATGGAGGCCAACACTAAAAAAATACATTCAATAAATAGGAAAATGACCAGGAGAGTGACATGCCAGAAATAATGTGGCACATATTCAGAAGTATGAATGTTTCTTTCAACTACATTTACCCAATGAATAAAAATATGTATTTTTCTCCTAGAGATCTTGCTTTATTCCCCTTTCAGATCATCACAGTGCCACCACACCCACCATTATTGAACACAGTGTTCCTTGTGTCATTCGTAGGAAATGGTGAACAGGAAAGGGGCAGCAGGATGTAGTAAACTGTGAAGAAGTTGGGACTGTGAGGTAAACCTCAGTAGCATGTTGTTGCTACAGTCATCAATTAAAAAAAAATCCATCCCCCCAAGTCACTGCCAGTTAATTTTGGAATTAATTGTACTTTTCTGATGAATGGGGCAAATTCAGCTTTCATGTCTCACCTCTGAAGGTAACACTGCCCCATCTGTCAGGTTACACAAGGTCTGTCTTCTTTTCAACCAGAAGGGACACGTTTTTCTTTCCTTAATGTAAGCCTGAAGGCCAAGTAATTTTCAACAGCATTGGTGTTGCAAGAGCTTATGGCAGTGGGGTAACAGAGAAAGTCAAGGGTTCTCATAGTAATTTCCAAGTCTTAAATGCAGAACAGGCAAAACCAGTAATTGATTTTGAAAAAACACTGGGAGTTGATTTTATGCTTGTTAAACAGCACTCTAGCAATTATCTTAATCATCAACATCTTAAAATAGTAAAAATAAATTTTGTGCTTAAATTGCTTACATAAAATACAGATGATTTATGTTAATGCTCTAAAATTTTGAAAAACATGGAATATATGACCTTCAGACTCCCATCTTCCCCCTTTGCCTGAAGACTCTTACTGACAATGACTCTTACTGACAATGACTCATCTGTTGGCAATGGTTTATTCTTAGCAATTACAGACTTAACATGAATGTTTAAATACCATCAAAAACATTATGATATTTCAAAGTACTTTAATGCAACATTGGTACAATCTGTGAAACCCAGAGCAGTCACGAGCAAATACCAGATGAAAAGTTACTTCCACTTTCTGCCTCCGTGTGAATGGCCAGCTCAAAATGGCAAAGAGCCCCAGGGAA
Organism: Machaerirhynchus nigripectus; assembly: GCA_013397975.1. Classification (NCBI taxonomy): domain Eukaryota; kingdom Metazoa; phylum Chordata; class Aves; order Passeriformes; family Dicruridae; genus Machaerirhynchus; species Machaerirhynchus nigripectus. Next base: position 83,748 of record VZRQ01001714.1, on the reverse strand, counting down.
AGGGTCTGTGCTCAAGGCCAGTCACTAGCAGGCTGGATCCCAACCCCCAAAATTACCCTCTAAAATCCTGGATCCTTTTAAAAATGTCCACAAAGCTAAAAAAGGCACAACAACACAACTTTTGTCTTTTCATTGCTCTGGGTTTCTTATCTTTCTTTTGTTTGAAGATGAGACACTGTGTGTCTCAGAGGACGAGACAGACATTGTGTGAAAACACCCTTTCACACTCTTTCCTCACATCCCTTCCCCACTTTACTCTCCCCATGCTTGAGCGTAACCAGTGCACCAGCACTTCGCTTCGTTCTCTTCACAACAGAAGCATTTTCTGACTTGCCTCTAATACTCTTGTCACTCAGAGTTCTGGTTTAAGGTGTGTTTTTTTAAAATCACAAGTCACATCGGCTTTTAAAGAAGCTACAGCCCTGTTCTAGCCTTCTCAGCTGACACACTGTGATGTATGAACTGCTACGTTCCAATCAGTAACACTCTGTTTTCAAACAAAACAGGCAAGTCCTCGGACTGTACCTTAAATCCACAGCTGAGCTGACCTGGAAACAGCTCAAGTGTTCGAGACCGAGTGGATTGTTCCACTGGATCTTTTCTTTTGCTCCTGCTATTCTTTACTAAGGATTGCAACCTCCATAGCTACGGAAGCAAACCAGAAACTCTGCTTCAGGTGTCTCAGTTGGTAATTTCAGAGCAGTTTCTCATTGCACTTTGAACCAGAATGGGATAAGACAGCTCTATCCCCTCCTTCCCATTCCATCAACCTTGCACTGGATGTACCAACCAGGCAATCTCAAGCTCAGCTGAGATTTCAGGCTCTGATCCTCCTCAGTCTGCAAATGGGGAAATGCAAAAAAATGAAAAATCACTCGATTCAGTGTGGCTGAGGGTGCTGAATGATGCAATCAAGATTGCAAGGAGGAAAAGGAGACAGACTTTCAGGAACAACCTGCAGTTATACTGCTTTAAGAAAAACATGAAACCATCTTTAATGGTAACACCTATCCTGTTCCTTTCACCATCCTTTGAAAACCATCCCTCTGCTCCAGGGTAACCTGCTTTTGGTGTGGCAATTTGTTTTCTTAAAGTGACTTAACCACATGCCACATAAAAGCAATGGAATCATGATAATTTTGCATTAAAAAAAGATTAATTTCTTTCTGTTTTCAAAATACTACTTCAGTGTTTCTCCCAATTGTAGCTAGTGTAAGTCTGCTGTGCTCAAAATCCTCATAGTAAGTGACTGGTTTGTTTTGCAAAGTTGTGGACATCAAACACAAGAAATGATTTAGACTGAGTTATCATACTATTTATTTAAATATCTGATTCACTGACAGGATTGTAAATTTTATGGCACAGCAGAAAAAGGTTATCTATTTCTTGATCAATTCATATCAAAAACTAAAATCATATAATCAACTAGGTTGGAAGAGACCTTTGAGATCTCCTCCTACTTGATTACAAGACAACAACCTCTCTGTAAATTTAGTCTTTTTTTGTCCCAACTTCTTTAAAAATAAAACCAAAATGTACTTCAGCACTTCTTTTATTCTCTATATATCACGAAATACCAAATCTGTGCCAAAGTATAAGGAAATACGATCACCCAAGCTCACACATAATCCCTTTCTCGACAGTGATCTATCTCCATCTCTCCTTGCTCTCTTTTGCCATTCATTGCATGGAATCTTTCCTACTCTTTTGCACAATTTCCAACTCCACCTCTCTCTGTAGGTGAAGCCTTGGACTCTGGATGAAAAGGGAAGCCTGGGGAGGGAACTGCTACCCTCTATCACAAATACTGAAAGGAAAAATTAAGAGTAGCATTCTACTCTTTCAAATCTTGGACAATGTGATTCTGACAACTCAAGAAAACCATCTGCCAAGAAAAGGAAACTGTAAGAGTCTTGAAAACAAACCACTTACTATTTCCAGTAATTTTTAGGAAAGATTAATATGCAGAAATGTGTTTATAAATTACACTTAATTACAAAATTCTTAGCCCTGCAAGTGTATTTCCCACCACACGCAACTCCATTAAAAGAATACTTCCTTTTTCCATGACACATAACAACTAAATTTAGAGGCCAGGAAGGAAAGGACATGTGGGTAAAGTAGAAAATGGAAAGAGGAAAAACATGGGCAAATGTGCTGAGTGGAGGGAGATAAAATGACAGATTATAATCAGAGACCAGAAAAGAATGTAAATAGTAAGGAATATGGAGAAGTACAGAAGAAACAAAGTGCTGTATTACCATAAACCATTTCCAACTGATTAGCCAGAAACTGTTGCCTTAGAAGCTGACACTCAAGCCAGGACATGAATGATTAACTGCTAGAAAAGTAACAATTGTATTAAAAAATGACATTATTTTGCATAAAAATTTTCTAGTTTACTAATTCCAAGAACTTTGAGTTTTCAACAAAGAAGCTAGGGGGAAAAAAAGAAATATAGAAATAAAAAATCAAATAATCCAAGCTGCTATTTTTCTCATTTTTCCTTCAGCTTTAGGTACAACCTCAATCTCCTCAAAGTTCACTATTTTACCAAGAGCCCTAAACCAAATTTTTGATCTGGAGTGTAGCATCTCACACACCTCAAACCTATCCTTATTCTGTTTAGACTAAGACACTTCACACAAAAGCACTTCTATTTCTACAGCAGGTGTTCTGTAACTGTCCTGTGCTTAGGCATTCCTTGCAGCTTAAAGATGCAACACACGACTTGTAAGAAATGTTAATTCAATTTGAAAGGACTTAAACCTACCTTTAAACTAGACTCATAGTCTGTGTTCACTTTGAACATAAGCCCAAGTCGCAAATGAATTTCCTTGGCTCGACAAAAGCTGGGATCAACATAAAGCGCCTCCTGAAATGCTTTAATTGCCCTGAAAGAAAAACACAATTAAAAATTTATTTTTTACTGAAGTATTACTTTATAATAAGTGTTTTATATATGGTTAACAAAGTGGATCAGAAAGTATTTTAACAGAAGAACATATCAAAATAAAGGTTTACCTGTAACATTTCTGATGCATTGTTTTGATTCTTCAACGATTGGGTAATTTTGAACTCCAGACATCCTGGTGTATTTGAAAGTCTAACCTTTTCCATTAATTTAGGGAAGCTAATTTGCTGCATGAAATACACTAATATATCCGATATTTCAGAAAGGATGACTCACAAATTAGTTAACAAAGTAAGTGTAACTTCACTAAGAACAGCCAGGCTGCTTCTGATTCCAGCAGAGCAGACCCCCCAAGAACAGCAGAACAGAAGGCCTTGGATAGATCATACACATCTCCCACTGCACCTACCTCCTCCTTTTTCCACGTTCTCCTCCCTTTCCTAGCACCAGTGCCATGCAAGGACTCAAATAATACCAGCTGCTCCATTACTTCCAAATGCAGATATATTGCTACCTCCTGTGCCTGCTACCTTCTCACGCAGTAACTTTCTTTCATATTCCCATGATGTCTGAAGATGGCTCTGATTCTATTCCCTTACCTTCAAATCCTCTCTCACTTGTCCCTGTTCATGATGGCACTGTACCAGATAAAACAGAAATGCCACCTAACAACTCCGTCTTGGAGCAGAAACCAAGTGACTCTGAACAGGACTGTTTTTCCTCTCAGGCCACTGCATAAAACTAGGACAGCTGAAATGCTACTGAAAGATACTAGAATTAAAGTCACAAAGGAATTAAGAAAGAAGTCACAGAGGAATTAAGAAAGAAGCTGAGAGTCACTGTTGCCTGAAATTCAATGACAGGTTGAAACAAAAGCCCTTCCCATACACCACTGGTCACACAACAAGAGAAATCAGAACCAGCCTCACTGAGGGTAGACTTGAGCCCCCAGGCAGGGAGCACAGTCCCATCTGCTGTCCCAGGAAACCCCACAGGTCCATACAAAGTGGCCAGGTGACAGGGCAGTCCAGGGAGAACTGGACCCACTGTGGAGCAGCAGAGGGACATGGGACAGGGATTAACTACAGTGCTTAAAATCACACTCTTTAGGCACATTGATTCAATTCCTACTCTCTAAGTGAAGTATTATTTAGAAGGACAAAAGATTCGCAGATGCAATGCAAAATTCAGCAAATATTTTTCACAGACTTTTTTACTCACAACACACATAAATTATCATTTTTGAATCCTTCAGCAAAAACACTTCTGCTCTAAAATTTTTACAGGCTTTTTTCATTGATGGCAAAGCAAACCGAAGGCACCGAACCTCCTCTAGACAATGCAACAACTCTAAGTACCTAAAGCATTATTTGACTTCTTTAGACAGAACTTAAGAGCAGATAGGCTTAAAAAAAGTATTAAATTTTTATTGTGGAACTGATGCTTCCTCTCTTACAATCCTTCAGAAAGGCTCGCCTTACCCAGCACCCTACTCTTCTGCCAACACATGGAAAATGAGCAAGTGAAGCGCTAAAGGGACAAACCTACACCTGAGCTAAGCTCTCTCACATCTCATCTAACCTTCCCTGGAATTACGGTGGTGGTAAGCCACACACCTCGTATCTACACTGAATTCATAACAAACAAAGATCTTTGTCTCATAAGAGTATGTTCATCATCATCTACAAAAACAACGATCAAACTGAAGAACCAAAGACTGGGCTGATCACTGAATATCAGCACGTATTTTAAGCTAGGATTTTGCTATGCCAGAAGATAGATTCTATTACTGTGCATTTTCATTTCTTGTCTTAACTCTAATATGGGCACTAGGTATGTTAGCCACTGGTATTTAAAATCCATTATTTGGATCTTGTTCAAAGACAATATCTAAGTCCCAAAAAGGAAGAAAACCACTGTCTAAGATTCCAACCAAAGAGAAGACAAAAATCAGGAATAAAGACATAGCAGTTCTATAGCACATCACAGAGCGTGACCACGCAAACAGACACTCTGTAAACTTCATGTTCTTCATTTAGATATCCTTGCTTGGTCAGAAAATAGTAATTCCATATTTCCTCTATGTCACATATGCATTGAAAAGATCATCAAAACATGGATTTCTAAAAAAGCTTAAGAGGACCTTAGAGCGACAAAAACACTTCTGTAGTCTCTTGCTTACAGAATTGGAAATATTTTTCACTGCCACAGTTGAGCAGTGGAGTAAAACAAAGCCACAAGTATAATAAAAAGCTTTCAAGGACAGTTTTGAAATTTAGTTTGAATGTATACTGTCTTTCATTCAAAAAACCAAGAATGTTGCCTAGCCCAGTCTTTCAGAGGAGCACAGCATTTAAACACCAGTAAATTATCATCAGTGGACAACACGGAAGACTGTGTCACATTTAGCACAGAACCCAGTCACTGAGAGCCCCTCCAAGCTTTGTGCAAGGTTTATCTCTGTGCAGACTAAAATAACTAAAAATCAAATTTTACCTTCTACTTAACTCTAATAACTCCATATTGATTTTACATATTGTAGTTTTTCCAGGACGATAAGCATGAATAGTAACAGATAGAAATTACTTCCACCACTGTGAAAAGGGGCATCATCAAAATTTCCCCAATAAAGTGATTTGAAAGAGCATTTTCAACAGTTTTTAACATTGGTAAGTACTCATTTCTAATTCAGTAGCTACAGCCTCATTTAAATACTCAGTAGAATTTTTATAGAATAAAATACTCAAGCTCTGAAAAGACATTTGGTTATTAACTCTTACAGACAGACAAGCAATTTTACATCACAGGTGAATTAATATTGATGTAATTTTGCCTGCAGGAAACGTTTAAATAAAATAGCAACGTGCTCACGCTTACAGGATACATCAAGAACATGCACTACAGCAAAAACCTCTGCCTGCTTTCCACTGCCATGCCCAGAGCTCCAGATTCATTCCCTTACTATCAAACAGGAGAACATCTGCAGCAGCACTGACACCCATTTCAGAGTTGGGCCTTCCAGACACAGCAGGAGTCACTTGATTCTTGTACAGATCTTTGTTTACTCTCAAACATCTCTAATTCCATTTCTGTTCTCTGTCCAAGCCTACACCCAGAAAGATGTGGGTCTGGAGGATCCAAGGCATCCAAGTTACCCAGATGTTCTCCCTCACAGCTCTTGTATGGCTTGACCAAAACCAGAAGTGCAGATACAGCCCAACAGCTGGATGAGTGCAACAGCTTCCTTCAGGGATGATGGCACAGAGCCTTCCTCTGAGTCTCCACCACTGATTAACTGCCCTTCATGCACAGACGGAACTTCTCATCTCACTCCTTCGGCAGACTAAACATACACCAGTCCAAAGGAAAAATTATCAAATGAAAGGCCAGGAGCTCTCACACTGAGGAAATAAATGACAGTTGTCTGAATTCTGCAAGACAACTTTCCTTTTGTTCTCTGATGATACTGACACCTGCGTGGTGAGACGCAACTCGGGTTGAGTCTACTAGAATTTATTAAAATTAAATAAGGATCTTCTCCAAGAATGAGGGCATTTCTCTTAACAGGCAGGAAAGGCTATTTTAACACTCAATAAAATGGGAAATCAGGACTGGAAAACAGACACTACAGAGGACGAAAAGCACCTCTGGACTTTCATTTTACACAGCACTGGTACAGCAATTCAGGAAAAATAAAAATGACATCTCCAAATCAAGACTGCCAGAATCAATACTGCAGCTATTGTACCACCCACTAATCTATACAACAGTGCCTACCATTATGGAAGTGAAGGAACCAGGTGAATAATAATTAATAGATGATTATATTAAATATTTAGTGAACTCTCATAAGACTTTTCTTGGATGGTTTTGCTTGAACAGACTGTGAATAAAATCAGCTTTGTACTAGGCAAAAGAATATAATAAAAGAGCATCAATTTAACTATTCAAAAGTTATCACTTTTGTACGTTTCAAACAAAACCCATGAAAATCAGAGTGAGTGTACAAAATAAAAGAACCTAACATTATTCTAATATGTCACTTGACACAGCTGGAGTGAAACTTTCTTTTTCTTATTCCTACCTTCTTTCAATTTTCTGACCACCTATTCTAAGCCTCACATCATTTCACAGCCTCATTAATGAAAGGGATGTGAGGCTATGATGGACAAATTTCTATTTGAAACTCAGAATTATAGTTCGAACATAAACAAAATGTATATACACAGCAGTAGTCAGGACACTGCAGTTTATTAAATACTTTTACAGTCTTTAGCTACAACTCTTCTGTCCACAGGAATGCAACAGTTGAATGGCAAAATATTTTGAGCAGCGAAGTCTTTAAACATTTATCTAGAACAGTAGCTGCGAGTAGGTTTTTTTCCTAGCATTAGCAGAGTTTTCATTAATCCAAGACTAGTTTGCTGTGCAATCACAGCAAGGTAAGATAACAAAGTTAACTGCCCACTTCGTTACTGGTTAATTACTATGAGCATATGAACTCTACATGTACATTCCCATTTTACATACCTGAAAAATACATATATGTAGACCCAGCCACCTGAAACCTGAGAAATATGTGACAAAGCAGTATCTACAGATTGTGTATTTAAATTCTTAGAGGTGTCCCCTTGGCAGTGTGCGTTCCCACACACCCCACTACGCACTTGACTTTTTGTGTGGAGGAAGCCAGTCAGAAGCAGATATGGTGGTTCTAGATATCTTGATATCTAGACATTGAACAGATGATGACAGTGCTTCTGCTTTGGGAAGGATCAGGGAGTTCCACTCAGGAATGACTAGTTTTCCACAGGCAGTCTTTACTCATGATGGAGGTGAAGAAAAGAGTCTGGATCATCTCTTGAAGGTCTTTGGCTTTTTTCAGGGTCAATGCTAAAGGACTGAGTTTTCTGTAACATTCTGTAACACTCTACAGCTGGTAAGGAATCCCTAGACTGAAGAGCCTCAGGGCAAAGAGCCCAGATGGGGCAGTAAGGGTGACTGATCTCAGTCTCCTGTCAGGTGTTTCTGAGGAATCTGGTGCCTTTCCCACAGGCATTGCCCAGCAATTTGCAAGGTCACTGAAAACGCTGCAGGCTGGCCTTGGAGCACCACAACTGGTACACTGGGATGCACAGGGAGTTAAATTCAATTTCACGACACAACATCAGAGCCTGGGCTCCATCTTTTCATCTTGATGGAAGTCAGTGGAATCAGGAGATGATAAACCAGTCAGGCTCAGAATCCTCACTGAAGTGAAGAAAAAATTTGGTACCCAAGCCGCTACACCTGGTATTGCAGGTATTGCACAAAAATGAAGGGTAGCCTTGAATTAACTACTGAAAGTCTTTATTGTACAATCTAAAAGACAACTAGAGAGGGCATGAAATTATTCAAGTTATGTGAACATCTCATTCTACTGGTTTTCTACTCTGAGAAACAGAGAAACAACAGTGACAATGAACCAACCACTTACTGCTTAATGACAAATGGTGTAAAAGAAGGGAGTATCAAAATTTCAGATCCGTAAGATCTATTTTACTGTACTTGATTCAACTTATGGAGATGATCCCTAATGGCACATCTTACTGTAATAATTGTGTGAAATAAGTTTGGTCTGACAACACTACTGCAACATTCGTATATATGTTGAGAACTTTTAATTCTTAAGTGAAAAGTAAAACAAAATCCCCAACATAAAATGATGTAACAGCTAAGATTTGTACCTAGGATAATGCTGCAATGCTGCTCTAGTATATAAAAATGTGTACAATATTGAATTACAGTGAACTGCTTTATGTGTCTTGGAGCCAATCCAACACATCTTTTCATGAAAGCTGGAAAACTTTAACAATAATATAAAATATATGAACAAGAATTCTAAAGCTGATCTTATTCCCACTTGGTTTTTTTATTATCCCTGTTTATACAAGACATGAAAAAAAACCTCAAGCACTTCTTACCCCTTCCTTTTAGGAGGAGTATGTACTTGCCTCTTGTTAAAATCTCTGAGTATCTGAAGCAGTGGTGTTAAAAAAAGCTGTTCATGGACGAAGTAGGGTAAATAAACCACCTTAAACAGTCTGAAGGTCTGCTCTGCCTGCTAGAAATATCGAGATCCATGTCCTCTATGAGCATAAACAGATGGAATAAATGCGGCAGGAAGACAGTTAGATCAGCATTTCACTCTGAAAGAGGATTCTCCTGGCAATCTGCAAGAGTTCTGTGGAGGATTAAGGTCTTCAAAGAAGAACACCTATTGTAAATGACTTGCTATCATCTCTAAGTTTATTGGGATTTTGTCACACCTAAATACCAACAACCACGCATCCCTCTGCTCTTGTCCCCAAGAAATCATAGAAAAGGGGGAAGAAAGGCACTCTAGGGGATTAAAAATCGTAACTGCACACGAAAGTGTAAGATTTTACCTACATTAGATTTTCTTCTTTTAAAAACTCTACACAATACTTTAATGATACACAATGCCCTCAGCACCACACTATACATAACTCTGTCGTATGAATGAAATGGAAAATACAATTATTCTACTCAAACTTAACATAAGCTCTATGTGCAGTTCTGTAAGTTAGAGCATCAGCTTCCACTCATGTTGTCAACAAGTGAAGAAATAATCTAAATTAATTCAAAGCTCTGATTTATTAATACTAAACAGCACGATCCGCTGATGGCAAAAATCTATGTTGAACAGGTGGCTTTTCAAGAATTAATTACTCTAAATCTAACTGCTTTGTCTTATTTATCTTACAGTTTATCTACCATTTTCATACTGCAAACTATAACAAGATACAGCTTGTAAGAAATGGTGCACAAAACACTTTTGAATGCTAAATTATGAAGACAAGACTGCATAACAACTAAGATGTTCTGAAACTTGGTAAAATTCAACCATCTCTCATCACAGTCTTAAAACATTGGATTCTCAGGCTTTCTGAAATCTTTTCTATTCTTTTCTTGTTAATTAGAATGCAATAGAATTGCATGCCCTGTACAGCACATGGCCTTCATTTCACCACTATCAATAAATCAAGCAGTAAGCTGCAAGATAAAATAATCCATGTTTTGAGCTCATGATTTAACAAACTTATTTTAATTTGAAAAATAAAAGTTTATGTACATTATCCTGAGGAAAACATAAAACTTTTGCCTTACAGATACACAGAAACAATTAAAGGAGAGGTGGGGGGAGAAATCCTGCTTCATTTTTCCCAATCATCAGTCGGTGGTCCCTCACTACATCCGTAACTGCTGTCAGGATTAGTTCAGTAACACAAGGGAACTTTTTAGCAATCAATCAAGTAGTAAAGTCACACTTACTGTGCTAACAGTTCATACTGAGTGTAAAAAAGCACTGACCTGAACACTGCACCTTTCCCCCTAAATTAACTGTCTCCACAGGAATAAATACCAATGAAAGTCTGAGGACCTTCCAACAGAACTCCAGTGACTGAGTCCATTCCATTCACCACTCTCATCCCTGATAAAGCAAAACCAAAACCCCAACTGAAAACCAACCCTCCCCACACCCAACGAAAGCCCCACTAAGCCCCCTAAGCCCTGACAGAAATTACTACTCTTTTAACCCTGAATTTTTACACCAGATTTAAACACTCCGATTCCATGTGAGCCTGTTGCTTCTCACATCCAAACCCCTCACCTGACGCAGCTCTGTCAAAATGTCTGCCTACCAAGAAAAATGCAAACAAGCCCACTTTGCCACCTCTTTTCCAAGGAGGTTTTTGTTGTAAAAAGGCTTTCCAACAAACCCAGTCTACAGGTTATCAATAACAACAATTCCCAAAAGCCTGTCAAGTCATTCTGCTCCATCCCTGCTGCTGAACTGTGTTATAGGGAGCTCCCATTCTTCTCCTGGAAGTGCCTTCCTTTTCGAGGCACTGCTGTGGCTGCCCCAAGTATGTCACAGTAAGACAGATACTGACCCAGGACAGTAACACCTGCAAACACCCTATCTGTAACAAAATCAATACTAAACTATTGCACACTCACTGGACTGAGGGTGAAATAATCACACACTGATGGGACACCACACAACACTGACACCGTCAGCTTATTCCAACTTACCATTGAAAGGCATTGTAATGGAAGTAGACCAAACCAAGGCCATATAAAAAGGCAGCATTCTGTAAAGGAAAGAAACAATGTTTAAAACCCAGATAAGAGTGAGTTTCCAATATTTTATCCATCCAAGGAATNCCATGGTCACAAAAAAAGGGGCTGTTCTGGAGGAAGAGTAACAACAATATTCAAGTATTCAACAATATTCACTTTTGCATCAGATAACCAATGTGCTCTGTTCTATTTGTACAACAGCAGGGAAGGAAATGATGGAGTAGAAATCTTTGGCAATTTAATATAATGAAAAAAAATAGTTTATGACCAAGCACCATTTCATAGTCACAATAATTTATACTCACATAAAAGAAAACAAAGCTACACACTCTGATTTCAGTGTCTAATGTAGAACATTAATTAAACGAATCTGAAAATATACTTAAGTAGATTTCACTCTTCTGAAGACCAAAAAATACAGACCATCAACTTCAAACCTATGACAATCATATTTCTTCATCATTAATCCAATTTCTGTTTCCTATCCCCTTATATGCAGAAGGGAAAAACCAAACCAAAACAACAAAAACCATTCCCCTTCTGGAAACCCGTTTTTCCTCCAATTTCTTTCCACATAAACCATGATTTACTTCTAAAGTGACATTACTAACAACATTTAATGAATGTTTAACTATCCAGTTCAACAAATAATTATTACGTATTTCCTAAATTAGGAAAAATAAACAAATTGCTTTTTCTTTTGCGAAGTTATGCCACAGCACATTTGTTTTTCATTGAGCAGAACTATTCCATTATTTACAGGAGACACTGTACATGCTGCCTAAGACACATTTTTAGGATTTTCTCATGTAATTCTGATTCTGAGAGACCAAGTATACATCCCAAAGCTCTGATACATGGGTAAGAGCTGGAATGTCAATTGTTGAAGACTGCACTTCAAGATAATCTCTCTGCCACTTGCATGCAGTTCTTTAACAACTCAAATTTCTAAGTTGTTCCACAAAAGGAATCCTAATTATGACTTAAACCCAATCCAAATATAAAAGTTATTACCAAGTTTCTCCTACAAAATAACTGGTAACCAGAAGGCAATTCAAAGAGCAGCATTCATCAGAAACAGGATCCAATATGACAATTTCATTATCCCTCATTTGCATCTTCTAAATGCAAATTAAAACCAGGGGAAATGTCAAAGATCCTTTCATGAATGCAGCTGGATCATAGCTTCAGCAATGGACAGCTTCCAGGAAAATGCTGGGGTATGACCAGATATTACGGCAATCAGAGCACTGGAAGATGTTAAGAGGAGGAGTGGAGAGGGAAGTGCATAAACAATAGAAGGGGACACTTTAATACTACCATAAACCCATATTCCTGTTTGACTGAATAAAAGCACAACACAGACATCATAAAGGTAAAAGATCTCCAATTCCCTACTCCATGTCTGTCCACTCTCCAAGTGTGCTCCAGCAACAGGAAGACCAGGAAGAAGGCAAGCTCAAAAGCTGCCCTGACTGAAAAGTCATTTTAAATGAAGAAGTCAGATAGATTTTCATGTGTGGAACATGGAAGCCTACAAAATACAGCCCTTCAGGAGCCTCCACTGTCTTCAGGTCAGCTCATTTGTGAGACAGAACCTAACAAAACTCTCCCGTGTCCCCGTCTGATACTCCAAATCTCTATCAAGTTTAGATCATCGTAGAGATTAACAGTGATCACAAAAACCCTTCACCACCACACTGCAAAATTCAAACAAAAATATGCCGGAAAACTAAAAACTCTTCAATTCGCAAAGAATTTTACTTCCTCTTACGAAACCTATTAGAATTCACAGTCCAAGAAAGTTAGAGATTCAGAATAATCCCCCTGATATTTTGATGCTAAGGGTTAACACTAAACAACTTTCAAGGCACAGCAGAACCAAGATTCAAGTGATTTGTCAAAATGTAATTTATGTATCAAGTTCACACAAAGCTTTCAGATGGTCCTCACAGCACTACAAATAAACCATTACTACTCTGTCCTTTGTTCTGTGACTCGTTTTCCCATTTTTCTCTCATTCTCCTTTGGCCTTAAGTCTTTTGAGACTGACCTTAAAAATATCTCAGGTTGCTGCTCTCTTCTCAATAAAAAACAGGGCAAGATTTAATATTTGTACCAGTAATACTTCACCTCAAATGCAAAGGTGCAAATTCTGAAATGTCAGTATGGTTCATGAAATTATCTGTTCTGAAATACTACAGCTCTAACCATACATATCACCATTATTACTGCTTGTTGATAATCTTAAAACCAATCCAATAAACTAAGATTAAAAAGTATCTTTTAAACTGCATTTGAACACGAACAGGAGTTTCACAAGGACTGGAAGACATCACAGCGACCCAATGTATGGCTGTACTCTCCCACAAATAATTCAGGGCAAGATACACATGAAGTTCATTGCATTTGCAGAATACCATCAAGTTCAACACGCAGTCAAGTTCCCACTGGCAACAGCCAATATGAAATGCTACCACAGCTTAATGCACATCAGGACCAAGTGGGATCATTACACATCAGGACCAAGTGGGATCATTACACAAATCTTCATCTATAAAATGTGTTTTTTAAAATCATAATATTCTGTGATTCTGTCTATCAGGAACACACCCCATCTTAAGAAATCAGTTTTCAGTTTTCTCTATTAGTTTTGACAAGTTTCTCACAAAGAATATCCATGCCATGTGTTCTAGTAAAGACTACTCCTGTGATTTAATCCCTGCTGTAAACAGCTGTTGAGGAAGAATTTAAGGCCTGTTTTTTCCCTCCAAACATTTTTCAGTGAGAAGCAGAAAACAAAATTATCTTAGTAGAGTCCTTTTCCTTGAACTTTTTAACAACCCTCAAAATTTATGAAGATCTCATGCTAGCAAAAAGTATTCTTTAGCTACTAACTTCTAATTTAATTTTTTTGTTATCAGATACCTCTTTTCACTAAAATACTGAGTGAAAAAAAGATACAAACCCAAACAGACTGTGCCTCAAATTTGAAGCAGAATGCCTGGGGTTTTTTCATTCTACAGCCATGCTACCAAACAGCAGATAAACTAGAAATGCTATTTCTAAGCTGACATCATTTACATTTTCTATGACCTACCAAAAAATGTTAAAATGTTTCATACCAACCACTAGATGGCTCAAATACCTCTTTCCATTTTCCACGTTTATGCAATTTAAGGAAATTGTCAAGTTGATATTGTGCATTCTGCTACTTGCATGCACTATTTAATGCTGAGCAACATTTTAATTCTATTTTCTAAAAGAGTGCGGTATACACACTTTGTCAACAGGTAACTCAGAAGGGAAAAATGTATTTGTGTGTCTCTTTTTATGTAACTGGTATGAATAAGCACAATGAAGACTTCTTGGTCCTGTTTAAGTGATCAAGAGAAAAAATAAATTAACAATGAGAAAGACCCCACCCATCTCACAGGCCTTCTAATGAAACTCAAATAACTGGTTTACAGGCTCTTTAAAGCAGCAGATAGAAACAGATCCCCAACAATCCACATGTTCCGTTCTTGAGGCACTTCAGGCTATGTCCACATCAAGCCTTTTTCTCTGCCTTTCAAGGGTGCAGCCAGCAGGTCCCAGAGAAATACATCAGCCCAGCCCAGCCCAGCAGTGACACCTACAAACACAGGGGCAGAAAAAAGCACCTGTCCTGGCTAAGAAGTGGCCACCCCCACATTCAGATCACAAACAGCCATCTTGGACTTGCTCGACAAATGTGTGCCTGCCACATTTGGGTCCAGATGTTTTTCACCAGCGATGCGCTTATCTGCCACACACAGCTGAGACCCCATTACAGACTCCACATTGGTGTTTTATAAACACAGGAATTAACTCAGAACTTACGCTTACAAATGAAAATCTGTTTGACGGGCGCTTCTAGAGAGTCAGAGAGCAGAAAAAGGCATTAGAAACTCAGAGCAGTCTCAGGGCAGCATCCAGCTAGGTCTTTGCAATTTAAAACTGAAAAGGAACAGTTTCTGCTGTAGTTTCCCAGCTCTGCTGATTCAGAAACATTCCCTAGCACTGCCTCTCTCATTTGTGCTGACACAATAATTTTTAGACTACTACAGCCAACTGGATGCCAGAAGTGATCTGAATTATTAGT
Organism: Machaerirhynchus nigripectus; assembly: GCA_013397975.1. Classification (NCBI taxonomy): domain Eukaryota; kingdom Metazoa; phylum Chordata; class Aves; order Passeriformes; family Dicruridae; genus Machaerirhynchus; species Machaerirhynchus nigripectus. Next base: position 68,563 of record VZRQ01001714.1, on the reverse strand, counting down.
ATCTAGGTAGAAAGGACTTTTTAACTGGATCAGTTAACCAGGCAGGTTCACTTGTGGAGTGAACCCCATTAACAACAGCATTAGCACAAGTAGAAGACTGGAACACACGTAACAGCTCTTTAAGCCTATGCTGTTACCACCAAAATGCGTATCAAACCTACAATGACTTCTCAAACATTACTGAAACCTCCGAAGTCACATATAAACATTTCACTTGAGAGAGTAAAACATCTATGGGTCGGTACAAGGTGGATAAAAACATGAGATAGCATCACAGACTCTGGCCAGTCTTCGTGCAGGTCCTTAACCAGTGACACACACAGGCAAATGAACCATTTCTTCTATCCGTACATGTAAATATCTCCCAGGCGGGTGCCAAGAGGATTGTGCCAGACCCAGCAACCAGGACAAGGAGGAACTGGCATAAAGTAAAACACGGTAACTTTCACCTCAACACAAGGGAGAATTTCTTCACATTGAGGGTGGCAGAGCTCTGGAACAGCTGCCCAGTGAGGCTGTGGAGTCTCCCTGTCTGGAGACATTCCAGACCCACCTGGACACGTTCCTGTGTCATCTCCAGGTGACCCTCCCTTGGCAGGGGGTTGCACTGGGTGATCTCCAGAGGTCACTCCAACCCTGACAGTTCTGGGATTCTTTGTGACTCTAAGGAGAACGGCCAGATGCAGGTAAAATACACCTTTCATATGATTAGAAAGTTGGTAATATCTAGGCAGAAATCAGAGTGTATCTCACCATACTATAAAATACCGAAACTGGAGAAGAAAAAAGTTCTCACGTAGTTGGCTAGTGGAATTCTGAAAACAAACTATGGAAAAAAGATGAACTTCAGCACCCTTATGAGAGACCAGTGACTGCTTTTCACCTGCTTACTACTGACAAGAATCAAAAAGTCTTTGATGACGTATTTAGACTGCCTCCAGCAGGGCCTGACTGCCCCTTCCTGAGCTGCCCAGGTGCCAGTGGAACCCAGAGCCCGGCCCACATCACACCAGGCTGCACAAGACACACATGGGCAGGCGGCCACTGCTCCTCAGAAAACCTAACCAGGAAAACAAGGTTTTACAGTTTGTGTCGCATCCTGAGGTCACAGGGTCTCTCTCTCAGCCACCTGTTCAAAGCAAAACAACCGTTTTTGCATTCAAACGTGTGAATGTGTTTATTTCTTTACTGAAATAATAATAAAAAAAAGAAATATGAAGGTTTGACACTACGGTGCCTAATTCTTCTTCCTGACACTACTCAAAGCACAGTAACACCTCCCTGAAAAGTTTGTACCACATAAAAAATTATACATAAAAAATTCCACTGGGCTCCTGTGCACAAACAGCTCCAGGCCTTTGGGAGCTGCCAGGCTCCAGCACAAGGATTATACATGCTCAGGAGAAAGAGGGGAGGGTTCAAATAAAATTTGTTTAGATTTGTATAAACATGAAAAAGAGAGCTACCTATCTACATGTGCTGTACATTCCAATCACCTGCAAAAATACTAAATCCCCGTGTGTATTGCAAATTAGTATCATTAGTTTTGTCTTCTTCAAGGTCTTCAAGAAATTTTATAGTACCTGAAAAATCATTAGGTTTATACAGGATTTTTAAAGATAGCTATCTCTAACATGCTTGCATGACTCTGCTTCTTGAGCAATAATCACAACAGTCCAACATTTGTTATTGGGTGTGTGTCTGCATCTCAATAGCCATGTGAAAGCAATTAATATATAAAAGTCATTATTCCTGTGACAAATACATTCTGTCATATGTAATATCTTGGTAAATAGCTACAAAGTAATCCCTCATTTTAAGAAGACCTTTTCAGAGAATAAATATTGCCAAAATATACCTACTACTTCCAGAAGAAAACTACCTTTCTTAATTCATAAAAACTATCCTTTTTTTCGTATCACAAAAAAATTCTTACTAGAAGTTAAGCAGAAATAATACCAAAAATCAAATTTTAAAAAATTCCACACCATCTACAAATTGCAGGGGGTTTTTTCTTTCTAAGTGGTACCTGTCTCTGAAATTACTATACTGTCTTGGCCATCCTATTCATCTCCTCTTTAGGAAAGACAGTACATTTGTCCATACCCTTTGCAATTCCCCAGCAGTGCTGCATTTCCACATTCCCTCTAACTCCTCTCTGAATGAAAACTACTCTTTCAACTTCTTGGGAACACGGCTGCCCCACCAAAACACTTCTGTCCCCACCTTTTCACTCATGGACTAAAACACACATGGCAAGACACGTGTGAACAAGCTGAAGCGGGAGCCTTGTTGTCCTCCAAGTGGCTTTCCAGCACTAGCTGTAAAAAAAAAGCTTCTTGACACAGAGGGAAGGACAGGTACATCAAGACAAGACTACTGGAAAATTACTGAAACCCACATACAGTAATTAATTCAACAGACATTAATTATTTCAAACCCTCCTGAATAATACACAGTGCCACAACTAGTTTGTAGGGAGTGCTGTCCTGTGAAAGACAAACTGACAAAACAACATTAAATAACTCAAATCCTCTTCACTAATGATTGAATCTACGCAGTTTTGCAAACCAGGTATTTCTTTATCCATAAATAAACCTAGGTCCCTTGGCAAAAGGGACTTCTGATCAACTAGTGTACCTCTAAGTTTGTCACACAAACAGCCAAGCACGTGTCTACACTGTGATCACTGCTATGGGCATCTGACTTACGTGATTGCCACTGAAACTTATAAAATTTCACTTGATATAAACATCTTCATTTGTCACTTGATACAAATATTCTCAATATTTCAAGTATTTTAACAGAAAACATTTTTTGTCTGAAATGAATCAAGTGAGCAAAGGTGTTGTACAACACACAAAAGATTAAATTCGCCTTGACAGACATTTTACAGAGATGATTGATCTAACAAAATTTAATACTCTCCCTACAGATTCCCTGAATGCTGTTAACAATCACGAAGCTTCTAATTTATTTTATATGATACATGACTTCATAAAAAAACACCCTCCTGACTCCAAACAGAAAGCCATACTTGAGACCGGATGCTTTTTAACTAAACCAATTTGTCCAAGGTTTGCACAAAAAGAGACAATCATTTCAGAGATCACCTAGCCCAACTCTCTGCTGAAGGAAGGGACAACTAGAGCATTCCAAGGATGAAGCCCAGTTGGGTTTGACTCCCTCCAAGGACAGAGGCCCCACAGACCCTCTGGGCAACCTTCTCCACTGTTCAATCACCTTCACAACTAAATAAATAAATACATTTTCACGTGTTTAAAAGGAATTTTGCATTTTCTGTTTGTGCCTGCTGCCTTTCCTTCTTTCACTAGGCACCACCAATAAGACTCTGGCTCTGTTTATTTGTACAACTGGATAGGACACTCCTGTGCCTTCTCTTCTCCAGGATGAACAACCCCAACTCTCTCAGCCTCCACTCCTTGTATGAGAGATGTTCCACACCCTTAAACAGCCCAGTGGCCCTTCACTGACCTTGCTCCACTATCTCCCCACTCTATTCTACTCAGGAGCCCAGCACTAGACCCAGAACTCCACATGCACCACACCAAGGCTCAGTGGAGAGGAAAGATCACCCCTCAGCTTGATGGCCATGCTCTGCCCCTTATGCAGCTCCGGATGCCACTGGCTGCCTTTGCTGGCTCATTGTCACCTCATGCAGCAGGACCCCCAGGGCCTGTCCTGCAAAGCTGCTTTCCAGCCTCCAGCCTGTGCTGGTGCACTGCGCTGTTCCTCCAGAGATAAAGGACTTGGCCTCTGTCAAACACCATGAGGCTCCTGGGGGCTGTTCAGCTCCCTCTGAACAGCAGCACAACTGTGTCATCTCTTCCCAGTGTGGTACTGTCTGTAACCCTGCTGAAGGTGCACTGTACCCTGCAACACAGGTCATTAACCTAAAGTGCTAAAGAGCACTGGCCCCACTCTCAACCTGTGGGGTAAACCACTAATAGCTGGCCTCCAGCTGGACTTTGTGATATGTCCTGGTTTTGGCTGGAATAGAGTTCATTTTCTGCTTAGTAGCTGGCACAGTGCTGTGCTTTGGATTTAGGATGGGAATAATGTAAACACACAGATGTTTTAGTTGTTACTGAGTGATGCTCACCCTAAGTCAAGACTTTTCAGTGCCCCAGGGAAGCAGAAGGCTTGGGACAGCTGATCCAAACTGGGCAAAGGGATATCCCATACCATACGAAGTCGTGTCCAGTACATAAACACAGAGGAGTTGCCAGGAGGGGCCAATCAGAGACTGCTCAGTGGGTGGTGAGCAACTGTATTGTTCAGTGCTTGTTTATCTTGGGTTTTTCCTTTCTCTCTCTCCTTTTTGTTAAAATCATTATTATTGTTAATATCACCACCAGTATTACTGTGTTTTAACTTCTTTCCCTTTAAATAAACTGTTCTTATCTCAGCCCACATGGCTTCACCCTTCTTTTTTTCCCCCCTGATTCTTCTTCCCTTCCCACCAGAGGGAAAGGATGTAGTGGGCAAGCGGCTGTGTGGTACTAAAGTTGCCATCTGGGATTTGACCATGACAGAGGCTGATCACAATCCTCTGAGCCCAGGTGAGCCAGTTTTTGATCTACCACACTGGCCACTTATCTAGTCTGTATTGCATCAGTTTGTCTGTGAGCATATTATGGGAGACAGTGTGGAAAGCCTTACTAGAGTAAATACAAACAGTATCTGTGGCTTGCATCCCCTCCACCAAGTTACTCATTGTGCTGCCAACAGCCATCAGGTTTATCAAGCATTATTTCTCCATAAATGCATGGTGATTACTTCCAGTGACTTGCCTGCCCTGAATGTGCTGGAAGCAGTTTCCAGGATCGTTTGCTCTATCTCCTTTGCAAGGATGGAGGTGAAGCTGACTGGCCCGTAGCTCCCTGGATCCTCCTTCTTGTCATTCTTAAGAGCAGGAGTGACATTTGCTTTCTTCCAGGCCTCAGGAACCTTCCCCATCACCATGACCTTTCTAGGATAATTGAGAGTGGTCTCACAGTGACAGAGGTGAGCTCCCTCAGCACTCACTGCTGTATCCCATTAGGTCCCATGGACTTGTACGTATTTGTTGTTTAAATGTTCTTAAACTTGATCCTGTCTATTGAGAGCAAGTCTTCCTGGGTCCAGACTTGCCGACTGGTCTCAAGGGCCTTGGAATCCTGAAGGTGAGTCCTACCAGTACAGACCAAGGTGAAGAAGGCTAATATTAACTACCTCAGTGTTTTCCATATCCTTTGTCATTTGCCTCATTTAGCAGCAGACTTGCATATTCTTTCATCTCTCTTTTGCTGCTGATACACTTGCAGAAGCTTTCTTGTTGCCCTTCACATCCCTCACCAAATTCAACTCCATGTGGGTTTTTCCTTTCCCTATGTAATCCCTGGATGCTTGGATGATACCTCTGTATTCCTCCAGAGTCATCTATCCTTGCTTCTGCCTCCTGCATGCTTCCTTTTTATGCCTGAGTTTTGTCAGGAGTATCTTGTTCATCCATGCACGATTCCCTTCCTTTTTATCCAACTTCCTTCATGCCACGATGAACTGTTCTTGAAAACAAACATACCACGTGGGCAGAAGGATTCCCCCACCATGCTGTCCTGTAGGCGCTTCTTTGTTCTGCCAATGCCCTTAAGGTGGGGCCCAAATATTGATCAGCACAAGCAAATTAAACACTGAGCAGGTCTTCTCAACCTCTGCTTTTCTTTGATGAGCACTGCTGTTATTTCATACTTAGTAAAGGATTTACCTTTCCTCTTTCCCATCTAGATATACTGAACTTACAAAAACTATTAGACTTCCTCACAAATGTTTTCAAAGTACAGAAATTAATGCTGGTTCACGTGTACACACAAACACCACTGAAACATCTTTTTTGGAGTATGACATCTGGACAGTTTATTGAAATATTTTATTCTCTTTCATATGGCAAGTGATCATCATTATTTACATCCATCATGTTCAAAACATTTTATGAAGTACAACTACTAGTATGGAATTTTCTGTCCTTGATTCACCATTTTTTCCAACTCTTTCCAGCAGAGATAGGAATCCCACTGAGTTGACAAGTAGCCCCATTATTTCCCTGTCAGTTTCTCACTGCTGGAGAATCACTAGTGTTGGAAAAAAGCCTTACTATCCTTAATTACACAGCTGCTCTACCTCAGGCACTCCACAGAAAAGGGGAGTGGACAAACTGAATATACTAAGGCATGAATGACTATAAAGAGATTCAAATACACACAAACAGACCAGCAAAAACCAAAGGAAAATAATCACAAAAACAGAATGACAAAACTCTCCATGGTTGTTCCCCTTGAATCTTAAGCCACATTGTGCTGGGCAGTTACAAAAACCCAACTGAATCTGGAACTCTGCTTAATGGAAAAATTCAAAGGTTAATTTTTAACCAAGTCCCCTAAGAATGCTGTTGCTGCTTTTATGTTGTTCTTTCCAGCTGAGTAACTCTTGAACCTGTTAGCTGCTTTCAAATGAGTTTTACAGAACCCAAGACTTTTCAAAGATGAAAAACTGGAGGAATGTCACTGAAAATGCCTGTTGGGTAGGAAAAAGAGCCCCTAAATCAAGGCCTACTTTCAGAATGCACACAGAGCTTAGTTACTCTCTCCTCTTTGGGAAAAGAAACTTAGCCCATTATCACAGCTCTAAATCAAGCATGTGCTTTTCCTGCTCTGAGATGCCATAGGAAACAAGATGTCATTCAGGATGCTTCACTAGGAAAACTAGAGGAATTTCAGCTTGTGTGTGCTTAAGTGGGAGAAGGAAGGACAGGATGTGTGAAAGGACAACAGACACCAGCTCATCATTGCCCAGGCTTCATTAGCTCCAGCATAAAAACAGTTTGTTCTGTAAACTGCAAACTGAACAAAATCCCACATTTGGAACAAAATTCCGAGTATCAGCTTTAGAAAAAAACCTCACTATCTGTTTTTATTTTAACTTTATTTTTACATTAATCAGTAACATCTTAAAAATGGAAGTGTTATCTGATGGCATATTTTGGGGTATAATATTTTATATATTCTTAAAAATGTATCAAAAATTTACACAAGAATGTGTCAATTTTTTAAAGGTTTGTTTCAAGTACTGAAATGCAAGATCATTGATTAATGGTTGCTAGTTAGGGATCAATCAATTATTACTGAAAATGATTGTCCAATTAAGACTGTAGTTGGTTAAGTAGTGATGGCTAATTGGTGTTCTAATTGGTGATTTGCTGTTTTATTTGTTAGAATGTACAAATACTTAAAATGGGATACAAGAGCCAAGGCAGCAGGCCCACATGACAGGCAGCTGGGGGAGCAGACTGGATGGCCAGCAGCCAAGAGCAGAGCAAAGCAGCTGGGCAGCCCACCAACCATTCCCACAGAGCATTTCAATTCCATCAAATCATCATTTCTTAACAGAAAACTGTACCTCAGTAAATATTCAGCCCACTCTGTGAATATATAGACTACTAACTTTAAGAGCCATCGGTTTCTAAAGGCAAAACAAACAGAAATAAAATACAAACAAGCCAAATGACAGGACACTTCTTCTGCCCTCCCCATCTCTGCTTATTCTGCACTGCAGCTCTTTCCTCGTCTGCTCCAGAGCTCAGGTTGTTTTCCTCCCTCACTAATCCCTCTTCTTCTTACCATTGCACCACTGCTGCTGTACCTGATTTTACTTAATTACTTCTGTCAACAGTTTAAATTCTGAAAAATTAACCCTGAAAAACTGCAAATGGAAACACCATGACTGCCCTGGATCAGGAACGGAACCATTTTAAGATCCACTAGCATTTCTTCATTTCTGACTACTACCTCACCTTACTAGCTAAGAAACCTCTTCAAGTTGGTAGCTTTAAAATCTTTTCCTCTGGGGCAGTCTATACCTAAATTGAGCTGACAGCCGGAAGGAGGAGGGACAAGAGGACCAGAAGAGGGCAAATTAACCAATGCCATCACACAGGGATTTTCTCCTCCTCTGTTAATTCAACATCCTTTTGCAAGACCCTGGAGAGCTCTTATTTAAAGACACCTTGCTAAGCTGAGTTCCACAAATTAATTTTACATTATAATTGCTGCTCCTCAGTGTGAGTGGACACCCCCTTACTCTTGCAAGTGTCAGCAGAATCGTTTTCTAACCTGTCTACATGGCAGGTGTAGATTCACGCTCCCTCCTGTCTGTCTCCTCTGCACACAGCTCTTGGATATGCTTTGATCATTTATCGGAAATTTCGTTCTGCTGTTCTGCTTTAGAGAGGAGGATGACTGGATTCTAGCAAAATGTCACACTGAACTATACTTATCCTTTATGTAAGACTATCCTTTCCACTACAGGCTTCTATATTGTTCTTTATTAAACCAAATACTGTTTGGGCTTCTAACTTTTTTCCGTACTCTACTTTTTCTGATACTCAGGCCAGTTCCCTCAAGACCGTGAGCTGTGAGATGGTGGATAGAAATACTTGCAAATACTACTGTTTAAAAATATCAACATGCCATATGAAACTCCACTTGCTATCACAATTCTCCAAAAATCTTTTTCTGTCCTTGAAATTTGTATCATTTAACATATAAAATTTATCTTCTCCTTTAGAATATAAATACTCACTTTCACTTCCAAACATTAAAATCATTAGATCATTATACCAGCCCCACATTTACAACTTTTCCATGACACTGTCTAGTACAGACCAATTTACATTCATTTTCTTAGATCAAAAATGTGGGGTTTTTCTTTCCCATCTTTTCTGAATATGTGATTACTCTACAATGTAATCTGAATCTACCTTCTTATTTAGAGTAACATTTTAGAAAAATACTTAACAGCTTTCTCACACTTTCTTTTAAAATCCAATTGTCTATTATCATGCAATTTCAGGACCATTCCTTAATTGCACCTATCAAAGATGAAGTAAATCACACCCACAGAACGACAGTTCCAGGGCAAGAAGACAATGATATGAGCAGCTTCATAAACGTGGGATTGTCACCTTGTGGTCATTTAGCAGATCTCAAAAAGTGGAGGCATAATCATCCTACCCTGAAATTATCAATCTCTTCACAGTACTCTGCTTAACAAAAGAAGAAACCTGTCTCTCAAATCTACAGGAGAACGAGGACTAACACAAGAATATTATGGGAATTAAGGGTAGCCAAGTACTGGTCTGCTAGGAAGAACTCCCAATGTAAAATATAAAAAATTTACTCCTTGGGAGATAAACCGCAGCCATAGAATGCCTGCTCTGATACACAGGGAACACAGCAGGAAGGGAGCCTAAAAATGTCTCTTCATGATCAACATCAGGGCAAAGAAGAGAATTCAAATTCATTTTCTGGAAGGTCCAATTCGTGCTTGATGTCTTGCAGAAGCATTTAAGGTAGGAACTTTTGTGCTATGTCTCTCTTTTTAACATGTTTTCAGTATTACATTTGATCCTATTCTTAAACACATCCACTTTAGGATGGGCTTTGGGTAGTCGTGGACATACTTAGTTGTTTAAGGTGGTAATTACTTATCCAATCTTATCATATGCTACTTCTCATTTTCTCTTAGGAATTCACTATGTCTCTCAAGCACCTTTAAAACCTGTTAAGTGCCTTCACTATATGTCTGGCCTCCAACAAATACTTTTCAGGCCTAAAATTCAGATCCTTTTCAGTAAACAAAGAGAAATCTCAGGCTTACAATCTGTTTCAGTCCTGTCTTACTTACCTGCGTTTAAGTGAAGTGGGAGTTTCTGTATCAAGGATTTTGCCTTAACCTGGCTTTATGAGATCCATCACTTTCTTACACACAGCCACCCACCCTTCGTTCTCTGTTTCTAGAAGCCAAATCTACCAAAGTGCCTGAGGAGAAAATAAATGCTTCTGGATTTAGCTGGGTTTGATACCCCAGACCAATGAATTGTTTTTCGTCTCACACTTGACTGACACAACACAGCCAAGAAAATCTTTTCCACCTAAGACAGAGTAATCCCATGTCGACATGGCAGATTATTTGGGACATTCTTCTCAATAAGTACAAAACTATTGACCACCTTCTTTTCACAGCCAGAACAGTGAGTCACCATGGAAAAAATTGGTGCTTCAAGACACTGCTCCAACACCTCAGTGACTGCCTGTGTTCCAGACATGTAACAAAGTCCTAGCCCTGGCACTTGCTCCTGAACTTCAATCACCAAAACATCTCAAAACACACACATCTCCCAGTTTGTATGTACAGGCTGTAAGACCAAGAATACACAACCAGAATTCCAGAGGAAGATAAAAAAAATTAAGATTCAGAGAGGTTAGTTAACAGGGAACACAGAAAGATGCCACAGGAATTAGGAGTTACATGTCTAGCAAAACACTAGAATTAGGAAAATCACTGAACAGCAGCATTTTAAAAAATTTCCAAAAATATCAGTTATGTCCTTTTAGAGACATTTTTATTGTGTACCGTTTTTCCAATCAGCACTTAATATTTATTCTCAGTTTAAGACAAGTTGCCTTCCTGTGACAGTACCCATCTGGGTTTGTCTTGACCTCACAAGTGACATTCATCGTCTGTTTGCTTCTGTTGGCTCTTTAATGAAAGCCCAGGTCAGGAAAAATCACCAGGAAAAGCAGCACCTACAGGTTCTCTCTCTATAAAAGACAACATTACAGCCACGGTGATCCAGGAGAGACTCCCAAGGAATCTGTCTGAAAACACTGCACAGGGAAGAGAGTTTAGGAGAGAAAAAGGCTGACATACATGCCTCTGAATCTCACTCATCCTGAGTGAAATGGAAGTGCCTTCAAGACAAGCTTTTCTTACGTGATTCAGACAGAGGGCTCTGTTTGCCCAGATTTTGAGATCAAAACCACAATTGAGACGGGATTATAATGCTCCATCATGAACTAGATGGATAATTTAATTTATATTACTGTATTTTTATGGATTTCAGAGGGAGAGAAGAGAGAGAGCATACTGAAATTCTTGAATTCTTGTCTAGCCTCACAGAGTAATTCTGCTCCAGACAACATCCAACGATTACATTTAATCAGAAAATCATTCTTCTTGTCCAAAAGGTAAAGACATTGTCACTAAATGGAAACTCAACTCCCAGCAGGCGATCCTGGAGGGAGGGGCCAGGCTATCCTACAGTTCACATGTAACACTGAACTTTTAAAATGTTGCTGTTGCAGTTACATGTAAGTGCAACTTCATTCATTTTTCTATCACTATTTTAAGCCTCCCCCTCACATGAATACCCTTCCAACCTCCAGTGATTTGCGGTTCAAAGGTTTCTAAAGCCAGACAAAATGTCTTCTTATTTAATTGCTTTTAATGGATTTTTCTTCCCTGATTTTGTTCAGCTGCTTTTTGAAACAATTAAAACACAGTGAGTCTGCAGCATTCTGCAAAATTAATGCAACTTTTCATACAACCAGTGATACAAAACCTTCTGGAAGATGCAGAAGGCATGAATTTCCTGCAGCAGTTGACAACAGAACAGAAAACACAGAAAATATCAGCAGAGCTAGCCTTGTGTAAAGACATTCCCCCTTCTGTGTCACCTCTATGGTTTTTATCCCTTAGCTGTAATGAAAATACTTCATAATGATAACCAGCTTATCATCTTCCTTCCTTTCTAAACTGCAGATACGACTGAAACCCATTTCCCTTTCCACAGTGTTTACCACGACTGGAATCAGATTTTTCAGCTTGTTTTCAGAAAAAGTTTATGAAGTTCTGATTACATCATTAAGATACTTGGAAATGGATCTGTACACGATCCAAATAATCAAAAGTCCGATAGGTAAATAAATGAAATGGAACCCAATATTCTTTGGGAGGAGAGAAAAACAAGACCTGAAGTATTTTTAGAAAACATGTTAAACAGCATCAGTGTAGTCATGATGTCTGCTAATACAGCTTTATTGCTGGTTTTCTGATGACCCTGAGAATTCTGAGAAAAAGAGTCTAAATCAATGCTTCAATAAGAAAAATACTAAGTCATACCTAATCCAAAAGAAAGACTGGATGAGGAAAAAAGGAAAAATAGGTACATGTATTTCAGAGCACAATCACGCTCAAACACTAATCTAAACCATTTTCAATTGTCTGCCTTTTCTTCAAAGCATGAACTTATTTACCTCACACAGGCTACTCGCAGACTCTTTAAGCAGACCCCAATCTCTTTGTCTCCCAATCTTCCCACCTGCTGCCTTCTCTATCTATTTGCACTAGATCCACTCACACTTCCACGACTCCTCTCCCACCCACACCCACCACATGGAAGAGGCTGAATATGCATCCTTCAGAAAAGGAGGAAAGGATGCAGCTCAGTACTTTAATTAGGTATATACTTGAAAGAGTATTTAAAAAACCAGCACTGAGATGCCAGTTCAGGAGGGAGCAAATTCAAAAACACAGAATTTGCAAAATAAAGCAATTCTTTGTTTCTAAAACTCAGCAAGTATTCCCTCTTCTTAAAGAATGGACCTTAAAATGCAAAAGCTTCATTTCTGAAGAAATGCCATTCATTAATGAGACACTGTACCTAGTTATAGATCAAACAGGAATCTACAAAGTAGAAATATAAAAACCAGGATGATGTGTTCTGTTTTAACCTTTTCCATGCAAGGAACGAGCAATCATACAGAGCACCAAGTCACTGCGCCATTACTGTGGCTTCTGCTAACCACATGCTTTTGAAAGAGCATCATGAACATTTCCAAAATAATTATTTATATCTAGAAAAAGAGACATTTGGTCACTCGACGTTATCAACATTCAAGTATTACTCCTGCTTGCTGGAGATGTGTCCCCTGTTCGAGTCAGAATGTTCTACTCAACTAAAAACGCCTCTCTCTGAGCATTCTGAATTGATGAGTTTCTCCACTGCCACACTTCAGCACATCTAATATTTCAGCATCCTGAATCCTCATCCCAGGGACTGAAGAAGGGAAGCATGCTATTAATCTAAATACTAGCACATGAATGATGGCAGTTTTTATTCTGCACAAAGGAAACTTCTGCAGCAGGAGAATTCAACGTGAATAAAAAGCTTTTCTGAAGAGACTTTTCCATCAATCCTGATGATACTTGTGTTATTTCCACACAGAGTGTTTGGGCTTCTAGACAGAGATCACACATACAGGGTGACAAGAAGAGCATTCCTGCTGCATTTCCAGGGTGAAGTCCCCATTAGAAAATGTAATGAACATTGTCTGGAAACAAATGCCATTTCCAGGGTAAGGGGAGAGTGTTTCCTCTGAGATTCTGTCTTGTCTCCTCCTCCTCCTGACCCCAGCAAATTTCTCTCCAAAGCATATTATTTCCTTTTTAACATTTTCAGTATATTACCAATTTGTCAGAGTTCTGAGTTCTTATAAATCCACAGACTAAAAGGGATGAGTAGCTTAATGAATGAGTGCACACTAAAAAAAACCCCAAAACCCCCAAAACTGCAGACACTGAAATAATACCTTTTTCTAATTTAGGGCGAAATATTTCTAATCATGGACCAACACGAGTGCTCCCTAAAAACATCTAAAGCTTGTTGGGACCCGAACAGGTGCATGGGTTTTATGGGCAGAGGGGGATTCCTTTGTTTGGTGTGATGACAGTTAATAGAAAGAGACACTAAAAAAAGCTCATTTATCAAATTTATCATGAGATTAAAGACAACATGTCAAAATTTATTAATTAAATTTGCCAGTCTTATCCTTTTTAAGATTTTACACCTCATCTTGATTCCTTTCAAGGAGAGGGAAGACACCCTCCTGTCATAATTTCATTACATTATTCATCTCGTCAGAGTTAATTATTAGATCCTTGTACAGTTTTCCTGTACACAAAACTGGACATGCTGCATTATTTGTCTGCATTAACAATTATCATGCTTTGATGGGACTACCTAAGAATTCTCTGTGTTCTAGCTGGCAGAGGGACCGAATTTCAGACACACACACCCCCACATCTCCCCCAGAATACAGAAAGGCCCAGCCTATAACTCTTAAGATTTATTACTCCTTAACAAGTATCTGGATAAATATATGTTCTTTTCTAAACTAGAAATCAGTTGTGCTTTCCTCTAATTAAACAGCATGAAATAACACATTTTCTTCTTAATCTTTCTTGCTGGCATTAATTTAACAACATGTTTTATAAAAAAAAAATACTTCTTTCAACTTGTCTGCTTTACTGACATTCAAAAAATTACATTTGTTTTTAGCATGCAATATTAAAACATATTTTTCTGAAACCCAAATACAGTTATTAATTTGCTCTGTTTTTGTGCATTTTATAGACAACGAAGTGTTACTGGCAACCCAATCTCATTACCTTTCCAGCATTCCAGTGTTTCCCTTTATTTATTAATAAATTTCTCTGAAGTATTTTGAAGGCATACACCTAATTCTTTTACCCTTAAGAGACAGAATCCCAGTCTTGATAATCACAGTTTGCATTTAAAAATCCCAATTTTTTCACGTCACAGATTAATCACACTAACTGATCACACCTATGGGATGCTGAAATAACCCCATTTACAGTGTTACCAAAGCTACCAAGCATTTCAATAGAGAAAAGAGATTATATGGTGCACAGTTCACAAATTCAGCCCTTCATTTAGCAGTCTTCACACTCCGAATTTCTCTTGGGTCTTGTTCTTTTAACAACTTCTCTATCTTCTCCAATATCTTCTTAAATGCAACATGTTTTATCTGTGACATACTAAAGGGACAAGCTCATGATCTAAATGTATTAAAAACCTATAAAAATCTGTTATTATGCTGATGCTGTATCTGCATTTTGTTTTTCCCACTCTTTTTGTTTTGTCAGTACATCTCAGGATCAAAGTGAAGTTTTCAGCAGAACTGCTCCCATCCACTGCACCCCCAAAGCCTAATTATTATGGGAAATATGCCCTCTTCTATTTTTCATCAGCATTTCAGTAGAAGACTTTGTGAACTTGCTAGATCCTTTATTACTGTAAATCCCTTTATTTTATGACAGAAAATTGTTAAGTTACCACCATCTGCAGTAACAGCTACATAGATAAAAAAATCATTGTTGTTTAATTACTGGGAATGGAGTTCGGTCATCTTAACTCACTCCTCCCCTTGCCAGGGGCTCTCCAGCAAGGTCAGGGCACAAAGCTCATTTTTACCACTTGAAGCCCTGCTGTTGTCATTTCCTCCACTCTGAACACCCCTAATTTTTATTATCTGCTTATCTAGCTCCCCGAGTGATCCTCAGTGCTTCATGTTCTCCCTTCTTATTCCTTCCTCAGCACAGAGGGCATCCAGGCCCTTTGATGGGGAGTGATACTGTGCTCCTCACCTGAACAGTTAAATGTCTTCCTTGGATTTCTTTTTTTTTACTTAATTTTTTATCTCTCCCACCATGCCTGGTGAATTTATGACACAGAGGTTGCTGTCAGGGAGAAAGCTGGCAAAAGTCTCAGTTCAGATCTCCCACAATCCACTCTGGTATTATTCTATATATACACCTTCCTCCCTTCTTCCCATATGCTCTTAGCCTAAAAGTTTGGGTTTTCTTTTCTTATTTTCCTCTCATTCTAATTGAGCAAGGCCAGAACTTTCCTTCCCCCGCATCCTGCCATTCTTCCTTCTAGACACATTTTCCTCTTCCTCATATTATTTGTTCAAGCTCACTTGGCCTTACAGATTTTTCTCTCCTCAACCTTCCCCCTCCCCTTTTCTTCTTTTCTTTTTATGAACATGATCACTTCCCATCCTGTATTATCACACAGTATCAGACTCAGACTATTTCCAGACTGCTTTCCACATCAGTCTCCTGAAAATGCTTATCCCCATTAAATCCCATAAAAATGCTTTTTATCTCCATTATGATGAGCCACTCTCATCAGTATCTAAAAATTAAGACAAACTTATCTCTATTTTTCATGTGCTGTTCCATAACACATAATATCATCATGCTTGTCTCCTCTCAGTCTACAGGAGAGGTCTTGAAAGTATTATTTTTCAGTTGTATTTTATACCTTCTCAGAACATAACCAGAATGTCTTCATCAAAATCCTTCAAGTGAAAGGACTGAAATGGAAAAATTTGTTTTAGTCAGAAGTGAGGGGTGGTACAGAACCCCACGTGCTTCACTGACAACCATTATACTGTCAGGCAGAAGAGCATATAGAAGGTATTATTAATATCTCCATGCTTCACAGAGCCATTGAATAGTTATTTAATTCCTGATTTTATTTTTCACTTTCTGATTCTCCATTTCCTCTTTCTATTTATTCTATTCCTACCCTATCATTTTGATTTGCAAATACATCCTGAATTGCAGGGTTTTACTGTACCCTCCTTTAGGTCACTGCTGTTTCTCCCAGTTCCTTTTGCAATGTCTTCATCAGCAAACTTCACCTTCAGTGAGAATTTCTGAAGCTTGCTTTCCTGACCAAATCTTCTCAATATTTCACCAATTAAGTGTGCTCTGGTCAAAGGGATTGTTTCTTTCTGCTTTTTCTGTAGGTACCTTGTGTTGCTATGGGGTAGTAATTTATATGAAAGGCTTTTTGTGTCATTTTAAGATGTTGTTCTCTGAGGACCCTTACGGGAAAATTTCCCTCTACATGGAATATCCATTCTCTTAAAAAAAAAGTTTCAAGAACCTAAGAGCTTGAATAAAAAGCAGTGTTCACAAATCATCCTACTTGTCCAACTTTTGTTCCAGGAGAGTGTCTGCACCAGCAATTTCTACTGATCCTATACCACTGCACTGTTTCAATTAATCCAAGCATTTATATCTAATTAAAAAATAATGAATTTTTTGATGAATTCTGTTTAAAAAACTACTTGGTTTTTTGAGTTTACAGCAGAAAACAAAACAGTTTTAAGTCAATGAAGTGGAAAATTGCTGTCTTATAACAGATCTCCAAGGTGCAAAATGTTCTCTTATTTGCTGTTATCAGTATGTCTCGTAATTGCTTTTTGTCCAACTGTTTATAAAGGGAGAAACAGACTAACAGTCTGGAGAGGAAGAGACAGCAAAACGTACGAAATTAAAGAATAATCATTTTTAAATTATTTTCCTATTTTATAGCACTAAGAAAACATACAAAAAAAAAGTCATTTCACCAAACAAAACAGAAAAAAGTAAACAGATGAAAAAAAGCTGCGTAAAACAATTAAAACAAGCAACAGGTCACATTAGAAAACTAGCACCCGTGGTCTTTAGTTTCTCTAGCTCTTTGGAACAAAAAAGCCTTGCTACTAATTCCAAGTTTTAGCCATAAGCTTGAGAAATTTCTACATAGCTCTAATTACAGAACAGCATTTTTATGTATTACCTGGCACTCAAACACACTTTAGAGCAACATAAAAAGGAGTGTTATAAAATTGCTTTCTGCAACAAACCAACAACAGCACAGACTGAGATCACATCCCTCTTCCATGATTAGCACCCACATACACAACTGAATTTTCCTTTGGCATTTGGCTTTCTGAAGAGAATTTGAGGTCAGGGGATTTTCATCGGGGGTTTTTGGTGGATTTTTGTTTCGGTTTTTTGCTTGTTTTTCTGGTTTGATTTTTGATTTTTTTTCTCTGTATGGTTTTGGATTCTCCTCTGTTTTATAAAGACTACCTGAAAAAAGTGAGGGGAAATTCTCCTATTTGTATACAAACAGCCAAAATTTTATTTTCAAGAATTAGTTTATTTAAGAAATAAATGTGAAAAAGTTAAAACTTTATAAACAGTAATTCATTCTACTCTCCAGTAAACACAGGCAGGGAGTACCAAACAGGAGCTTTCCAGAACTAAACTAACATGTTGCTTACCTTGGTGCAAAATTATGGGATTTACTTCCCCCTCTTCAATTTATGTTTTTCTTAACTAGACCATTCAGTGTTCTACAGTATAACCTTCCAACTGTAAATAAAGTTTGCACCACACAGGCACTCTGATCCCTCTTAAAATCCACTGTAACACAGGAGCAGGTCTTTGAAAACCCTTCCTGGGGTTTACAGAACCTCTTTGATGTTTTCACCTTGTCCACATAAATGAAATCTTTATTAAAAAGAAAGGTGATTGAGGCCATTTTCATAAAATGATAAGAAGTGCCTGACAGATTTACTTTCCTTCTAGGCAACTTTCCAGCAAAAGTCAACAGCTAACAAGAGTTCTATATCTGAATTCATGTTGGAGGATATAACTCACTAATTAAGTGTTCCTTAAACATTTCAAGGAACATTCAGACTTTCTGACTGATCCACTCTAAGCACTGCTCGATAAAGAGATAAAGAGATACTACAGTTGAGTGTAGCTGAATAAATTGAGGTTTCTTTTCTTTCTAAGGGACAAGCTCATGATCTTCCGGCATCCTCAATCTAAGTTCCAGCATCCTAGTCCACAGTAAAGATTCTTCCTTGATAAAGAAATAACTCATTTTCACAGATAATGTCCAACGTTTCAAGATGTATTTCTAAATGCTGTGCCTTGGCAATCCTTCAATTTATTCAGATGTAAATAGAAATGTTTAAATACCTGTGTATCATGATCTTCCCTGA
This sequence comes from Machaerirhynchus nigripectus, assembly GCA_013397975.1. Lineage (NCBI taxonomy): Eukaryota > Metazoa > Chordata > Aves > Passeriformes > Dicruridae > Machaerirhynchus > Machaerirhynchus nigripectus. The sequence goes on along the minus strand of VZRQ01001714.1, from coordinate 50,009 downwards.
TAAAACATTTTTTTTATAAAAAATACTTAAGCCAGCAGGATGCTACTCTTTGACGAATTAACACAGAATAATGGACTTCAGCAGTGCTGTTCTCATGTTCCTCCTGACTTGTCCACAATCCCCTGAATTAAGTGGTGTCTAGAAATCTTCATTCATTCTTCATTCCTAACAGATGCTCATGGAAACACTTGGCAGAATCAGCATAAAGGAGCTTGGTGCTCCCTAAGACAGCTGTACCAAGAGGTTTTATTTATTCAAACTCTGTGTTGCTGCAACTGCAGGTACACAATTCCTAACTGACAATGTGTGAACATTCACCTGCCTGCAAAGGCCACAAATACTCTTTAATCAAGATTATCAAACCACACAAGGGCTGCAGTAGCAGTGCCATGCCGAAGCAGAGATCCAATCTAAATACTGGATAACCAGGCTCTTCTCTCAGGAACTCTCCCAGGAATCACTCTAGGGAGCACTCACACGTCTTGGAGCCCCAAATCTGTGGAATAAGGTTTCTAGGTCTTCTCTGCCCTGGACAACTATGTCAGTGCAACAGATCCAGATGTTTTATACACTTAACACTCAATTCACTCATACAGTGGAATTTCTGTAGGACAGCCCTACCCAAGCCCAGGTATTATATAAAAGAGTTCAGTATGATTAAGTCCATTATAATACAACCACAAGATGATTAAAATAACTTCCTACAGGTGCCAGATATCTGCCATCATGTTTGGATAAAATCAGGAATATCTTATTTCTTGCTGAGCTTCTAATCCTGCCTCCTCAGAATATGTCAAAAGTGATAATCATGGCAGACATTTACACTTGATATCTTTATTTTCCCAGGAGCATCAACATCTACAAACTGCAGTTCTAGCTGTTGTCTCCCTCTCCTGAACTGCCCTTTGTATCCGTTCATCCCCCACAGTCCTCCTCACCTCCCCCAACATGTTGACACAGGGGAGTTTTAAAAAGAAATCAGAATGAAGTACATTGCACAGAAGGGAGATTTATTTTAGCATAGGCACATAAGAAGAAACATTGAGAGAACTACTTGAATGCAACAACGAAAGTTAGATCGGCTTTTATCCAAGTTGAGATATTTACTTCACAACATTTCAAGTCAAATAGGTTTTTTTAAAATGCAGAGTTAAGGTACCACAGTGCCTTCGTAGTCAAAAATTGCAGAAACTCAGTCATTTTGCAGGACACTTTACACTGATCTGCGAGTACCCAAAGATTACAGCAAAAAATGGTCTATTGAGGAATATGTGGCATAATTTAACCCAACACTTTCAAAACTGTTCATACAGGTAGTTATTTGAAAGGAAATAATATCTCATCAGGACAGAGGGAGTATTGATCCGGTAAATGGCAAAATACAGCATCTTCCTAACCTTTCACCTTCCTCCTGTCACTAGAGTCTATATCCAGAATCTATTTTCTAAGGTGTTTTCTCTTTCTCTTTTTGTTCCACAGGATCAACACAATGCTTACTGTAATAGCAACAAAACAACCCATGCATCAAATTCTGACAGAAAACAACCTGGTTGTTTCAGACTAGACCATCAGAAAAATCTATGAAAATTCAGACCATCAGAAAGATCTATGGAGGGGAAAAAAAAGGTAAAATGCTTTTTTCATGAAAGGAAATACAGACAGAGTATCATGAAATGAACAATGCATGAAAATAATGCTCAATTACCGACCCCATACAACTCTAAAAATCCAAAGTGGCAGGGAATAAAAATACTTTATAAAAGGAGGCCAAACTACACCCAAAGCAATCTGAAAACTGTCACAGTTCTTCTGTAAGTTCTCTCTTTAAAAAACAAAGCACACAGAGGACACTTATTTCAACCACGTAAATTTGCACTGCACGACCATTTGTAATTTCAGATACACTGCCCAAGTTTATAAGGCTGTTCCTGTCTGACTTCAGACCTGCCTTATATAATAACCTTCATGTGATTCAGCACTCTCCAGTTTCCCAGATCCCTCACACAGCTCCTCTCACAGCTCACAAATACCACCCTTCCTTCACACCCTTCTCTCTCTCTCTTCCTTTCTTTACCATCACAAATTCCAACAACTGATGACATCCAGACCTGTAAAAACTAAAAAAAAATTAAAAATAAAATAAAAAAAACTTTTAAAAAACTCCACAACAGTAAAATAAGGAACTATGACTGAGTTTTTTGCCATCTGTATCTCTTTGGGGAAAAAAAAATCACAAAGCAGAACAGAACAGCATTAAAAGTGTGGCCAAAAATACACCATAAACTTACTATTCTTGACTAAATGGTTTCTTACAGATACAAGGCATTAAGGATGACAAGAAACAATAAATCCACAGTTGGAGGGAGGAGGGGAAGATCCTTCTCTAGACCCAATCCAGGCAGCTTCCCACTGCCAACTCCAGAATAGCTTCATCATCCTTTAATAAGATGAAATATGATTCACCTGTGATTTTTACCACTTTCAGTAAAAAAGCTATTAGCTGAAAAATGGTTTTGGACTCTTTCAGGCTCTTTTTCATGAATATCAAAATTAATAAAAGCTCCTAAGATCAGAGGAAAAGAACCACTTTGGACTACACATTTTTAAGGAAGCTCACAATGAAATCCTTCCCAGGGGAAGCCAACCTGGAGAAAAATTACTGGGTTTTTGTTTCTTTCTGTTGTTGTTGGATTGGATTTTTAATTTGTAGAAGCCAAAATGCTCTTTTGCCAGCTGCAAACAATGCTCTCATGTTTGCAACTGGAATGGTTTGAAACAATCTCTGCATGGTAAAATTTGGAGATGTATACAAGAAACAGGTGTGTTAAAATATCACACATTGTACACAAACAGACATTTTATTGCCATCAGTGCTCTTGGGATGAAACTGCAAAACAGTCACAGGTTACACTTGTTTTAACTGCAGATAATATTCTGAGCCACACCGAAAACAACCTACACCTACAGAAACACATATAATCATTTACATCCCACCTTGAACTCTCTGAAAATGCAGGGGAAATAACTTAGTAATCACCTACCACTTATTTTAATAATGAACCACTGGAATAAAAACCAGAAAAAGTAATTCCAGTTATAAACTATTCTGACATGCTTAATGTGAAAGAGTACAAACAACAGAAACTATTACAATCGATTTTTAATTAACTGATCGATTTCAACACTTATTTACAGCAATCTTTAAAGCAGCTCTCCGAGAGCACGTAAGAAGAATAGAATAATGTTTTTATTGTTCTAATTTTAAAACTGCAGGGGTTACTTCTGGAAAAACACATTCAACTCCAAAATGGCTCAGTGAAAAACAGCACTTGCACAACTCCTGGTGGAGCAGGGGCTTTACGAGACAATACCAAAAATTTCTGTAGCATCCTCTAACTGGAGCTCTCCTGCTATGAAACACTTACTCCAGTTCACTCTTCCACCCTCAATTTACTCAGCCTTTCTTCCCATCGTGTGCCCAAATGGGAGAAGCTGCCACAGCGTTTTTCAGAACGTTCCTACAGTCCCTATAAACGCAAAGAGCACACAAAATGCTGTTTCTCCAATGCCACCGATATGTGGGACCAAGAGCTCTTCATGAGCCCTCCCTATATGAAAGATGCATTTATCCACACTTTTAAGGAAAACAGCTGCTCAAGACCACACAAGTATCTCATGTGTTCGTGCTTTCCTGCACCTCCCTCTCAGTCAGGAGCTTCAAATTATTTCATGTGACAATATACCAATGCTGACTATTTCTGACAATGCCATTATAAGAATTTTTAAAATTTTATTCCTCTAAAGTCATGATACCTCTACTTAGAGATGCAATACCTCTACTTCCAGACAAGACAGCTACCTTAGGAGGATCTGTTTCTATCTGATGTATGAATGTTATTTAAAATGCTGGAAAGGACTTTAAACAATTTGCTGTCTGTGGAAACAAAAAGCAACCTGAGAACATTTTTCCTATTCCCAGTCAAGGTTCTGATGCTCTCCATTCGCACATCCAAATATCTGTGCTGCATAAAAATACCCCAAAGTAATGGATAATGATGGTGGAAAAAAAAAATTTAAAATTTGTCAGCTTAATTGAGCTGCCTTTTCAACACACAATGTGAAGATTTACTTCCACTGAGGTTTTTAATGAACTGTACATATATGGGAACATTTACATTACGACTCAATTAATATGCCAAAAAAGCAATAGCAGTTAAGATACTCCAAACTTGTATCGAACAGAATCTACTTTAAAAATGCAAACATTTACAGCAACACATTTAAGAAAAAAAAAGAGCATATACAGACCTTCCAGTAGTCAGATTGTAAACTGTAGTACCTCTGGTATGCAGATAATGCTGTAGGAAAGAAAAATGAATGTTCAATTTGTTTTGTTTCATTTTCTTTGAAGAAAAAGACAGAAATCCTTAAGAGTCAGAATACACAACATTAAAATGATAAATGGTTTAATAAAAGTAACACTGCCATGATAAGTACACTGTTGTGGGCAATGCATTCCTTAAGATTATAATTTTGTATTATGAAATGTCAACCCAAAAGTATATTTATTATTAATCTTACAAATGTAAATCAAGCAATATTTTAAAGAAAACCTATAACATAGAAATAATTTGAAATTTTGGGATTTTCATCCTGGACAAAGCTGTTGTAGGATTTAAAAATTTAATCATGTAGCTCATTTACCACACTCCCTGATGCCCTGTAATTTCTGAAGAACTGGTGAGGAGGGACATACAAAGAGAAATCAATTTCACGTGGCCTTTCATTCTGAGAAACAAAAGCAAGCAGAAAAAAAATAAAAGCTTACATTTTATTCAACAGCCACGGCCAAGACCAACCTGGAAATCAGCGCTAAGAACAGCTCTGTTCAGTAGAATATTAGCTCTACTTAGCAACCAATTTCTCAAATCACTATTCCTGCATCCCTCTTCCTCACTAAAAATTCCGGTTGATTCATCTTGCCCTTGGGCTAACAGGCCACCTCAGACTAGAACACAAACAAGCTTTGCTTTCTTTTAAGAACACAGCACTAGGAAACATCAAAAATTTGATGCATTTTAAGTCAAGATTGCATTTGTTGCATTTTAAGTCAAGATTCACCGCAGCAACACCAAGATCCTGATTTTTCAAGTGTTTTCCCCCTAAGATTTAAGAATAGAAAATACACAATGTGTGGAAACCAAACAACAAAAGAAAACAACTTCTGCTTTGAACAACTATAAGCATTAAACAAATTAAGACGTAAGAAGAACGTGTACTTTACGTGCAGGTTCATTTCCTGTAAGCACCACGGATAAATGATGTCCCTAAATGTTATCACCCTTCAATGCCTGTCTTGCATATTCGTTTTTGTAACCTGACGTAAGTTCCTGTGCTTAAGTGAAATAAGAACAACCTACAGGTAATGATGAAGGCACACAGAACACCTCCACTCATCTGCCTATGGAGATTCACCACCTTTATTTGTAAACAGGCACGTGCTGATCCAAGCCCATGAGGTGCCCTCCCCACCAAAATGCTTGTGAGGCCAATTTCCAATTCTGATGCTCTAAACTGTGATTTATTTAGATGCCCAGATTAGAAAAATGAACTTAGAAAAACACTCATTGACCATACATTGTTAACATGCAATCTGTTTGAATGCTTACACGCAACTCAGACAAATAAAATCACTTAAAAATCTAAGTCTTTCACAGTTAAAGAATACACTTCCTCCTCCACCCCCCCAAAAAACGCTGAAACAAACTGAAGGTACAAACTGAAGGATCTGACTTCAGTCTAACAATCTAAGTTGAAGAATGTTAAAACTAAGCATATTTTAGTCGCATTCTGTAATTATGTTTTACAGGATGCTCACAATAACACCAAGTAACCTCCTACTCTCCCCCAAAAGTCCTTCTAGATTCAACTTCTCCCAGGTATCATTAATAACTTTCTGACAAAAGGGAGTAATTATCTTCTCAACATGGTAATGACTTTGCTTTCCTCAACAGGAACATGCACACGCACTATGAAACAGGTTCGTAATGCATCACATCACACTTAAATAAAAGCAATTTTTTTTTCAAGGAAGTTTTTTTCTTTTCCAAGCAGTATCTATCCCAATTATAAGGGTTAAAGTATATTTCAAATACTCAGGTCAACAGCACCATATTATGCAAGATTTAAGAAACTAAGAACTTCTTGTAAGCTATTATTTTTTTTTTAAAAGGAACTACTGCAGTCAGTTATACAGGGGATATGGGTAGAAAGATGAAAAGAACATTAAATACAATGCTAAGGATTTATACGGGGCAAATAAAAGGGAGAACATTTTCACTGTAGCTGTTAAAAAATGTAAGAAGTACCCACATGAGCATATCCATTAAAAAGGAGAGGTGGAATATGCTTCCCTATAGCAGTTAAGGCACTGCTAATAAGTTTATAAAAGTCAACAGCACAAAAAAAAATTACATAAATAAAGAGAAGTCTTTAAAAAGAAAAGACTAGGAAAAAACAAAGCAAGAAGAAACTTGCCCTGAAAAATCCTAACACCTCCATTTAACATAGGAAAATATTAGAGAAAGGAGTCTTTACTCCATAATATTCTACCAGTTTTCCTTAAGAAAAAGGATGGTTGGCTATGATTTTCTTTTCTAACTCTTCCATTCTTCAATGAAGTTTAGCAGCTTCCCACAGGAACAGCTGAAGTGATTGCTTCAATGTGCCAAGCTCAGCTACAATTAAAAGCAAGCACATGGGAAGCGTGGACTGCTGAAGCATATTTGTGTTTACACGGTAGGAAGATAAGGCCTCCATTCTGAGGAGACACATTACTCTTCAGAGGAACAAAGGGCACACTTCAGTCCTCCGAAGTGCCCGAAGTGCCCAATCCTCCTTGTGGGTTCAGAAACCCCCAGGAATCCAGCCTGTTCTAGGCTAACAGTATTCTCTTTCTACTTAACTTCTTGCAGGTGAAATGCTGAAATTCTCTTGAGTTCTGCTGAAAACATACTGATGAATCATGGAGGGTTCCCTTAAACCAGACCTAAATATCCCTTTCCTCCTCAGGTACAGCAGGCAACTAAAAAGTGTTACTATGCACAATTTCAGTATTATCAAGTGCTCAGCTTACAGTAAGTTACCTGTGAAACCTGACTTCAGCCCCTTTTGCAACTACATTAAACACCTCCATGAAACATCTGCTCCATGAGCACTCAAGCTCTGCTGTAAAGAATTAAATAGAAAAACAGGAAAAAAAAGGATTCAAGAAAATGTTCTTTTTGCCAGAGCCCACATGAACTATTCCTAATCAAGCATATCCCTAAGAAGAATCTTGCATGTAAGATGCCAGAAATCAAATTATGAAAGATTTTTGAAAAACGGAACCAACCTAGCTGTAAAGCAAAACATGAACCATAAATTTTGCACCCTATCATACTTCATAGTCTCTGAGTGAGTCACCACTAAGCAGATATTTATCCTAAATTCTATGGTGTAGAAATTAGTACCTTATCTAAAAGGTGTACTGCGGAACTACAAGCAACTTCTCCCTTAAATTAACTTTGTATCTACAGGAAATAAATCTGAATTCCTCAAAATGCAAACTTCATTCTAAAACAAGAAAAAAGAGCAACTGAATCTGCAGAGGCACAAAAATTTTACACAAGTCCCTATCTGCAACCCAGGGTGTGCTTTATCAGTGCTATGATTCTGACTGTAGGACGATATTCCCTGGTTTATCAAAAAGCAAAAGATCCCAGTCACTTGGGTCATGCAGCACATTAGTAGTACTAAAAAAAACAAACCAAGAACAAACAAAAATGGACAACAACAAAAAGAATCCCAACACTAAAGACTGCAATATCATTTTGCACCTTTACTTTTCATTCAAGACTGGTCATTCAAAAGTGAGACAATTTTTATCACAAGAAGATTCTATCAACTACTGCCCCTCTTTGAACATAGGGTCAACTCTCACTTTTACAGATACAAGTGAATTACCCCATTTCAGTTATGATGTCCTTTTTAAACATTATTAAATGAGTGCTTTGAAATCACTCTTAGGCACAGCAGGATTCTGCAGACAATCTTTTGATTAGGGACTTACTATTGAGCTTTTTCAGTCTAAAAGTTTGCCACTGAAATTCTTACACTTATGGAATTGTATAAAGACAATAAAGGACACAAAACTTCTTTTTTCCCCACATGTGAAACACTCATGAGCATCCAGAAAATGCATGACTGGACTCAAAGAACAGGACTGAGCATCATCGGCAGGACAACGCCTCTTGCTTCACTCTCAACTACGTTTTGTAGGCAACCACAGAAAACTCCTTAAAGCACAAAACTGACAGACCACACTCAGACATCTAAAACAATATTCAAGAATTCCTAAAAGAAGTGTTCAGTTACCTACGTCCATCCTTCTGTCCATTATTTAATTTCTTACTCTATCAGCTTACACTCTTGCTATTGAACACCTCTCCCCAAAACCTGGCCATATATATTATCTTCCTAACAGGTAATCCTTTTGATCAAGTTCCTGAAACCCCTGTGAGTGGCAGATACAGCATTTACCATCGTCCCCAAAGGAGGGGAAGCGTATACCCCAAAGCTATATATAGCTTTTGAAATCCATCACCATCAGCTATATCGCTCGATGAAAATAAAATGTTTACCTGAAATAGCTCTGAAAAGCAAAACACCACCTTTCTAAAAGAATTGCAACCACTGAACAGTAAGAATCCTGCACAGCTCAGGCTCGCTTCAGAATCTGTCTGAAATCCTCAGGCACCTTGTGCAGAGCTGACCCTCAATGAGTTCACACACTGGGAGTCCACTGGTTTCCTCTTACAGGTTTTCAGTCACCCAGAACTACCCACTTTGCAATATGTGTAGTTGCTTTAACCCTTACAGCCTTCATTATGTGCCCCCTAAGGGTCTGCCCTCTTCTCCTACTCTGATAGGACCAAGGGACATGTCAGAATCAGGACATGGATAACACTCACTCCTTACTCCCCCCTGTTTAAGATTCCTTGGTATCACAGAGAGAATAAACACCAAATTTGACATAATCATCACATATGTGGTTTCAGAGTTTGTTTTTTTTTTTTAATCTACTTAAGTTTTGTAAGATACTGGCAAAACTTAATTGTTTCAGTAGTAAGATAAGACAATCTCTCTTTGTATTCAGAATCTAAACACTTGACCTAAACAAACAAGTAAGGTGACAATGAGGAGGAAAAATGTCTAGACTGAGTGACAACCACCCACTTGTCATCTGTAGCACATTTAACCACAAATCACGCAGCCATAGAGGATGGCTTTTATGATCTGCTCTAACAAGCCTACTTTATGATACCTTAAAACTTAAGAGGCCTTCAAAAGTGATGCAAACATGGAGCAGTTTGAGTATTTTAGTGCTTGAGTAAGAAGAAAGTGAACTACATACTAACACCATCTAGTGGCACCTTGCAAGGCTAAATGTGACTAACATAAAATTTTTGGCTTACTGAACTTAGAAACAGTAAGCAGTAATTTGATGACATACCCTGAAAAGAAAACCTTAATACAAACCAAAGTTCCATATTGTTCTGTGTAAATCAATATGTGTTTTCTTAAACACAATTATTTTTAATTTAATTTTTTAAACAAGCACTAATATTTCTTAGTGCTTAGCTGATGTGAAACTAATAGTAAAATATTTTAGTATTACTAATACTAATAGTAAAAATTAGTTGAAAAACTGCACAAGGGAAGCCTGGAAAGAGCACACCTGTTGATTTAAATCTGACTGCTTCCTGGAAAAAAAAAAATCTTCATTAAACAACTAAGATATAGATGCAGGTTGCAGAAACAGCTCATATGTAGTGCACGTCTTACCCACCATGGTTTTTTAACCCAGCAAGATCAAAACTGCTCTGCCATAAAGTGGAAGACATCAAAAGGCGAGCAAATTCCAAGGTTGAGCCAATAGAATTAACTCTGCTGGGTAAATACTGGCTGGATGGCCAGGCTCAGAAAGTGGTGGGAAATGGAATTACATCCAGCTGGTGGCCAGTCACCAGCGGTGTTCCCCAGGGCTCAGTCTGGGGGTCACTCCTGTTTGGTATCTTCAGGAACAACCTGGACAAGGGCAACGAGGGCTGAGGTTCAACGAGGCCAAGGGTCGGGTCCTGCACTTGGGTAACAACAACCACCCCAGGCTGGGAGAAGAGGGGCTGGAAAGTGACTGGTGGAAAAGGCCCTGGAGGGCTGGTTACCAGCTGGATGAACGTGAGCCAGGTGTGCCCAGGTGGGCAAGAAGGCCAGTGGCAGCGGGCCTGTATCAGGAATACTGTGGCCAGCAGGACCAGGGCAGTGATTATTCCCCTGTGCTGGGCACTGGTGAGGCCACACTTTGAAAGCTGTGTCCAGTTTGAGGCCCTTCATGACAAGCAGCACATTTTGAGATGCTGGAGCGTGTTCAGAGGTCGACAACGGAGCTGGGGAAAGGTCTGGAGCACAAATCTCATGAGGAGCAGCTGAGGGAGCTGGGGTTGTTTAACCTGGAATAAAAAGGGCTCGGGGACTTCACTGTCTTCTCCAAATTACCTGGAAGGGGCTGTCCCCAGGTGGGGTGTCGATTGGTCTCTGCTTCCAAGTAACACGTCTTGACAAGAAAAAATGGCCTCAAACTGCACCAGGGGAGGTACATATTGGGTATTTGGAAAAATTTTCTTCGTGACAAGGTTGTCAGGCATTGGCAGAGGCTGCCCAGGGACTGATGGATATACCATCCCTGGAAGTATTTAAAAGATGTGTAGATGTGTTGCAGGGGGACACAGTTCAGCGGTGGCCTTGGCAGTGCTGAGTTAATAGTTGGGACTGGGGGATCTTAAAGGTCTTTTCCAACTTCCATGATTCTACGATTCTGTAATAACCCAAAAAAATGTTGTGGAAGTGAAAGTAGCAAAATGCCACTCAGGTCTTTTGTTTTAAGGCTTCAGGCAGATGCTGCTCTCTGTTTCCTCCAGAGATTCGTACTGTAAGTACCAAAGAGACAATCAAAGAAGCCTGAAGCATGTCTTCCTTTTAACACAGAATGAAGGCTGACACACAAAAGCAACGCAAGTATACATTTAAGAAAGAAAAATCATCAAATAGTCCTCTAAGAAATTCTATTAACAAATCCACATCCTCATCTGGAAATATAATGCAGCAGCAAAGTGGTGTGAAGCTCAATGTCCCATAAAGTATTAAATGTGAAAGATATACAAGAGTTTGACAAGAAGTTTACAGGTACAGAAATGCTATATATGTTGAACTCTATGAAGTTCTTAAAATATTGAGAATCAGAGAAGAAACCAAATGGATTCCCATCAAGCTCAAAAATCCTTCCAAGAGCATATTCCACAAAAGGACTTTTAACTATTGTTTATTTAGAACATCGTCCAAAGTGAAAATTTTCAGAAAATCAGTCAAAAGCATGGCCCAGGTGTATTTTATAACAGAACTGTCTACTGCTAGCCCCTACTCCACATACACACAATTTATAAAGAACATTTTAATGTTCTAAGCTTCCTTCTTTCTACAGATATTTCACATAATGGTTTAAACCACCTGAAATTAAACCACCCAAAATTTATCTCATCTTCAGGATTCTGTTAAACAGTTCTAAAATAGAAGCAACTCAAATTTTAACAGTTATTACCCGTTACAAACATCAAAATAAAAACCTCAGACCTAAAAATCTCACTTATTTGAAACACAGTCAGCTCTTCCTTGACTCATTCAAGCTATTTAATTCATTCTAGCTCTTCAGGACTCATCAGTAAGACAAGACAGCACAGCAAGAACCAGCACAATCCTGTCCATGCTGGGGAGTTTTCCCTTATATGTTATAAAATTATTCTTACTACTCTGCACCTCAGAGCAGAGCACATGAAAATGCTTCCCACTGACAATACTTCCTTTCAAATTCCTGAAAGATGTTAACCACCACAAAGAAATTCCCTACAGCGCTGGAATTGTAAGTACAATGCAACACATATACATTGTTGAATTTGGGAGTTTCTCACAACCAAATAACTTTACAAAAGAACAATCAAAACGGGTTTAAATTTTGGGTTTAGGTTGCATCGTAATAAAAGAGCTGCTCAATAAACATTCTCTACTTCTTTTTAGTATTGTTTTAAATTTAACTCAACAATTGCTAAAAAAATATCTCTGAACTAACACACACTACATTATAAATTACTTAAAATGTTTTTGTATTAGTATTTTTGACAAAGCAGTCACTATCTATAATCAAAATAAACACTGCTAAAACTGTTCTGACATGGAACATTTAAAAATGAGACTACCACCCAAGTACAACAATAAGAATTATTTGACTGCATTATTGTGTTTTAGTAATTGTGGCACAAATAATTGCATGTTTTTCTCGAATCGTTCATTCATTTACTGCATTTTCTACTTCCAGGAATTTTGCTTAGAGAACAGCATTTCAAGGAGGCAAATGATTAAAGCACATCTCCATTTGTGCCGCTGTGAGCTGTCCTCCAAGTCACAGACTGAACACGGTCAATGCATGTGACCCTTTTGCAAAATAAAGATCCCTAAGGAAAACACAGATGATGTCAGTCCACGAGCTCATTCAACAGCAGTCAATTAGAACTCAGGTCAGCTAGAAGCCAAACCTGCAAACATCACTATCTGCACTCCGTACTGCTTATGGAAACCAGCCATGAAGTAAAAAATAATCTCCAACTACCAATGGAGCATCAGTTTCCTTCAAGACCAGAGCACAACAACTCAGTAAAAAACCCGTCTGTCCCAAGGAATTCAGGAGCAAACAAAACTCACAGGTTCACACCAGGGAGTCCTAGCTGGATTCAGAACACTCCCAGCATCCAAAGGCCCCCATGACAACCCATCCACCTCCTCGAGCAAAACCCAAGGCTGACGTTTCACGTTCTGGGGCAACTGCGCGGCATTTTTGTGCCGGGTTATTTTTCAGTTGGATCAGTTCCCCACACAGCTGCAGGCTCAGCTGCGCCAGCACAAAGCAACCCGCAGACACGGGGGTGCCACTCGGGGCACGCCCAGGGAACAAGAGGTTTGGGAACCTCCGAAACAATCCAACAGCTGGGGAATAGCTGCCTTGTCCAAAAAAAAAAAAAAAAAAAGGGGGAGGAAGAATCAGATTAGAGTTAAGAAAATGGTACTGAGGAAACAAAATAGTTTTCACTAGGAGGAGTCAATGTTCCCATTTTGGGAAATCGTGAAGGCAAATTCTGACCAGTCACAATCAAGACAATGCAAGCTGAGCACAGAACCCACCCTAAACATACAGGCCAAGCTGAAACCAACCCACCTGCAATCTTGGTGATAAGTGTCTGAATACAATTCAGTGTCTCACTGGATTCAGAAGCTGCAAAAAGGCTGATCCCTTGCATAGGACCTTCTCCTAACAGCAGAAGAGTGCTGACAACACAACTCCATTCCATGGCTGCAGAGAAAGCCCTCTAGCTATCTAGAGCAATTCAAATTTACTGCATTTTGGGAAAACTGCAACCTGCAGAGCAGCTTCAGATCTTTTAAAGCCTAGCAATATCCCTGATAGTCCAGTCTAAGCTCAGGCGTAATCCTGAGAAGAAAAAACCTCATCCAGGAGTTTCTCATGTGAACTCAAAACTTCTGATGTGACCTCAAAACTCTTCTTGGAGACAAGCATTTAAGGAGACAAATAAGAACATATTGGTTTTGGAATTCAGTGGCTGTAAGTGACAGAAAACATAATGCACTTCGAGGAAAATTACAATATTTAATAGGTTTCATTAAAAAAACCTGAAGTTAAATAGCCTTCAGCATCAGACATCAGCTTACTGCACATTCAAAGCCTGTTCGTCACTGATACCCCCTGAGCACATGCAGCAAGGGTGGGATTAGCACCAATAATGTGAGTTTTAATGATGCAACCTGCCACGATTTTTCTCAAGATCCCTCTTTTCCGGTGTATGAATTCTAATTCTTACAAAGAAATGACCTAAGTGTCTCTTACTACATTCAGAAGAAAGGATTAGCTACATAAAAATACTAAAAACGTGCAACAAATGCACCCAACTGCATGATCCTTCACTGCCAATGTGTTTGTGACAAAATGTCACAAACTGTTCACTATGTTTGTGACAAAATGAGACAGATCTAAAGAGAAGAAACTACCAACATGAAACCCAGATCTCTATCATCCCAGCACTGCTTCATCCTGACCACTGAGGCCAGTTCTACATCCAGCTCACAATTTGTTCTGCTCTGCACAAACTTCATCACAAGCATTTTTAAACAAAGAACACTTCACTTCTGCCTTTATTAAAAACACTTCATACATTATATACAAAGGTGTACACATTTATTGAAGATATTTAATTAAGTAACAGGCTTCCAAGGGGAAAAAACATTGTGGAGCATTACACATGCTGCTATCTTGTGATATTTTATTAATTATATCCAATTCATGAAACACAGTAACTTCTCCATAACTTTGTCCATGACTAACTTCAGACTACACAGATTTATGGTTCTGAAGATCATGCTCCTGCAGCATTTTACCCTTCTAGAACTCCAGGACTTAAAAACTGGGTAAATATACATTAGTGACATCAAAACATTCTGAACGCTCTTTACTTTTCTGTTCTAAATAACGTAAAATTTAACTATAACACAATTAGAATGTATGATAATTAAAGTAACAAAATTTTTATAATGTAATGAAATTTATTTTTACCTTATAATGGAACACAAGCATTCTACTTTTTTCATATAACAGCAGTAAATTAGCTATGAAACACCTATGACTTTCTGCATTGAGGATAATAATTTTACAGTCTTTTGTACTAGAGTTCAAAAACTGTAGTGAACAGGAACATATGTCCCTCAGTTAATCAAAAAACCCTTTTAGCCTCCATTTTTACATCAATTAAAATTCCTCCAGTATTTTTAACTACTACTATACTTGTTTGAAAATACAGATACATCTCTTTTTTTAATACTCCCTAACTATAAGTTTCATGCCTTCTTAAGGCTTCTTTTACGATTGAGATGTGACATTAAATAGGCATCTGGGAAAGTATTAAGTACTTTAATTCAGATTTTTAATGGCTAAATGTTTCTTCTCACATTGTTGTGCTAATGCTCTTCTATAGTTCTGGAGAACCGATACTTTCAATCATCATTTGGAATTTTTATGCTTGTTTTTAAAACCATACAGTACAAAGCAGATGCCCCATCCGTAAACCCTGCCTCTGATCCACAGCAACACCTGGTCCTGTCACTCTTAACTGTTATCAACTCAAAGAAGAGTTAATACAGTTCAGCCCATAATCCTGGGCTGTTTTTGCTCAGTAAAATATATCCAGAAGGTCATACTGCACGCACATCACTCATACCTAGTTTTATTATGTGAATCAGAAACAGTGGCTTAAGTTTTTCTGCAGAGCAGGTGACAGAATTCTCTTAAAACAAAACAAAAACATAGGATCAGACTATTCTTCAGTAAATTTTAGAGACAGCATACTGCCAAGTTCCCTGCAGGTTTTCCCATGTCCCTGGATTTGGAAACACCAGTGGTTATACCACACTAATTGGATGGGACGAGGTACAAGACAGATGCCCCTATCACCCAAACCTTTCTGAATTTAGAGACTGAATTCTGACACCCGCAAATTCCTCCTGAGCAGTATCAAATCTAAATGTTTCTCGCTTTAGAAATGAAGGTCCCAGGAACCAAACTCACCCTGTTCAGTGTCAGACAGAGAACCAGTGGACCCACAGTCACACTGCTATGAAACAGCCTGCAGCCTGCCTCAGCCACCAAGCAGTGCTTCTGAACTACTCTCAGTTATAACTCATCTCCCTGTTTCTGCATCCCAAGGGAATTGTAAACCAGTATCTTTGTGTGTTTGGAAAAAGGCGTGGGGTGGGAGTACACATTTTCAGGGTGAGGGTGTTGTTTATTTCCCTACACAAACAGAACTCTATTCATGTTAAAACTAAAAAGCAACAACAATGAAAAAAAGACATCCCATGGAAACAAAAGTAAATATTCTGACCTGTTCTACCCAGCTCTCACCCACACCCCACAATCACTGAAAGGCAGGCAGCCATCAGACACCGGGCCTGCCAGCCAACTTCATATTCACACCTGAACCAGGAGTGTTCTGGTTTGGTTTTTGTTTTTCATTAAAAAAAGGAACGAGAAGTAAGAATACAGTCGTTTTTGTAAAGACATCACCAGTCTTAATTCTTTTACGGGCTCTGAAATGCAGTACAAACCAAGAAAACAGTGACTTAGCCCAATGTTTTTCATCCTGTTGGGTCATCTACACCAAAGGACAATCCCCCAAAGACAAATCCCTCCAAAAAAATCTATCAGAAGAACTAAAAATTCTTACCTTTTGGATAATCTTCCAATAAGAGGTTGAAGTGACCTAACTGACAAAAGAAATCAGACTCGACCTTTCCTTCAGCTTTCAAAATTAGCGATTCATAGCAGCGAACAGCCTGGGAAAAAGAAATACAAGGTTTTCAAAATTCTGTATTTAAAGCAAATAATACATTTCCTGAGAAATAATAAAGTTTTTTACTAGCTTGAAAGACGAGGTCTACAAACACTCTCGATAACAAAGTCAGCATCACTTTTCAGAGAAGAAACGTAGTATTTAAGACAAAACAGATTTGGAAGCTCACTGATTCTAATGCAAATTGACAGCAAATGAACAACAAAAATTTCCTCTGGTTTATCTGTGGAGATTTGATTTCCCCAACACAAAACAAACCTCTAACTTACATGACAATTTTTAATTTAAAAATCAATGAAATACAAAAGGATTGATTTTATTCTTTCCAATCTGCAAGAAAGAAACCTCTTGGGTTTTATTCTCATTGTTTTGTTTTTTTCCTTAAAGAATTCATTTTTCATTTAACAGTTATTTCACTCATTTTGGCTATGCTGAAGAGCACACTACCTCAACACGTTTCCTTACGCAATTTATGTATCTTCATATGTGTTTCCCAAGATCCGATTCTTTTTACAGCTGTCATGTTGTAAAATAATTTACTACCTTCTACTGTAGACTAAGAAGAGTTAAAGTGAGAAATGTAAATCCAATTAGAAATTAATTTTAGTTTGAGAAAAGTTGCCCTAGAAGTTTTTAAGTGACGCATGCAGAAGAATGCTCTGTGCTATGAACACTTTTTTAACAAACTGAACTGACACCTTCTATTTACCGTAATGGCCGTGATCTTTAATCTATTACATCCTTAACTCATGACCCTATTTACCTCCTGACCCTGTTTACACTTTGGGAATGAGTGAGTAAATAAATACAATCACTTCCCCAATTTTCTGAACATATTAGCCACTGAATTGAAGCAGTTAAACTTCAGTGGGAGGAAAGGTCCTTTGCATCAGCACAATTCTCAAAAGCCAGATAGACTTCCAACAAATTCTAATTCCAGTTGGTTAATCCATGATTTTCACCAATTTACGGTCTATGTTTCAAATTTGGTTGTAATTAAGAACTCCTTGATTTTATTACATGACAGTAATCAAAAACCGTGGGTCCCTTCCAACTCAGCGTATTCTGTGATTCTGTGAAATGAGGAGCTTTCTTAGGAGACTCTATAAAAACTAAATAATAATAATAATTATTATTATAGCGTAAAACTTTGGGTATTCAAAAAAAGGAGGGGAAATCAAGCTGAATATTAAACCAGTAGCCTTGGCCATATTTATAAATTATTTTGAGTACACTTTTATTAATTATAGAAATGAGAGATGTTAAAAATAAAATGAGGCAATGTTAGAAATAGTTAAAACACATTTGTGGAGAACCCAGTTACTGATCTGAACTGTTCTGAGTGGGTCTCAGTTGGTATCCCAAGACTGAGGTGTATCACATACTTTCACCTACACCCAAATCCAGAAAAGCCTTATTTTATGGCTGTTTTCAGAGGCAAAGTTTCGACGAATAAAAACAAAACTGTGTTGCTACAGAACTGCGGGTGTACATGTGGTATTAAAATGATTTAATAAAACATAAAAATATGTTTACACAAATCTAAAGTACGTATTTCAAAGTGTAGTTATTTGACCGTGTTCTGATACAAAAAAATACCAAAATACCAAATTTAGATGTGTATTTGCCTCTACCTCAAAGATCCGCTGGAGAACTTTTCCTTCACGCTGCAAGCTCTGCCCTAGCAAACTGCACTGGAAGGACTCTAATTCTGCTCACCATGGATCAAAGCTATTACTCCTTTAATTTTATTCCCATCACTACCAACACCTCTTGCAGTCAGTCAACTCTCTGTCTAAAGAAAGAATATCATCCCTGAAATCAGAAGCAAAGCACACAAGTCTAAAGTAAATTCTTTAAGATCACTATTTGTATATGTACTGACTCTTAACATCAGGCTCACCAGCTGAACCCATCTGCAAATATCTTAATGCAGAATCTGGGTTTTGCAGAATCACCGTGCTTCCCCTCTCCACTTTCTAGTCTCATCTTTTGATTTGTACCAACTCAGCGTAAAAAAACTAAAGTTGATCAGAACAAAATTCTTGATGGTGCCCCTCACATTACTGTCACGGGTTGATTTGTAGATAGGCTTCCCTTTTTCTGATGATGTGCAATACCTGCAGCAGCTGCTGCAGAAAATAGTCATATTTTGGTATTTTCTTAAATTGGTATTTTGTCTTCTGCAATTCAGAGCATACAGAAGTTGCCACCACAACAGGTAACTTACAATAAATTTTGGAGAGGAAGCTAGGGTAGTTTATTTCCTGAATTAGGCTACATTAGGCTATTAGGTGTTTAAAGAGAACTTGACTTTATGAACAAATGGAACAGGATTATTCTGTACAGATGTTCAGGGAAACTGTAAATCACACTTTAACATTTAAGTGGTTGGGGACCCTCAACATCCTCCCAGCTCCTTTTTAAGTAAAGGCTCATTAAAAGACATATCACACATACCTGAAGCACTGCCTACAGTAGGGATGTAAAAACCTGTGCCCAAGCCTTTCACACAGCTCAGAGCAATTTGCAACAAGATTTTCCCTTTATGTCAGAACAAACTCTGAAGTTACTGCAAAGCCATCTCACCAATGCCAGCACAAGGCAAGGCCTAATACCCCAGAACTTCCCTTTTCAGCCACAGTTAACTGTAAGTTATCTGTTCCTCTAAGAGCAATTCAATTACACCATTAAAGCAAACCCTCTCCGCTGACCTCGAACCGGTTTGCAACATAATCAGCAACACGCTCATATTTATGCAAACTTAACTTGGGAAGGCTGTTTCAAATGACTTTTTTAATTCTTCCAGCACATTCTAACAAAATGAAACAGAAACTAAAAGCAAGCATTACTTCCTCAGCAGGAGCACCAAGTCAGCCCCTGAAGGAAGAGCAGGTTGGTCACTGTGTGGCTCTTGCTCTTCCAGCAGCCAGGGCAGATTCACCAGGCAAAGCCCCAACTTTGGTTTTGGTCAAGAAACTTTCTTCCCCATCAGACCCATCCACAATGACCTTTAGAGAGCAACAAGTATTTTTCTGCACAGGTAAGAATTTGTCTCTGTTGAATGAATGGATGTAAAAGGGAGGTCACAACTGCACATATCTGTATGTTTTCTTTGAAGGAATAATCAAAAGATCTCATTTCAGTGGATCTTTAACTGCAAAGGCCACCTATGGCACCACTTGTGCAACCCATTTAAATTACCCTGAGACACTAAGAATTCTAAGGACATTAAAAACCCTGGAGGTTTTAAAGCATTGTTATTTCTGCACACTGTATGGATCTCTAAGTGCATTCAATGGAGTCAGCCTTGAGAATTACCAGTATTGACAAATTAACAGGAGAAAGACCCTGAAATGAAAAGGAAGATTGCTACACAACATTGTACACTTCCTTCCCTTTGTTCAAGGCTGCAAGAAGATAAAAGGGAAACCTGAAGAATTTAGGAACTTGGCAAAATAATCACCCACAGCTGTTTCTCAGTGTGGCAACCAGAGCAGAAGCAGGAAACCAATACAGGAATGGCTGCAGGAAAAGAAACTGGCTTATATGACACTAAAAAAGTACTAATATTCATGTTGTTTGCCACCTTCAACTGAAGCAATACACTATTGTCACACAAATTCCCTCTTATTACATCATAGTTCATGACTGGGAGCATCCTGATTGCACAGATTCAACTACCAATTCTTAGGACACCTTTAGTTACAGTACAATGAAGAAAAAGGCTTAGAGTATTTACCAACTCAGAAAAAGCTAGAAAAATCTGTTCACAAAAGTAAGAAATAATTCTGGAATCATCTTTGAAAGTCGTACCAGACCCTTGTGTGCTCCCTACTTACCATTCCAACAGATAAGGAAGTGGATTATTTTTTCCCATTTAAGACCACTCCTTCCCACACTCACAAATAAACCAACCAAACAAACCCAAATCAAACAAAACCAACCCCATAAAGTAAATGCCAGTTTTGGCTATCATTAACATGATGTCATTTCTTGAAGGAAAGACCCCACAGTCAAGAATATACCATAACAAAACAAACAAATAAATACACCCAACCCAAACCGATTTAACTGATAAATCTAAACAGATAAACCCAGAATTCTAAATATTGCATACAGGAGTCACTGAAACATTACAGCTCTGCTTTATAAACAAGAAGGACAATGTTACTTCTTCTTCAATTATTATGAAAAAAAAATTTTATCATTATCACTGGTTGCAATTGTTTGTATTTTACAGCACAAATTCAAACTACTGTTAAACAACTGTACTAGAAAGAAGGAAAAAAAATCAATACAGTTTGTTCAAATTGTTTTTGAAGAAGATAATGCGACGTTATCCTTTCTGAATCATGACAAGCATGACTGACCAAGATGAAACTAAGCAGGGCTAAATGGCCAAACATGATATTAACTATTAATTCTTTAATATATTAATGATATGAAAATGGAGGAGTACACTGAGTCAGCAAATTTTTACTTAAAACATAGAAAAAAACCCTGGCAACTACAGGGAACCAAAAAGCAGCAATCTGAATTGTTAACATGGCAACAACCAGGCAGTAACATACAGAGAGAGAAATTACTTGAATTTTACTGGGTAATAAATTAACTGCTCAAGAAAAACACAGTATTTCAATGCAGACAATACAGTATCAAATCACAAATACAAAGCTTCAGGAATTTCCCAGAACCTTTAATTTCACAACAGAAAACACTATTGTATATGTAGATAAGCTGGGGGAGGGTGACAAAACTGAACAGTTGCTGTTTCTTTTTCTTGTGTCTCCAGTGACCCGACTGGATGAGCTTTGTGAGCAGGTAATGAGAACAGAGATTCCAGGTGAAAACTGGAGAGAGAGACATCAGCAGGCTCTTGACAAATAAAATACACACTACACTAACGGTTAGAAACAGCATGTTAATTAGCTCATATTTTATCCATCTGGAAAATAATAGTAAACTATGTAGACAGTGCTGGTCACTGAGGCAACAATCACACATCTACCACCAGTCAGTCTGAGGGGCACCTACAGACCAGAAAGGCACAAGTGTGTGTTTGTCCTGGGCTCCTTCTCCCTCCCTCAGTACCACTGAGGATGCTCCCAAACGCTGCTTCTCCCATCCCTTCCTCCATTCCACAATTCACCAAAATGCACAGGTGATTTGCTAACAACAATGACAACACCTACTGCCCAGAGAACCTCCTGGTGAAGTTCCAGCTCCTGCTCTGCAGCAGTGGGGGTGTGAACAGGGCTCCCTCCAGCTAAGCAAAAAAAAAAACAACCAGACAAGCCTGAATTCTTCAGAAGTTAAAACTGTTTTTCCCCCAGTGACTGGCTGGATACACATCACCTTCTGAGCTGTAGACAATTTACAAGAACATCTCATTTACTTCTGCAGAGAAAAGCACACCATTCTTATTTGACTGAAGATAATCTAGATTAATGCAGCAGATCCTCCACTGAAGGCTCTCATATTATGTACTGGCACAATATTCTTAACTTCCTTTACTTTCTTATTCAATAGCAATTCCCACTACAGCCTTCAAAGCTTCTTTATATGCTCTGTCTCTGCAATGCTCATATTCCATTATAAAATTTCTCTCTCAATTTAGCACGTGTACTCTCCTTGTATTTCATGTATGGACTATACTATCCAGAAGCCTCAGTAAGAGTGCTAGAAGTACAGCATGCTGGACACAAATATGCTCACACCCCAAAGCATTCAGGCCTCAAGAAGGAAAAACATGAGCTGGCCTCTTCAGTAGCTTTGTTCTTGCAAAATTTCTATGGCATATTGGGATGTTGTGAACTTATTCCAGTCTGTTAGTAATACTTAGGATCAAAGTCCTTCTCATTTCAGGGACAATTAGTGTAGAACAACAGAAACCGATCCTCCTCAAACATTTCTCAAGAAATGTATAACCAATTTTGGCTAATTTATTTTCTTATGACTAACGCTTCATGAAACAGGACACAAGAATAAACAGTGCAGGCCATAAAGAAAAGCAGCTGCACACATGAGCTACATGCATAGCCTGATGGTCACAATTGAGATGAATTTTCTTTAAAAGCCACTACTGTAGTCTGGGACTTTTGTGCTTCCAGATTATACTGAAGATGTAACAATCCTTTTTTTTCAAATTATGTCTATGGTGGATGAGAGATGACACAGTAAGCAGCAGAAGTAAGGTCAAGATTGATAAGCTTACAAGTGAAAATTAACATGAACTCAATTATCATTGAAAACTGAGGGATAGTACTTCATAAAAAGCACAGACCTGCAGAACAGAATACATAACAGAACACATGCAAATCAATTATTAAATGGAGAAAAGTGACATTTTAGTGGGGAGTAAAGAAACCCAACTTGCCTCCACTGAATACACAACACTCATAAGACATTCTTGACAAGTGTTTTCCGTCAGACAGATGCAAACTCATTAGTTTACATATTAAAAATAGTTTACATACATAAAATACAGGAAGCTTAGTCCTTTGCAGCTGACAGTGTCCATAACCAACTGGATTTTATGAAAAATTTGTTGACTGAAGCTTATGTGGTGAATCACTCTGCATTAATTCTGAGTGCACCTGGAGGATGCAATCCTCTCATTATTTCTTTTAAATACAGTCAAATAAACTTACAAATATCAACATCTATGTACATACACACACACACCTACATCATTTCTAGAAATTCTAAATTGTCAGAAAACAGAATCATCTCTGTTCTGCCCCTGAAAACATTTCATAATTAGGTAACTCAGGAGATTATGGCAAATTTTGCATAGAATTTCATAATTCAAAATCCTTTACAGGTAATCTTTTAAAAAAACCCAAACACAAGCAACTTTTTTTTTTTGTTTTTCAACGTGGTGGTAGATTTTTCATAGGCAATTGGAAATTATTTTTATCTGAGACTACAGGAACATCTTTTTGGCTATTTTTACCACAGTAAGTCTATTTCAAGTAGAACTGCAGCACCTTAATTTAGCAATTGTTCGAGCTCAGGAATAGTTCACCACACACCTAAATTTAAGACCACTAAATATGATTTTATTCTAGCAATTCTCACCCAAACCAACACAGAACATCACAAATGAGGTGTGGCATGTCATACTTCAGAACATTTAGACACCGAACACTCATAGACAAACTTATCTTTTTTTTTAATGTTAAACTAGTTTTATCTAGGAGTCTGCAGAGTTTCATACAGATTTTAAGAAAGATATGATACGACAAATAAATAGCTGGTTTTGTTTTCATTGGGTAAATTAGTTTGGAAATATAATTAAAATCAACACAGAAAAATCCAAACAAACACAGAAACCCACCCACAATTAAAGCCTGAGTCTGCATTAGTAGCTGCCTGTTTCACCTAAGGAAAAAAAGATCTGAATAACTTATTTATGCAAATACCTCTGGATCTGGACACCAGTCTTTGGAAATGTAACACTGACTATCAGGCACCAAGCGTAAGAATGACAATGAAACAAAGAATAAAGAGGCTTGAAAAAAAGAGGCATTAAATAGAGAACAATGTACATACATATGCACAAGACAATGTCTACCAAGACTGACACAACAAATATATATTTGTGAAAATATCTAGTTTCAGACTCAACAGAATGATTTTTCTGTGCTGGTTGAATACAAGGCAATACAGAAAGGCAACTATTAAAAAATATTTAAAAGCTACCACTAATTGCTCTGATAAACCTTCACAGACTAAACTTCAGTTCCAAAAGGGTTCAAGCACTAGAGGTGGCCTGGTACTCAGAAATAATATTGCTGGTAGCTTAGTCTGAAAGTACAAGGAAAAGATGATTTATTTTAGAAGAATGGAAGTGAAAATGGGTCAGGAGCTGTTTCATAAAGAAAGTGTAAAAACTAATGCTAATAGGGTGGGAAGTGTGGAATTTTCAGCACCACAGGAGATACAAAATTGGTAAAGGCACATTAAGACACAAAGGATAAAAAAAAAATCTGAACGGAATGAACCTGGTTTTAAATACTGAAATACCACTCTTTCAAGGAGTCTCAGAATGCTGGTACTTTTAAAGTTACCATAGCCAGCGTAGCAGAGGGGTCCACCCCAATGATTTTCCATCACATCACTGAAATCTCCCATACAGGTACACTCCACATATCACGTTCCTTTTTCCACAGCCATTCATATTTTCTCCTCTGTGGCTGCTTAATTATGCTTACACAATTATGCTCACATATAAAAATGAACAGCACTGGAACACAACCAAATGCACATGAAAACCAGTCTGCATAGAAAAATGTTTTGTAGAACTTAATGCCCAGTAAACACCTTGAGAAACACCACAATAATTCCCATCAAGAGCTGTAACCCTCCTCTGCTAATGCCAGCAAACACCCAGACTTATCCCTCACCCTTTCCCCTCTCGTGTGGCAATCTGAACAAAAAGAAATTGCAATGAGGAAATAAGAGGAATACAATCCTCTGGATACAGTCCACAGCTAATGAGCAGTACCACTTCTGAATGGCAGAGCTGGTGAACCTTATTCCAGGAAAGAATAATTCTCTTATTTCTGCTACGTGGCAGTAACAGGTGGGGGATATATATTCACAGAGATTTCAGATTTTGTATTTATGCAGTACAAAGCCCAAGTCCAAATTATTTTAGCTACTAGTATGCATTTGCATCATAATGTGCACTGAACACCAAGTAAAATGACAATGCACTCAAAACATTGCTTGGGAACTGGCCAGCAGTGTCTTCTGAGAAGTAAAACCTGACAGTGAATTGTCACAGGCAAAACATGCTAAAGACTCCTGGAGCTGCAGGGTAAACAGCCATGCAGGTTGTCACCACAGACTGTTTTCATTAGTATTTCCCTGGAGCTGGATGTAAGATCTCCTTCTTGAATAATGCTTCCCAAGGCCTATCAAAGTTGACATCCAATATACAGATGGACATTAAAAAACACCAAGTCGTAAAACATTTATGTATGAAGACTAATGGCAATTCTCCATGTATCTTGTATGTGAACTACAAATAGAGCCACCTTCAAAGGACAGAGTTTCTGGTAAGTACAGCAGGTCACAAACCAAATCTATTATAGGAGGGAAATGGGATGCACAAAAAATTCACAAAAAATTCCTGCACATTAAAACCATCTACTAAGCACTAGAATCTAGAAAGATCAGGATTCAAGGCTTCACTGTAGTTAAAACAAAGACTTAAATCTGAGTTGTCCATACTCATCACAAGTGCCATAGCTATCAGAGTCAACCTTACTTTTAAGCCAAAAATCACCATGATGATTCTCTGCAGGACAGAGGCAGAATGACAGACACTAAGCTTCCACCTACACATAGAGAACTCTGTTCCAGCCATCCTTTCCCCACCCACAACTACAGTCTGACTTTGGGTAGAAAAGGAGGATTTTGTGATTTAAAACAAACAGCTGGATAAAGAAAAATGCAATCCATCAGAGGTGGATACTGACCGAGGTGTTTGGCCACACCACCATCTGTCTTGGCTGAACACTACAAACATTGACTCAATTATGAGTTCTCAATTCCACCATGATGATTACGTTCCTTCCAACAGAAGGATCTGCCAGGAATCTTTTATACAATGCCCAACTGGAAAAATCACAATATCCCCTTGCTGTCGGGCCTACATTTCACTTACCACATGCCCTCACTACTTAAAGCACAGGACTCTAATACTTGAGGACCAGAAGCCACCAATTCAAAACAGTCACACCTAACTCTTTAAAATATAACTCTAATTATATTTTAAAAAAGGTTAAAGTTGTACTATATTTCAACTTTAACAGCAAAGGTTAAAAATTATGAAATAAATGAAAATCCAAAACTAGCTTCCTCATCTTCAAAACACTGTTGACTATACAATTTTATGAGTTTATTAAAAAACTGCCTTGCAAATGAGTCACTACACTTTAGGAAAAGCAATACACATCCCAAACATACTCGTTTCTAAAGGTCAGCCTTGTGCACTTCTCTTAATTAAAAGTTTACACACAATTCACTAACCTTACACTGTTCATTACATGTACTAGTCCCAAACAGAAGATAGCTAATGGCCACTTGTCTCTTAAAAATGTCTATTTGTAGACTAAAAAATTGCACAATGTGGATTCCACCGTATGGAACCCAAATCTTTAACCCAGCATTTACCCTGAGTTGCACCCACACCACCTTTCAGAGTGACCAAATCAGCACCTCTAAGCACTGACGCTGCTCGTCTCTCTGAACTGAGAAAAAAATCCAAAAATCTTTTAAACAACAATCAAACTGTTAAAAAGCATTTTATAAACCCACTGAGGTGTGAAATCCATGACAAAAAATTTGAAATGGGACAGGATACCCCAAAAGAGGTGTGAGGATCAGCACTGAACATCAGGAAGCTCTGCTGGCACCATTCATAAATCAGGATGTGAATGCGATTCATACATCAAACACCTCAGAAGAGTCCCTTATAATATACATTTCTGTAATGTTTGCATTTACAATGAAATAATGCTAGAAATAACTGAATTCTCTACATCAGACATTTGTTAAGAAGGTTTTCTTTTGATGAACATGCCATACTCCACAGGATTTACTCCACAGAAGCAGAGGTGTTTTCCTAAGTTCTCACTCTTCAGCTAAAGCCATCATGACTCGGGCCTTTAGATGAACGATCAATTCTGACATTATTTACAGTGGCAGACATCAATTTCAATTACATTAATGCCAAACCTTAGAATGAACTTCAGCAGTTTCCAGGCAATATAGTTTCCAAAATGCAACTAGCTTGATACTGCAAAAAACGCACCACAATTGTGGCCCAAAGGCATAAAGTCACTAAGAAGTTTCCATTAAAAAGACAGTTCCATAACACTAAAATGTTGACTGTCTTCCTTTTCAAGGTTTTGCATGAACAGGACACACCCTTGTCTCCCATTTCACTCTCACTAATGTAATCTGTTTTGTTTACAGGATAAATTCACCTTCAAAGCACTCAGTGCCCTGATCATAGATTCTGAATTGCCAGAATACACCAGTGTGTTAACCACAGCTAAGAACTCTTAAGAGTTCTTAAGCAAGAACTTTTTGCAATGCAGGAAAAGCTAATTTCCACAGAAGACTGGATTTTTTCAAGTACTGGTCCCAAAGAGTTGAATTCATGATTTTTAGAAAATGTATGTGGAAAGGTGCACACACTTTTCATTTCATTAATATACATAAACAGTCCACTATACACTGCAAAATCCCTGCCAAAACACTGTATCACCATGAACAAGCAATTCCCCCAGAGAGGAAACAAGTAAAACAGCAAAACAACCCAAAAATCTCTGAATCAAGCACAGCAGAATCAGACACCGAATTAAGTGCTGAAGAACACACTGGGCACAACCAGAGAAGTGGTAAATAAAAGCTCAGACAGCATAAAGGAGTGAGAGGGAACACCAAGTAAGAGATGAAGCTTCTGTCAGAGGGTGATGCCAAACAAGGAAAGCAGATCACGATTTACTCAAGCCCGGAAGGACAGCACCTTCTCCACTGTTACCACTCCAGCCCTACTCCACCCGGCTGCACAACATCATCACCCACCCAACACAAAGCATCTCCATGTAATAAACACTTCAATCATGCCAGTCACTAAGAGAACAAGTGATTAGCCCTCTGCACGGAGTGTCTGGGGAGGATGAAAAAACATGAAAGTGAGAAAGTTTAGGAACAGCTGAAAATGTATCATATTTAAATGTAAAACATTTTCAAGTAATCATAAAAGGTGAAGGGTGGCATGCAAGTCAGTCCCTAATGTCAGTCTTTTAAAGCCCCTTATTTTAAATCGTCATCTGTAGTACAAAAAGCTCTTTTTTCATTGCTTTCTGCAGTAACAGATTTTCTTACACCAAAAAAAAGCAAACCTCATCATTCTAGACCACCTGTGGCCTGTCCTGTGAAAGCAACAGGAGGTGGGTAACCTTTATGCTTAAGCTTGGAAACATAAATAACACTTGCACAAGCAAAAGAGAATATTGATGTTGTCGTCAGGCCACAGATGGAGAACTGGCATCTCACAAAGTGCACGTGGCTCACAGGGGAGAAGCTTCTCACAGGCAAGGCCTGAGCTGCTGTCCAATGCATGGAAAGTACTCCATAAATTCCAGTACGCTGAAAATATGTTTCAAACTTCTTTTGCTGTGAGATAACTTTAAAAACTCCAGTCTTTGTGGAACATTAAAACAAAGTTTGAAGCTCTTGTTGATTTTACTTCCCTGGCTCCCAGACGAGGGGATATAGGCAGACTCAAAGGAGCACAACCTCAACTTCATCCTCCTTTCTGCCATAAGGCTTCCACAGTGCCCTTACACTGCACAACTTGCAGCAGGAGTCAATAAATTTGTCAAAATTTATTCCTTCTGTGCAGTAACGGCATGAGATTTGAGACCCTGGGTCAGTCTCCTGCACTTGTTTCACATTCAGCAGTTCAACGTGCTTTCGTTTTTCTTCTGAGTCAGGCCAACCTCTACCTAAAATCCATTTTCACAGGTGTTTTATAGTGTCTAAGTAGCACAAAATTCAACATAAAAGGTGAACTGCTGTAATATTAACTACGCTTATTGGGGGTAGCCTATCATCCTGTAATTATCTCCATAATTTGCTGTGATAAGATATTGGCCTTTGGACTGAATTTACAGTTTTATTTTAGGTTTATCAACTGTAAATGAGGTAAGGACATTGCAACTCCAAACCACACCCCTCAGATGGATTTTGAAAGGCGGCCTGGGAGACACGTAGCAGTAAAACATTACACAGCCACGTAAGATCCTGAACTCAGTGACAGGCTTGTTAAAACTACTAAAAAAAAAAAAAACTCATGTACATGAACGACTGGATTATAATGCAACAAACCAAGACGAGTATATGCTGCCAGCGTAAGGCAGATGAAAAAAAGCATAGAGGATACTGGAGCTCAACAGAGAATAGATTTCCAGCACAGTTAAAATAAGATGACAATAAGTCAGACCAACAGTCAGGCCTGTGCGGCAACCTGTCTTTGTATTTACTTCAACAGCACATGGACTAAAATAGCAATAATAAAAGATTAGCACAGCTTTTACATTAAAACACACTGTTGAAAAAGCAGCAAAAGAAAGAAGTTGCCTTTTTTTTTTTTTTCTTATACTTTTTACAGACTACATCAATTTAAGTTCAAAAACTTCCCGGGCACAGATGGGGAATGCTCCTGATGGATTTTCCTTCCATTAATTTTCCCCACCACTCTCTAAAACCATGTCCACTCATCTCACACTAATAATACTGGACAGCCAGCAGTTCCACAAATTAACTGCAGGGAACCATCTTGTTCTGAATCTGCTTCCTGGTAGTTCAGTTCCCAAGCTCTTGCAGTATAAGAGACAGGAAAACCTGTTCTAAAAGCAGAAATATTAATATCATCTCAGCAGATTCTATACAATTTCGCTGCATACAGAAATTAAATAAATTTAGAAGAGAACTTCAGGGATAAGAGGAGGAAGAGTCTCTCTAGGAAAAGGAAGTCTAAACATACAGAATTATTTACCTTGGAAAATCAGAAGCTAGTATGACTTTTCTGCAAGTAACAACAGGACAAACAGCAGGGAAAGAGAAGAATTATTTCAGCCTAACAACAATGTTGCCAAACAAATGTGTATAATTCTACACTGAAAATTAAAAAAGTAGTTGAAGAATCAGAAAATTAGGTTCCTGAACAGTATTTAAATGTAAACAGTAGAGGCAAAACTCTTTGGCATCACATTTAGGAGGCCAATTTTCATAAATACAATGCTGTTACATATATCTGTGTTTCTGTGACACAATCACATGCAATGTGAAGGGACAGGCTTGAAAAACAACTAGAACCTCTCATAAAAACCTATGTATTCTTTTGTGTTCCCTCTCAGAGACTCTGCACAGGACTTCTGAAACAACTTCCATTCAAGTGAGAACAGACCGATACCAACACTTGCTATAAAGAGCTGAATTGTTAAGCAAAGGGCTTATGCCCTTGAGGCACTTCTGAGTAAGAGTATTTGAGAAACTTTAAGTAAAATCAGCTCCTTAATATTTTGAACTGCCACATCCTTTCTGTCCAGACAGGAGGCAAACACGCTGTGAGTAGAGAGAATAACCACACAACCAAAACCCACAGACAGTATCTGATATCTGTCCAGCTTCAACAACATAAATACTTGTGAGAGTCAGTGCTTGGAGTCCTTCTAGAGAATCTCAATTTTAAATTTTAATTAATCAAGGAATGTAATTCTTTTGCAAATACATTTAATTTTTTAAGAACCAAACCCACTTCTCATGGTCTTTCAGATTATATTTTGGCTTTAATTTCAGCATTAGTCCAATAGGATAAGTACTGAGTATATCACTATCACCTAACAAACAACCAAAGCTTTCCATCCTCATACAAACCAGCTTTCTTTTACACAAAGACTACTGCTTTTCAAAACCCTCTTGTGAAATAATATTCTACAAAATTTCAAGAAAAGTTTCATTTTTATTCCACAGGGAAGAAAGATGAAAGAGTAAAAGAATATTGACCAAATCTCAGCAACATTACATGTTCTGTGACGTGCTTTCAAAACATCATGTAGAAAATGAAAGTGGTTTTGAAGAAAAATAATAAACGGTTATTCATAACTTTGTTAACAAATGAAGAGGCAACAAACAACAAAGCAAACAAACAAACACCACCCTCCCCCACAGAAATGAGACTGGATATCACTTCTTGAACATCTTTGGATGTCTCGTGCCCAGCATGCACAGCCTGCCGTAGCACAGCACCCAAGAATGAGCTCTCTGACCTCCAGAGATAACACCAAGGCGCCACAAGGAAGCCAGGCCCTCAGCAATCATCGTGGTCACACATTTCAAGAAGTTCTGTAACACTAAGCTGCAGTCCCAAGTTCTCTAATGTATGTTCCAAGTAATGGGTCACAGCC
Source organism: Machaerirhynchus nigripectus (assembly GCA_013397975.1). Lineage (NCBI taxonomy): Eukaryota > Metazoa > Chordata > Aves > Passeriformes > Dicruridae > Machaerirhynchus > Machaerirhynchus nigripectus. Next base: position 18,451 of record VZRQ01001714.1, on the reverse strand, counting down.
CCCCCCTTTTTTTTTTCCAAAGATGTTCCCCCCACGCACTTTCAGATGAGCAGACACACAGTTCACTGTCTGCTGCACCATTTATCTGGTTGGTAGGCTTTGAAATCTGACTTGATACTTGTTCCAAAACACGTATAAGCGGCCACTGTCACCTATTATTTTGAAGTGGTCTTAATTCTCTAAAGTAAAGAAATATCAATTTTTCTCTCAAAAACAGAAATATTATCAACAAGATCAAAAGCAAGTGACAAAAGCAGCAGATCTAGCAAAATGCAGCATTACAGTTAGATTCTGCTGTCATTTTTGTACAGGACTCAAAAATTAAATAACTGATTTATTATCCATTTTCATCAACCCAAGTCTAGATCTGGTGTGGTGTTTTAAAATTTGAAAAGTGTTATTTTCAGTATTGGTGTCCTACTGCTGCTACTTGCTTTCACTATCACAAAGCCACCATTGACTTCAGTGATCACAGTGAAAGCTACTGATAGTGATATCACTACCACTATTTTGGTACAGTTTATCTGTAAAAAATACACCTTTTAAATAGAAACTGTAGCTCTGGGTTGGTGAAACAGGTTTTCAGAGTGACATGCTAAGTATAAAAATACAAAGTGAAAAGACCTTTGTCAATAAAATTTAACACTTAATTTGTTAGCAAGCGGAATCTTGTGTGAGGCCTCCCAGAAGGCTCAGAGCAACTAAATAATGTCCTGAAAACTGGAAATACACAGTTCTGCCCACCAAGATGTGACATGGGGTACTGGAAAGGAGCTGTTGGTATTCCAGCTGCATCAGTGGCAGCTGAACTCTACAGTCAAGGTATAAAGCAGAGAAGTATGAACTGTTACATTATGCTTTCTTTCTCTTGAGGACTGTCATGAGCCTGACTGCTAACGATGAAATGAGGAAATAATTCTGTGCTATAAGAAATCCACTGTGACTTATTTAGCACTGCCTTCTACAGGCAGGGACACTGAAGCCACCACAACCATCAGCAGCTGCACCAGACAGGAATGACTTGCAAAGCTCCAAGGTGGCTTAAGGAGGTAGATCATTGGGTACGGGGAAAAAACAAGTTGGGAAAAAAGCAGAGCTGGGTCTTCCTGGAAAGCAGCCTAGGAACTGTGACATGAGCAGCTCTGCTTCAGCTGCAGACAGGGGCAAGGAGCACATGCACATTACAGAGCTGAAAAAAAAGTGCCATCCATGGAAGTCAGAGTTAAGTTTATGCCCATGGGCACAACTTCATTCCCCGATTTCAAAAGTCTTGCTAGACCAGTCTGGAAGGTCACAAGATACCACAGAACAAAGTCTGCTGCATAAACCAAAATTCTGTGCTGTTAACAGGGAGTCTTCAGGGAAGAGGAAGCGCAAAAGAAATAATCCCTATTTTACTACAACAACCTCAGTAGTCACATTCCAGGAGGACATGTGGCTAAGCCATCATTAGGTAAATGATACTGTCCAGTTCTCAAACATCCCTTCATTCTCCTAACTCCCCCAAAAAGCTCAGCTTAGATCTCCTTCATTTCCAGGACTCATCTGCAACCACCAGCAGTCACCTACCCCATGACCTCATGTGCCAGATGCAACAAATAGGTCAGTTTGTATCTGACCTACAGATCTCCAAGTGAGGCAAAGATCAGATACAGGAAGCTTGCAATTTAGAGCAGCCTCAAAACAAAAAAGAAAAAAAATTGCATCACAGGGTGGGATCCCCTTAAGGGATGGCTTCTTAACCCAAGTTGAGCACTGCAAGCTTTCTCCATTCCCTGATCTTTCCTTCACCTCCTATACAGCCTGACGGAAGCAAAATCTTTCATATTTTAGAGGCCTATATTTACACTGAACAATTAATAGGAACATTCATGTCATAAATACAGGCTACTTCCCAAAATCTTGGGAGATCCTCCTTCCACTGCTTATAGCAGTCAAACATGTGAGAAAGACAAGCATAAGACAACTTCCTCATTTTATGATGTGGCCCAAGGTATCAGAGAATTAAGGTTGGAAAAGACCAATCCTGGTCCCCTGGGAAAAGAGTCCGACCCCCACCTGGATACAACCTCCTTTCAGAGAGTTTTAGAGAGTGATAAGGTCTCAACATTTCCTTCACTGAGAACACAGAACACAGACCTCTAAGAGCTCAAACAGAACAACAGTCTTTGCAGTCTGCTTCCATAAAAGTAGATGACACTAAATTAAAGGGATTTCCCCACAGCTACTGCAGGCTACATGCACTGAAATAAAATACTAAATACTTGTTTGCCAGCATCCAAGAGTAAGCTATTGAGGATCATTCTAAGATATGTATTAAGATGTGCTATTACAATTAATTAGGTTAATTTTGTATATTTATTTGTACATTAATAGCAAAACGCAGTAGTAGACTTGAGGAAAGGTGGAGAATTTAATATTACTGAAAATAAACTGTTTGAAACTTTTTTTTCTATAATTAATGATTGTCTCCCGCTCACCTACATCTTTTCAGATCACTACATGCACACTTATGACTGACACCACACAGATCATGACACTTACGTGACAGGAGGCCAGATGAATGCAGAATTTAAGATAACCAGAGTTAAAAATGCTGTAGGTGGGGGATGATGCCTTTTCCTGGTCTTAAAATCAAGAGGCGAACACGGTTAGAAGGGGAAAAGGGTATTACCTTGGTATTTNCTCTAAAATGTTTAGTCTCTTAGCTTAACAAACAAGTCCAAGAATGTAGGCAAAAGCACCAAAAATACAGAAGTTGCAAAAAGGTATAACAGGGGTATAAAAGAAAAGACAAAAATCATCATGGCATCAGGGACAACGGCAACATGATAGGGGACACAAAAAAATTAATCTTTTAACTTGCTGGGGAGGTTAGGAGGGCAACATTACACCAGCAATGGAGCTTCTGTCAAAGACAAGGTAACTTATACAGATTTACATCTTCATACAGACATGTAGGTGCAACCCCATGGGCACTTTTCTGCAGTAAATGCCACTTGGCAATGGGAACTTCGCCTCTCATTTCAGCTGAATACCTCCAAGAGCTGTGCAACTGCGCCTCCCAAGAGGTAGTCCTTCTCCAAAACTAAGGGAACCTTCCTTTAAGTTCTATGTGCAAAGCAAGAGGTCCAACCAAAGGGATAATCAAATGTCAAGATTCTGATTTATGTGCAGGAAGAAAATGCAACATTTCACTTCAAATGTGCATTTCAGGGAGTAATAGAACTCACCTTGACACTAAGAACGAAAACTATTCAGAAGTAGCAACTAAACTGATTTGACTCCCTTATCTGACTGTGGAAGGAGAGGCAGTATCACAGTACCTTCCCCTACTCGTTCAGTGTCTGTTTGTTAATTTCTAGGAAAAATGTGAATTTCTTCTACTTATTACCAATTTAACAAGCACTATGAAGTTACATAAATGCTGCATGATCTTATGAATGCATCTGCTGCTTAATAATGTTCTTCTACCTGCCACCTAAACAATACTGGTCATCCCTCTTACACTGCATTTTTCATCCACAAAACTCATTTCCCACAAGTAGTACCCCAACAGCACGTGAAGGCCCCAGCTGCAGACATCACTGCTGCTTCACAAAAACCAGCTCTACCATGTTCAGACACGGGGGGGTAAGAAAATCACACACCTTGGTACAACGTTTCAACTATGGTAGCATCAGACAGCTCTAAAGGGGTTTGATTCTGACACTGCAGGTGATGGTGCAGTAATGCCAACAGAGAAACTCCTGTCAGAGAAGAGGAAATGCCAGCACAGCCACAGCAGCAGAACCTGAGATCCACGTGGGAACATCAACACCAAGAGGTTGTCCAAACTTGACAGCACACTCCTTAAACACAGGTACCAGTAAGTACTACTCCATAGCAATTTAACTATTTTTATTTAGAAAAATAAATCACTGGCAAACAAGGTGCCAAGTGAAACAGGTAATCTCCTTATGAAAATGAGTTCATTTCAGCCAGTGACATGAAAAGAATGTGGAAAGATTCTCAAATACTGCAGAAAAATCATGAAAATGAAGCCACTGGAGCAGGAGCGTGTTCCTTCTTTCCAGCTGTGTGAAGCCTGACAGACCTTCAGCTACTCATTAATGAATTGCTCTAAATCAGTTTGTTCCATTTTTGAGTTCTGGCTGTGGAAGTGAGAAAGCCCCGAGGAAAAAGTTGTGAAATGACCTGTAGTTGAAACTTGTTTTCCTGTTTCAGTTGGTAAATCTGCATATCTTCTTACCAATCCCTCTGGAAGCACAGTTTCCTGGAGTCAGAAAATTCCTACCTAGTTGTGCTGAAGAATCTTTAAGGAAAGTGAGTACTAATGCACTGGAACCAGTGCTGCACTCTATTAAAGCAGCTTCATTCCCCGATTTTAAAAAAAGATAAAATAATAATCAAGAACAAATTAAAATAATCTCCAAAGATGAACAGGCTTTTTCTAGAATATCCCTGCTGCTTGTCTGGAAAATTGAAATAAATTACCTTTAAACTGAACACAGAAACTGAAGCAGAGTCAAGCAAAACCCAGAGTGCTGATGATGTTGCCTGACCTTTTCCAAGCAGCACAGAAGTCCTAAACTGTTCCTCAGTTCCACAGGCACCACACATCCCCTGAACCCTGAGAGCTCCTTTTGAAAAATGACTGCTCTTACACATTTTCACTTTCATCCAGAAATCATAATAAAAATCAGCCCTTCCATCATTCTCCACAACCGAGTAGCAAATAGTGGTCTAAAAAGCAGAGGGCATAAACTATTCCATTTCTTTCAAACTACTACGGAGGACTTGGCTTAATTAGCAATTAAAAGCAAGTAGTACAAACGTTCCTTTCTCACTGCACATAATGGAGTCGTCATTGTTCTCAGATTTTTGGCCACAAGGCGAGCAAGCTCCAAGTTTGCAACTGGCACTACAGGAAAACATTCTACCATTCAAAAGCAGAAAACAACCCACCACCAGAAAGAAAATCAACTAATAAGGAAAAACACAATTTAGGATGACAGCATTTTTACTGGCAGGGAATAAACAGACTGCAACATTCCAATTCCACGATCTTCCTCACGGAGTTTGAGCACATCTGCGCTCACAGATTAACTGAAGACAATCTCCAAGATCAGGGATCCCAGTCCTACGCAATGATCACATCGCTACCATCCACAATTATCTAAGGAACCCTTACACAATCTTCCACAATTCTTTCACCTGTCCCAAATACATCTGCCTCCGATATATTTCCATACTACAATGCAACTTCTGCTGTGCTCTCCACCTTTTTTAACATAGCAAATGCCCCCTTTCCAGGTTTCCATTCAACCACTAACAGTCTTTTCAAATTATTTATGTCAAGTAAACTTCTAAAAATTACTTGTACTGAGACTACACAAAGAAAAAAATCCCACCAATTCAGCAAAGACGGACAGTGTATAACTAATGCCAGAAAAGTGTCAGAACTAATAAATTTTTAACACATGAACTTGCAAGTTAACAGAGACCTTTAAAGGTAGAAAATGAGACCTAATTCTGCTCATTAGTTAACAAGGACTCTGATGGTTTCTGGGATCTCATCTTACTTAGGCAACAAAAATTAACTCTGCTATAAGCATAAACACCTCCAAATCCTCCCCATACAGAACCACGATGCATTAAAGCCATTTCAGCTATGAATTTCCTCCACACAGCAACTACAGTTAAAAAAGCCCTCAAGTACAAAAACGTAACTTGTTAGTCAAATTCCATGTGCTCCTATAGTAAAGGTATGATGTGGATCTGGCACAGGGCGGGATTTTTGGTGTTGTTCTGTGCAGGGCCAGGAGTTGGGACTTCAATGATCCTTGTGGGTCACTTCCAACTCAGGATATTCCATGATTCTAAGTCTACTTGAGGGGTTTCAAAAAGGCACCAGAAAAGGCTGGCTCAGAGACACATCTCTGTCGTACCGCCTGATGCTTCCAGTTTTGTTTTCATGCACAGTACTTTTTTTTTAGTACTGTCTTCTTCAGCAAGGAGTACAGAAGTATGTACTGTTCTGATTTGAAATTAGCTGAACAGTTTCTTACCGTAATTTATTTTTCAGAAATTATGAAGAGTAAAAGCTATACTCACCCTTTCCTTTGAATTAAAAAAGGAACAAATGAACATTCATTTCTGCTTAAAATCAAGTAAAAAGCTTTTTTAAGTAGCAAAAAAGACCTTTAAGCCAAATTTGTTGATAATTTTAACAGGTAACACTTGAAATCTGATAGTCCTTCAGAATTTTGTCGTCTCCCACTCTTGAAAACTTGCAATGTTCAAGTATTAACAGAATCACAAATTCAAAGGCTCTGCCCTTCCAACCATTAAAACCCAGGAGAGATTAAAAATACTCGGAAAACAACACATTTCTGTGCACCACACCAGAGACTAAGAACAAATAAAGCTTTGAGAACCATGATATGCAAAATCTACCCTTGTATACTATATTTGTAACATGCCCAGAAGCTCCATTAAAGTTTACCAGCCAATGTACATAATTTTTGCAGCTCTTTATTCTTCCTAGTATCAATCCACTTTTTCTCTCCTGCCAGAGGTTGCTTATGACATGCTTTATGATGTTATACAATGGATGTTCTCCGTTTTACTTATCCTTCCACTTTATCTTAGGCTCTTTCTGCACTTTGTTGTACTAAACTGCACCGTTAAATTCTCTGGATCAGCATCATTCTCCCCTACACAGGCTTTCAATTCCACACTTTAAACTATTTCTTGCCCTTTCAACATATCCATCTGTACTTCCACACTTGCTCAGCTTTCTTTATCCTTCAAATCTAAAGGCAGGAAAACACGACATGAGAACAGACACATGAGAGTTCTTGGCCTTCATTTTCACCTTGAGGAAAGAGCAGAAGCTATAGTTTCTTTACTCTTTGCTTCCTTGAGGGGTAAGGAGGGAAAAGGGAAGCAGCAGTCTAAGATAAAAGGATAGAGAACACAGCCAACATCTTATTTTTATTTCAGAAATGGCAGAGTTCTGTTATACTCTGAACATGTAATTCTTACTAAGCTTTTTCACACCCTACACTAACTCTGCAATTTTGTTATCTTTTTAAAATCTTTTGAGGCAGGCCCCAGCACCATCAAACACTTAAACGCTACTTAAGTTAGCAGTAATGTTTAGATGGTAACCACGCACAAGATTCAGGTAGCTGCTTCTGGAAAGAATAAAAACACTATGATTCACACTGCCATTCCCCTCAACCCCAAAATGGTCTGCATCACTAAGTCACCCATTCAATTCCACAGTTTTCTACTCTGCCTCACATCTAACCTAAGTGTACTTTTTCAACCTTTCTTCCACTTCCTTTCACTGAAAATGTCTTCCTTTTATTGTAACACTATTTTCTGAAAAACCTTCCCAAAAGACTGCTTCATTTCTCCACTTCCCTAAAATGAAATGGTGGCCTGGTTTTCAGTAGTCACAAGTTCAAACATAAGTCATGAAGCACTCAACCTAGATCCCTCAAGATCCTTCCTTCATTCGGAGTTTTCTCCTATATAGTTCTTCTTACATACATTCTGGCATTCTCTGCTGCTGCACCCATGTTCAGATCTGAACCTGTCTCACATCTGCTCGTGGCAGTGTACCTGCACAAAACACTTGCTCTTCCCTCACAGACAGTGACAAAGCCAAGTCACTGCATTCATTCCATCCCTCCTCTCCATGAAGAAAGAGAAGTTGTGGATGTTCCATCCCTGGGAGGGTTCAAGAACAGACTGAATGGAGCTTTAAGCAACCTCGTCTAATGGGAGATGTCCCTGCCCATAGCAGGAGAGTTGGAACTGGATAGTATTAAAGACTCCTTCCAACCCAAACCATTCTGTGATTCTACGGAATCTAGTCCTGGCACCCTGTGCTTCCAAAAGAGGTAATTCCATTCTCCGTAACAAAATAAGGAGCAATAGTTTTAGAAATATTCCTTACAGAAACAGTGTCACACTAACCAGGACCCACCCTAGCCTCCAAAATCTCTCTCTCAAAACACCTGCAAAGCTTTTTAAGTCTGCAAAATGAACTGTATTCACAGAGTCAGAGAACACCTGAATGTGAGGGTACAAAAATGGTATAAAAGGCCAAGAAATTCTTTGTTCTGGGTCCCCCTCTGCAGGCACCCAGCTCAAGACCTGCTGCTGTACCACTCTATTCCAATGCCTTAGTCTCTGCTGCAGGAAACTCAAGGTCGAGCTCAATGGAGGAAGTGTCTCCAAGAGTCTGCATGAGGAAGGAGTTGCAAGGGGCACCCATCCATCGGCTCACTGGACACTCCTGCTGCAAAGGGACTCCAGACCCAGCAGTTAAATACAGTCTTGGGTGGGTGTACGTGACTCCTTGAATCATGTGAGAATGCTCAAGCAGCAGTTTCTCCTTTAACATGAAGGATCATCTATTCCAACCTTTCTTGGCAAAAGCTCAGGCTAGACAAGATGGCTCAGCACCCTGTCCAGCAGCATCTTGAAAGTGTCCAACACTGGAGAATCCACCACTCCCCTGGAGACATTCTTCCAATGGCTGACTGCTCTCTTTGTGAGTTTTTCTTGTGCTCAGTAGGAAGTCAGTCCCCAGGAGTAACTTGTACCCATTAAATCTTGTCTTATCAATGTAACTCCTTGTAAAAATGGGGTTTCCATCTTCTTTGTAGGCACCCCTTAAATACAGGAACATGCTGATAATATCTCCCCCAAAGCTTTCTTTTCTCAAGGCTGAACAAACCAGGATCTCTCAGCCATTCTTCACACCACAGCTTCTCAGTCCTTTGATCATCTTTGTAGCCCTTCTCTGCACCCTCTCCAGCAGGGCCACATCTCTTTTGTTTAGTGAGCACCAAAACTGCACACAAATACTCCAGGTGTGGCCTGACCAGCGTTGAGTAGAGTGCAATGATGACTCCTTTGTCTTTGTTGGTGATGCCCTTGCTGATGCAACCCAGCATCCCACTGGATACAGCATCCAACATCCCAGCATCTCCCTTTGCCACAGCAGCACACTGCTCATTTTTGTTGAACTACATCCACCAGGACTCCGAGGTCCCTTTCCACAGAGCTGCTTCCCAGCCAGACAGATCCCAGACCGTGCTGCACTCCTGGATCACGTTCTCCCTGGTACAAGACCTTACATTTGTCTTTGCTGAACTCTGTAATCTCACCAGCCCATTCTTCTGCAGGGTGACTCTCCTTTCTGCAGGTCCACTTCCCCACTCAGTGTGGTACCATCAGCAAAATTCTTCAGGGTGCACTTGATCCCACCATCCAGATCACTTACGACAGTATTAAACAGTGGCCCCGTATCAGTTCCTGGGGACCCCACTTGTGACAGGCAGCCAGTTTGAGAAGGAGCATTTCCCACCCTGCTCTGAGTGCTGCCCATCAGCCAGTTCCCACCCACCACACAGATCCCTTGTCTGGAACGTAACAGGTCAGTTTCTCTAGGAAAAGGCTGTGGGAAACTGCATGGGAAGACCTGACACCCAGGAAAACAATGTCCACCACTAGTTCCATATACACAAAGCAGGTTACTCTGTGCTAGGAGGCAAACAGGTTTGCCAAGAATCATCTGCCCTAGGTGAAATCTGTGCCAGCTTCTTCCAGTCACGTGATTCACCTGACTTGTGACAACCCTCAGGAGGATTCGTACCATGACTTTCCCTGGGACTGAAGTAAGACTGATGGGCTGATAATTTCCTGCATTCTTGTTTAAACCCTTCTTGAAGATGGGGCAACATGAGCTGTCTCCCAGTGTTCTGGAACATTACCCAGTCTCCATGACTTCTCAAAGATTATGGAGAGCACCTCCCAACAGTATCCAGACAGCTCTCTGAACACCCTCAGATAGGTAGTTTGTAGGGGTCAAGCTCCTGTAATAGCTCACACACGCCAAAATCCCTACACTGACAGTAGGTCTGCGCATGAAACTGGAAAGCTGGTAAAGACAGAGCTGAAAGAAGTGCAGAGAACCTCTGGCTTTTTTGCATTGTTGGCAACTAATTCCCCTCTCCTGCTTTACGGGGGGCCAGCATTTTCCTCTGTTTGTGCTCGTTGTTTATGATCCTGAAAAATCCTTTCCTGTAGTTTTTGACATCTCCAGCCAATTTCAAGTCCAGCTGAGCTTTTACTTTTCTAACTGCACCTCTGCACGCTCTGGCAATGCCCTTGCAGTTCTCAGTGGGTATTAGTTCATTTTTCCATCCCTGGTACACTCCTCTTTTGGTTTTGAGGAGCCCCAGGAGCTTGCAGTTAAGTCAAGGGGATCTCTTACTCCACCCACTTCCCTTCCATTTAAAGGGGATGAAGTGGTTTCACGATTCCAGGAGAGCATTCTGCAAGAACTCCCAGCACTCACCAGCTCCTTTATCCTCCATGGAAGCTTCCCATGGAATCCCTCCCAGCTCAGCTCTGAGCAACCAGAAAGCTGGCTCTTCGAGTTTCTAAAACCTCTTAGTACTAACCATCAATAGTGGTTATTTAAAACTAGTGAGTTTTCTATTTTTACTAGGTTATTTCTTATCTGAAACAGTTCTCCAGCATGGTCCATCCCACAGATCAAAAGATGGTTTCACTGAAAGGTACGAGAAGCAACAGAGAATACTTAACATTCTGTTACCTAGAAGAAAAATACCTTAAATAAAGCCTTAACTTCAATTCATTATTCTACTCTGTATTCCTGTGCAAGTAAGATCTCAAATTGTAAGATAATGAAAACATTACTTAAATACAAAGTTAAAATGGACTAGAGTGGAAGCAACAGAAGAATACTAACAAAAAGAAAATAAATCTCTTGGTTCTATTTTAAAAGCTGTTGCACTGGATCTCTTGTCTAATGCTGCAAACAATATTCTGAAATTGTTCAGAATTTTAAATTCTCAAAATGGAAGCAGAAATTTAATGAAAAGCACATTTACAATTCAGTCTGCTCTAGATTAATAACCAATCAATATTGAGAAGTGAATCATAATCCTCAAATGCCACTGTGAGAAAAGGAAATGACTTAAAGCCATTTTAACAAACAACAATTAATTTAACAACTTACCACAAAAGAAATTCATATGCAGACATAGAGTGTTCTATTTGTAATGCATCACACACTTTCAGTCACTCCCTTTACAAAACTGTAAATGAGCTCTTAATTCTACATCTTAATTAAATAACCTTCTGCCATGAATGCTGCATAGTGAATCCAAGAACCATAAAGCAAGGTAATTTGTCAATACAGCTCCGAGGGTGATCCATGCACCCTCTCACACTCCGAAGTGAAAGTACCTGCTAAATAATATTCTTCAACTCCCAAATATGCTTATTGGGGTTTTGTTCATTTAACATGGTATTTTATGTACATAAGAAATACCTTCCTATGATACTTTAAATAGAAAGAATAGTATTCAGTATCAAGAAAAATATCTGAACCACTGAGAAACTTTGACCAACAGAGGCTAAATTTTAGAAATGTACCATTCAACAGACTTTAGAATGGCCACAAGCAAAATATCAAATGGCCCAATCTATTTGTGACACTACCAGTAGAACTCATCTTGAAAACAAGCTTTGAACCAACACACATTTAAACAGGCCAGTCTTGGAAAGAGCTTTTCCACAGAGGAATTACTCTGCTATGGCTATTTCATTAGTCTGCTTATCCATAAAGCGGAAACATGTAATAAATATTTAAGTATTTTCTCTTGCTTTACTGAACTTCCTTCACCCAACAAACTCAGATTAAATTATATTAAACACAATTCCTTTCTTTCCTCATACCAAAAATGTTCTGTAAGGTACTAAGGTTATCCTCTCAGGTGCCCCTGAAACTCTAGCAGCCTTCGCAGGGCTCCATACAAGACTCACTTATTTCAATTTTTTCTGGTTTTAACTACAAAAAAGTTCTGCAAGATTAACATTGCTACCATTTTCTACAAAGAGTCAACTAGTCTCTATAAGGATACATCAAGTTTAACAAGCATCACTTCAATGTTTAACTGTGAAAACAAATTACTCGAACCTTATGCTTCAAGCACTAGAGCTGCAGCACTTCACCAAAAAAAGGGGTTAAAACAAAAAAGAAATTTACACAAGTTTTCTATGTAAAATACAAGGTAGGTTTGACACTAAAGGACTGAAGCTGCATCTATATACCTATCTGCATTCAGGATCAGCAGGACAATGGTTCAGCTCCCAGAATTACCTGATCCAATACTAAAACCTGCTACCCAGCTCAGTGCTGCACTCACCTCACACTCACAGCCCATCTCCTTAATTCCTTTCTGCAGAAGCTCATCCAAGCCCTTTAAGCAGTAACTAGTTTTTACACAGCTATTTAAGTATTCACCAACTACAAATATACACGTTTCCTTCCCTTTCAGACTGTTGAAAATACAGCAAAATCCCTCCCATTATCCAAAAATTTTACTAGGTGAAGACCAAGAAGAACTATTTTTGTTCCGTAATCTGAGAATGACCTAAAGTTTAATTGATGAATCTGTAAGGCTGGAAACCAGAACTTAATTTCTTCACAGAACATAAGTTTGCCTAATTGTCAGTGGGATAAAGAACAACAGTGGGCCATGGCGTACGATTATGGTACTGGAAAGTCTTGTGACAAGTGTTAATCAGGAAAAAGTCACTTTATAGCCATAAACATTTTCCATTACTCTCTTAAATTTTGTCTCATCTCATTAATGTAATGAAAACAAATGTTTCTACACGCACCAAGTTATCCAAGTATGAAACATCTACTCTTTTCTAAAATGGTATAACAAACATATGGCAGAGCTTTTAGAAGATGCTTTCAACACTTACTTCATATGGTATCAACATTTGCAGATAGTTTTACCTCTATAATTACCAAGTCCACTCAACCCACTACGGTGAACAAACAGCTATGCAGGCTGGCAAGAGGCACAGAACCATGCTGAAAGCACATCTGAATAATACCATGCACAGACCAAGATTTAGACTGTCTATTCCTTCTTCACATACTGTACCTGGAGAGAAATTTGAAAGCTAGAGGCCATGGTTATCATGATGCACAAAAGGATCAATGGTTAAATTACTGGAATGGAATGAAAACAGTTGTGTCCTGCACTTGCCAGTTTTTCCTCATACTTGGGAAAGTTAAATAATTTATCAGAACCTCTATTCCTCAACTGCTAAAATACAGCACTATTTCCCTCTCTCCTCCATCCTGAACCACTGCCCACCTTGGCTGTTTGATTATTAAAGTCAGGAGGGCATGAATTACCTTAACTTGATGCACATGTACCACTTAGAAAAATGGACCACTTCAGCCTCCAGACTCAGTAGATCAGTACTTAAAAGCTACAATATGTAACATGGATTCAACAACAACAAAAAAATCTTACATTATATTCCCTATTAATAGTCTCCTGACAGTGAAGATAAAGCTTGCTGAAATGCAAATGCCAACACACCAAGTGTCCTGCAATCCTAATTACACCTCTACAAAAGCACGTTGTCTCTGGACATGAGATCCATCCTTCTCTCTTCATTAACACATTAAAATGACAAGTGCAATGTTTCTGACTTCATCAATTTTCTTGCCTTCAGAAAGCAGTACCAACACTGTACTTTACTTGAGGAACAGCCAAAACATTCAGGGATATATGTTTAGAACAATCAAATCCCACTATTTAAAAAAAAAAAAAAAGCCTCGAACACTAGTTGTGAAAGTATCAAAACATGCTAAGTATTTCATACTTACAGTACTGTGTAATGTCCATTTAAAAAGAAGTTGCTTTTAATACCAGATGAAGTACAAATACTGCAAATCTGTAATTAAGTTTAAAGTACCAGGATACACAACCATTATATACACTATGGCTGTAATTACCAAGTATAAATATGGCACAACCATGAACTATAGAATGTGTCACCCATTACACCCTAAATGGATCCTAAAAAGATGCACCCTATTAACACAAAGACCAAACTGCATGCAAAAAAAAAATAAAAAAATACTGATCTTACAAAACATCTATGGCTCAGTTAAAATTATCCAATGAATACACTTTAAAAAAGTGACACCTTCAAAAAAGGCTAGAAAACTGGTTCCACCCATAACACAATTTACAAAATTTTATCCAACTTGCTCCACAGGACAGACAGTACACTAGATAATAAACAAATAATAGGGAATGCACAATATATTAAAAAAAAACAACGAACAAACCAAACATAAAGGAACAACTCAGATATAAATTTATAGAAATTGGGAGAGGCTGCCCACTTCCTGGAATGCCTTACAAATGTCTCCTGGTACCAATTCCCAGTTTCTCAATTCCCAGTACTGCCATTATGTAAGGCAAACACTCTTAATTCTTTTTCAAGCAATATTTCTTTGTTTTGATGAAAATAAATCAAGCCAAAATGTTTCTGAAGTTAATAAAAAAGAAACAAAACCACTTTAGTACACTGAGACTAACCTGCTAAAATGTTTTCCCGCATAATTATTTTTCAAGCCATTTGTTATAAATAAAACTGAGGATATTTAATTATGGATTAGTAGGAAATTAACATTACTGTCAATACCAAATGGACAAAGTCAACATATCCTAATTTACACTATTCGAAACTATTTTTAAACAAGCAATAGCTACAACTGTAAGAAAAATGAAAGAATATTGTCACTGTGCAATTATTTTGTAAGCTTCATAGAAGCACAGATAAGCACGTTGGTAATTTTTGTCAACACATGTGGCCTTTACACAAAGAAAATACCATTTTTAAAATCAGCTGGAAAACAAAAGGGCCGCAAAACCATGAGAGGTAACACAGACTAAAACGTGGCATATTGTGTGGAACTACTTCATCTCTCTAAATCGACTTTAACATCAATACTTTTAAATGGAAACATGCTTCAGATTTTGTCCACAGGATATGACAAACTGATTAAACTCAATGAATAGGAATTAACAAGCATCTTATACCCAATACATCGGACCAGCTACATCAAGCTACGTCTGTACAGATGCCAATTACAGCTTATGAAACGATGGTTTGTCACTGCAATCAAGTCAACTTTGGCTAAACACTGGAAACATAATCAAAAACAAAAAAAAAAAAAAGAAGGTAAGAAAAAAAAGAAGGAAGAAAGAGAAAGGAAATGCTTTCCAATTCACTTCCAATACAATGGATATCCTCGCCCTCCCCCCCAAGTAAGCTTTAAGCGTCACCTCCTGCCAGAATGTCTTCCTGGGAGAAAGACATCAAGACAGCACTAGGGGTTTTGTTTCGGGCTTTTTTCCTCTTCGCGTTAATGTTCTTGTCAACTACGGAAGTGTAACAGCGAGCACTTTCTCCTACACAAGACTGACTATGCTGGGTTTCCAGCATTTCAACCAGTTTGAAAGGTGATCTCTCAATTTCCCTCCCCTCTTCCCCAAAACCACACTAACTGCAAACTATGATTTTCAAGCTCCTTTTTCTGCAAAATAAACACAGAATTTTTGGCAACAGAAAATTCCATTCCTTTGTCACACATACTCACAGCGTGTACACCATTACGGGAAAGTTTCTTTCGGCTTATCACATAGCCAGTACATGCAGCAACATTACAATATTCCTGACCCTTAATCTATACCTTCAATAATTCATAAAATTGTATAGATCTCATGTCTTATCTGCCCTTTTGATTTGCTACACCCAGCAGCAGGGCTTGGCTTAGTTCATGATACTACAGCCCATACATCCTACAAAGCAGAACTACCAAAAACGGGGGACTGCAGACCTGGAGCATGAAGAGAACCCAAAACTAAATTAAAGCTCTAGACACAAAGCTTCCTCCATCCCTCAAAGAGATCCCAGATTTCTTCTTATTAAATCCTGTCAGGGTGTGGCTTCATTAAACCAAAAGTTCCCACTGCAAAGGCCGCCTGCAATCCCCTCCAAGCTGATGCACACCTTAGTGAACCCCACCAAAAAAAGGGAGTGTCTTCTTGCACCCAGGCAACAAATTTAAGCCCACAGCAGACTCCTCCTGCTCCACAAGTACCCAGGGAGGGAACAGAGCTGTTCCCCAAACACAACCCAGGGCCTCCTGTCAGTTTCCCCAGAGAGGTACCCTGGCTCCTGCCACCTCAACCACAGGTACCCAGGGAGTGCTGCCAGGCCCCACAGAGCACTCACTGCTACAGCCTGGCAGCCTCTGGAAAAGGTTCAATAGCAGGTGTGCTCCTCTGGCATCGAGGGGAGCACTGATAAATTTCTGCCTTTGTGAAGGATTCCTCTGGAAACATGACTCAATGGTTTTCCTTACCTGCTACACTTGCACATAAATCTCGTGCTGTAACGCGCTGCCTTGTAGATTCTTAAATCACTCAGTCAGGATTTCATACTTAGGGAGTCTAGGGTCTTTGTTAGCTGTTGTTGCTCCATGCACAAAAGGAAACATTTTGTTGCTATCACTGTAAAACCTATTAATTAACTGCACATATATTCGGCCACAGTTTCTACAATAAAAATAACTGCTACATTGAATTAAAGTGGTCTGCTAGATTAATTGTTCTAAAGCTCTCAATAGAGCACAAATTGCACAAAGCTTCACAGACACAGAAAAGGAATGGAGCAGAAAATACCTTAAAAATAGCAACTTCTTATTGGTAACAGAAACACAAGCACGTTCACTCAAAGTAAAAAGCACAAACAAAACCGAAACTGGTTCAAGCCAAGAAATTCCTCTCCAACATCTCTGCACTGAACAGCAACATTTTAATCCCTCTACTTGCTTAAATAATCTACCTTTCTCAGAGACAAGTTTTACAAAGAAAATGCTTCATGAGTTACTGTGCAATTCATAAAGGCACAAAACACCATCCGAAAACTGAGGTGAAATAGCAAAATACTTGGTTTGCTTGGGTTTTTTTTTAGTATTTACTGCATGGATTTGCAGCTTAGTACATTAAAAGAATATACAGTGGTATTTCTGAAAACGTATTTCAAAACACCCCACAACTTCAGATTGTATATATTAAAATTACAAATGACTGGCATTAAAAAAACATTATACATAAGAAAGACACAAAACTCAACTAATAGGCTGAATTGTTCCTTGCACCACTTAATGTTACAGTACACAAAATAAAACTAACCCAGGGATTTTATGCGACAGATGATCTAATTAGATGTGAAGCTTTTATTTTCTATCTGGCATCCTTAAGCTCTATCCCATACGGGATTCAGAGTAATATTTCCGACAGCCTTAGCAGCATTCACAGAGAAGACAAGAGTTCTGGTCCACCAACAGTTAACGTACATTATTTAACTGCTTTGACATGTCACTCCCCTACCTTTTTGATTAATGGGAAGAAGTGCTCTTATAAATAACTCTGAAAATCGAAAGGAAACCACGACATTTTCTTTTTTTCTTAAATATAAGCACAAAGGAAAGTGTACTTGCTTCTCCTTCCATCTCTCCCCCCTCCCCCCACGTCCTGACATTGAGCTTTTCCAATCCTGCCAGAAATAAACACCCAAACACAAGCAAAGGCCTAGGCTATTCAATTCAACACGCTTCGGAGTCAAATCTTCAGATCAACCAAAACCAACAGCAGAACAAGAAATTCTCCACGATACAGCCCGGGGATACAACAATGGGATGAGTAGTGTCAAACGCCAGGCTACTGACAGGAACAAGCCAGGAAGCAGGCACCAGAGGAGCACTGTCCCCTTCGCTTCAGCCGTGTGGCATTTTAAAAACAGTTCTACTTATTCTGTTACCCGAATGTTTCCCTGGCGTTTGGTGTTTAGACACAGCTGGCAGACACTCGGCCCGCACAGCCTTTGTCAGCAGCTCACGGATGGGCAGCAGAACGTGCTACAGGTTGATAAGGAGGGCACCGGCGCTGCAAAGCAGCAGGAAAGCGCCCAGAAAGAACTTGGGATGCGCAGGAGAGTTTCCGTCAGCCTTCACCGGGGGCTCCACGCTCCCCATATTCGCTCCCGGTGTTTGTTTCGTGTTTACCTCCCCCCCCTTCTCTTTCTCCTCCCTGTCCGGCCATCTTGGGCCGACAGGAGCAGCCATTACTTAACTAAATGACAGGGCCAACAACTTTCCACAGAGGCAAACACCTCTCTCCGGACACCGGGCCGGGCAGCTGCAGCCCGCGGGACGCCCCGCTCCCTGTCAAGTCGGGACGGCGGGCGGGACGCGGGGCTCGGCGAGGACCGGGCACGCTAGATGGGGGCAGCGGGGCCCGCAGAGTAAACAAGTCACTCTGACGGGCTCCCGGAGCCGCTCAGCGCCGCGCCCGCCCCGGCCCGGACCCCGCGCTCCCCGCGGGCTCCGGCCCCGGCTCCGCTCCCGGCGGCTGGGGGCGAAAATCACGAGGGAGGGTCCGGGGAGCGGCAACGTCAGCAGCGCCGAGCGCGCCCTCCCTCCCTCGCTCGCTCTCCCCCCGCTGCC
>VZRQ01001712.1:592771-610041 GCA_013397975.1 Machaerirhynchus nigripectus | reverse complement strand
GGAGATGGCAGTGATTAATATCCACAATGCACTGCAATATCTTAACACCTCCATTAAATTGGATTGTCAATACAATTGTATCAATCTGGACTGTGACAAGGATGGGAAAGCAATACATCTATTAAGAGGGATTGAGAACTAACCCAGCAAGGAGTAAAGAAGAGGACAAGACCGGGCTGGGTGTTGCTTTTGCCACAATAAAACAACTATACCCTACCGTAGGTTGCAACCCTACAGGTATGGAGGGTGGGAAAGCATCCCATACCGGACCTCTGTTAATCCTCCTGTGGCAACTACTAGTTTATCCAACAAGGATTCATATGGATTCGTGCCACAAATGTTACCAATCCCTCTATGTGAAGAATACCCAGGGATCTCTCCTTAGAATGCATACCCACCTTGATAATGAGTGCTTTGACCCATCTAAACCAGAAACCTGCAGTGAGGATGGAAAAACCTATTGGCTTGCTGAAAGCTTGGGAATGGTTGCACAGCAGTTAAGAGGGGAGTGTCCAAGTGGAGAAAAATGGATATGCTTGGAGAATAACTTGGGGGGAGGAATTATGGAGGGCGGACAACACTATCAAGGTTTGGTAAGAGAGCAGGAAGTGGTAAAAGCAAAAAGACCAACACCTCTCCCGTCGGGTATGGAAGACTGGAAGTCCTTGGAGTTGGGTAAAAATTTGTTTGTAGATCTTAGCAAGAGAATCAGCAGGGAATGCAACTTAACCAGCTGTTGGGTTTGTGGAGGAACACACATGGCAGAGGTATGGCTGTGGAGAGGAAGTAGCCTGAGCCTGCCTGACCTATTGAAGTGAAACCACACTACCCAAAAAAAAAAAGATCGAGCAGGAGGGTGGACTCTGAGCACACCAGGTGGTGGTAGGTGAGGAATGCCTCTGTTGCCTGGGAGAAAAATTTGGGGATGAAGTCAGAGATACCTCCTGTAAGAGGTATTTGGCAACAAATGGAACAGCCACTTGGTGGATACCCAAAGAACCAGAGGTGTTTTGGGCTCTAAAAAGGAGGGGCAGGAAATGTATCAAAGACAACCAAGAAAAACTGTATTTATGTTATGAACTGGTCATAGACCCATATTCTGAGATCCCAGAAATATCTAAATTTTTGAAAAATGTAAAGAAACAAGGAGAAAATTATTGGGAGGCACCAAACGGATTATTCTGGATACCTGGAAAGAGGGCATATCCAAAGTTACCTCCCTGCTGGAAGGGAAGCTGCACACTGGGAGTGATCCAACTGGGGTTTTTCCTATTACCGGGGAGGGATGGCGACGAATTAGGGATACCCTTATGTGATGAATTAAAAAGAGATAAAAGAGATTTAATAGGGGGATCTCAGAAATGGGAAAATGATGAATGGCCTCCAGAGAGGATAATACACACTTATGCGCCAGCAACATGGGAACAGGATGGAAGGTGGGGATACAGGACTCCAATCTATATGTTAAATAGAATCATCAGACTCCAAGCAGTCCTAGAAATCATAACTAATCAGACTGCTTCAGCTCTGGAATTAATTACCTACCAACAAAGACAAACCAGAGCAGTGATACACCAAAATAGGCTGGCATTCGATTATTTATTAGCAGAGGAAGGAGGAGTCTGCGAAAAATTCAACACATCCGATTGTTGTATAAAAATTGATGATAACAGAGATGCCGTCCTGGATACAGCAACTAATATCAGAAAACCGGCCCATGTTCCGGTTCAGAGGTGGGAGCCCACTTTAAGAACCAATTGGTGGGATAACTTGATGGGGGGGGTTAGAGGGGTGGAAAAAGCTGGGATTTTTCCTCCTTTGTGCCACTACCAGTTTAATGTTCCTCCCTTATCTAATTCTCTGCTTGATCCGGTTAATTACTAGCGTGGTACAAGGTATGTTAACTTTACCGTCAACTTTACCAAGAGACGGAAAGGTGATTTGACCTGATAGGGCCAAAAGGATGATGATCCTTAAGAGAGACAATGAAATAGATGATGTTTCCTAAGAGGCCAAATTGATTTATGGAAGATATGAACGCATAAACGGAATTGGGAATGATTACAGAAGCCAAATGTGAGAAAAAGACAGAGGAGGGATTTTGTTAAAAATACAGTTGAGGAGTTGGCTTTCGTAAATGGTTAAATGGTTATGAAAGTGAGTTAATTATATTATTGTTGGTGTAATTGTTACCTTATTGTCACCGGTTATAATTGTTATGTACTCCTGATAATTGTTGGAAGATACGTTCTTGTTAAAAGTTTGTGTTAAAAGTTCTCGCTGAGAAAGGGGAGGGAAGTGGGTGTTAACGTTTGTGACTTGTTTAGCATAAAGGGATAACTGGAAGAGAACCACTGGACAACAACAGGCCAACAGAAATACCCCAAGGAGGCGGGGCTAGGGAGGGTATAAAAACTGTATCCCCCCCCCAGCCAGAAGGCGTGCCTCTGGCTATACCCTGTGTGTAGCAGAGCACCCAGCGCTGTACCCCTCTGCTTTGATGGATGATTATATATCATTTGTCCCCTATTGTCTGTTAATAAACTGTTAAAATTTTAAATTGAGTGAGTTTGTTTCTCACATAATTAACTAAAAACCAGTAGTTTTAATACTTTTGAAAACAAAACTTTAAAAACATAAGTGTTTCAAAAACAAAACTCAAATACTTCAACGCCACTCCTAATTTAGGGTAGATGCCTGAAAACGACTCCCTGGCCCTCACTGCTGCCTTTGAGACAAGAACACAGGTGGCAGGTCCCTCTCCCAGGCAGGCAGACCTGGGGAGCTCGTTAGCAGATGACGTAGCGGACGAGCCCCGAGCCGCGGACCTCTCTCACTCTCTGGCAGTGCCTCAGGATGTTGAGGATGCTGTGGAAGCGCTTATCTAATTTCAGCTGAGTGAACTCCTTGATATCAGCCTCCACAATAAAAAATTGTCCTGGAAAAGAAACAATTTTGTTACAGAAACAACTCTGTTGTAGGACACAGCATTTGACAAGTAACAGCACAGCCTCTTCTTTATAATTCCACAAACCACAATTCATAAGTCTACAAATCAGCAGTAGGATGGCTTCACACTATATGGGGAACTTTGTTCTACTTGTCAAATTTGTCATCAGGAAGAGAATTTCCAGCCTTCCGATGAAGTTCAGACAGTCTGCATCATCCACAGGTCCATGAGCTCTGTCTCCCAGCAGGCACTCAGGTTCTGGAATTAGATCTTTCCCATACGGACAGAACCCTGCATGCATCAGAGCTATGTAGCCCACCACTCCCTTGACTTATATCAGATTTGGAAAAGAATAATTCATCATTACTCATGAAAAGTACAGAAAAAGATTACCACTTGAAACAACATCATCCCTGTGTCTCCAAGAAAATTGCACAGGGAAGTCCTGCATCAGAGCTGAGAGCCCACCCCTTCTTGTAGTTGATTAATTACTTCCATAAGCAAATTGTCATTAGAATTCAGGCTGCCTAGGGCAGTGGTGGAATCACCATCCCTCAAGTATTCAAAAAATATGTGAATGTGCCCCTTGATGACATGCTATAGTGGTGAACGTGGTGCTGGGTTGGCAGCTGGAATTTGTGATCTTACAGGCCTTTTCCAACCTAAATAATGTGTAGCATCATGCTTCCAAGTCTAACGAGAAGGAGGACACAAGGGTAGGAGTGTTCCAGCTTGGAAAAAGAAGACAGAGTTCTCCCTCCTTGTTTTATCCTTAACACAGAGGCAGTGACATCTTAGAGAAGATGGAGCATCTCTTCCTCCTATTAGATCCTTCCAGTTTAACTGGGAAGTAGCTGATCCAAGCTGGAAAGCTGAAGCTGCCAGTAAAGAACTAAGGTCCAAGAACTGTATTTATGTCTCCCAAAATTTTCTATTAGACAGAGTTGAAAAATGACAGCTCATGCTTTCTCACAGCCTGGGCCTCTCATCAGAGTTGCTGACACACATGTCTCACAGGGAGTAGAATCTTCCAGAGACAGTAACTGTCAAAATCTAGAGATCTTTCCCCAGGGAGGAACTATGCTGGAATCCCAGAGCTTGTAATGCCACCAAATCCACATACAGATGAGAAGTAGGAAGTTTGTTTACTAGGAAAAGAAAGAAGAACTGCATTACTGCTCAAAATAGAACTACTGTAGGATAGAGACCATTTACAACTTCCAGAAACACCAATACACCCAGACAGTGTTGGGAAGCCAGGCATAACTTGCATGCTGTCTTCACAGTCTGCTACATCTGGGGGATCATCAGAACGTCCTGAATTTTGATGAAAAAAAAATCCCTCCTTATATTTGCTCCCAATCCAGAGTGGCAACATTCAGCGTAGCAGGATCTTTTTTGGGAAGAAATCAGAGCTGGATGAAGGGTGGTGGTCTGGGCCCTGCGCTAAACAACCACTGAATCTCCTGAGTGGTTGGAAGTGACCCTGATAAACCAGGCAGCATCTTCTCTCATCTTGGAATCAGAGAAGAGGTCAGCTGGCAATCAGCCCAGGCTGAGAACCAGTGGGAATCCTAAGCAGAGAGACACTCACGGTAGAGATTTAAGCAAATAAATCAATGAATGCAGAACGTCATCATGAAAAATGCAGTGGATAAAGACATTTAATCATTTTGTGCTGGCCAGATAAGAACCATCTGACGGCCTGCCAGGACTATTCTCTAGACTTTCTAGATGATTAGTCACAAAAAAACCTGAACAAAACCATCTACCACACAAATACACACACACTATCAGATTCTGAATGTCCTAGTTTCCTAACTGAACTTTCCATGGCAAACAAGAAATAAAGACCATCTCTCAGGTACTTGAAGAAATTAAGCACTTTGATTTTTTAGACTTAACCGTCCCAGCTTTCTGACAGAAAATTCTCTGACTAGCTGTAGCTTTCTCAAGTTGCTAGAATGGCTTCTTCACTTCAGCCAGGACTGCTTTGGGTCACGGTGCAGACTGAGCAACACTCCAGGCCCAAGAGGGCCCTTCTAGTGTTCAGCCTCTCCTCTGCAACTGTGGTGGGCTCAAACTCCGTACTACTGTCCTAATGATAGGAACAGTAAAAGAAAAAATACATTGTAAATTAAATGTGATGAAGGCAGTATTTTAAGAAATCCCAGATTAATATAAGCTGCTGTTCAACTGAGGCAAAGCATGCTTAGAGAGAAACCAAACCATCACAGCCCAAACCAGAAGCCAGTGACATGAATTTATCCAGCTGCATGTGCTTAGAATGCTTTAAATAAAGCCCCTTACAACAATGATATTTGTATGACCCACCTGGAGTCCTGTGTCCAGCCCTACAACCCCAGCATGAGAAAGACAAGGAGCTGCTGGAGCCAGTCCAGAGGAGGCCACGGAGCTGCTGCCAGGGCTGGAGCCCCTCTGCTCTGCAGCCAGCCTGGGACAGCTGGGGGTGCTCAGCTGCACAAGAGAAGGCTCCAGGGAGAGCTCAGAGCCCNGCCAGGCTGGACAGGGCTTGGAGCAATGTGGGACAGTGGGAGGTGTCCCTGCCCGTGGCAGGGGGTGGCACTGGATGATCTTGAAGGCCACTCCCAGCCCAAACCATTCTGTGATTCTGTGTTTATCTTACAGGTCTCAAAGTGCCAGCATGCCCATCAGATCAGAATTCCCTCCCTACAGAAAAGCTGCATTTAGAATCCAAAAGTCAGTGATGTTATCACCATACTATAATATCCAGAGTACTGAAGAACAACAAAACCAAAGGAAGTATGGAAAACTCTTCAATCAAAAATACTGGAAAAAACACCGGTATTTTTATACTTCTCCTGCAACACCCAAGTGTTATGAGTTTGGTATTAACAAAGGGGGGAAAAAATACCTCTGGTATCCTTGGTCTCTTCTTCCATGAACCTGTCGTAGAGATTCCTGACTGGTACACTCATAGATTTCAAAGGCTGATACAAGATCTTGTACTTGGCTGCCGTGGCCTTGTTCATCTCTTGAACAACTGCATTAATCTGATCGTATGTGAGACGGCCTTTCATATACCTACAAATAAAAATAAGAATCAGTAACCAGAAAGTCACAATGTTCTGTGTTTATTCTTCTCTTTCATCAGCCTTAATGGAACAAGCCATTCCTAGTTAGAGGCAGTTTCTCCTGCTTTGTGTTAATGAATACATGTAGTAGTTAATTCTGTTCATTTCCTTGATTGTTTAACAGTATTGAAGGTAGAGAGGACATGACAGAACCTAAACCAGAAAGATAAAATATTGGAAAGCCAAATTAAGAAGCAGAATGTATTCAGTGTTTAAGCTGTAAAAAGCTTTTCAAATAAGGGTTGTTTTTACAGCTTACCTCAAAAAGTACAAACACAGAAAAATCAAGTAACTTTGCAGAAAACAGCATGAAATGAAATGTTTGCCCAGCAGCAGAATTTGGTTCCTATTATCACCACAAATAACCTGTGTTTGATCTTACAGCCATTTATTTGGGTTTTTTTAAAGAACTACTGATTTTGTGTTGTCTTCTGTATTTGACTGTGCAGCCTACTGAACTGTACAGATATGGTTCTGCACCACCAGCATCCATTTCTGAACTTTCAGGGCATTTCATAATACTAGTACTAGAAGAATAAGATCTGTTGATAACAGCCTAGAGGTACAGTAAGCACAGAAGATAAAGAACAAAGCGATGTGGAAATACTAGAACACTGGAGTATTTGCAAGTAAGGCTATTCAGTATTTATAGATGTAAAGCCATGCCTTCAAGGAAAAGGAACTGTGCTGCACACTGAGAAGCCATTATATAAAAATGAAATCTGAAACTCAAATGACAAGCAGAAAGCTGAATACACACCCCCCTCCTCCCCCCCCAAAATGGCAGTAAGAGCCAGGCCAGCCTTGCAACCTGCACTGTCCTGTGGCCTTCATTCAGTTGCTACAACAAACCAAACCTCGCTCTTTGTGTTTGGTTCAGTATCTGTCTGCAGATGTGAGGAATTAGACAAGTGTTACAGTTCATTTTAAGAACGAATGCTATAGGTCAGTAGAGCAGCTGGCTAAAAGCTGTGGGACAGCAAGACTGAAAAGATCAAGTTTGTCCCTCATTTTAAACTGAACGGACAAGCTCAATCTTTGGAGAACACACAAAGAATTTAAAGCAGAAGTAGATAATCAATTACAAGTTCGGTATTCCAAACCAGAATTTGTGCAGGCATTCTGCAATTGCCAACTAAAAATAAGTGCTGTAGATTTCAACAGCAGCCAGTCCCTGCCAGGGATACCCGCCTGCAGATGTGTAAAAATTGAATGCAAGGCAATTGCTCTGCCTCCAAACCGAGTTTGAAACTTAGTTGCCACTAAGTTGCCTGCAGCCAGCTTTCAACTTTATTGATACTTGGATTAATTCAGTGTTGGAGGTGCAGCCATGTTGTAGTTATAAAAACGCTCTACTTTGCACAGTAATAAAAGCAGCACTACCACCCCTGAATTGCAGCCACAGCACAGACACAGCCTGTAACCACAGCAAGGCTTTGCCTGTGTGCATTAACTGCTGTTTATTGCTCTCTCTGCCTCCCTGCGCCACAGGGGAATGCGCAGAGCGAGGAAGGCTAAGCCCAGAGGTATAAAATACCTTTATTTAAGTTCCTGTGCTCCCACTGTCAACACACAGTGAACACACTTAATAAAGCCAAGGGAGTACCTCAGCTCATCCTGAAGCTGAAACAGAGAGGCACGGCTGGGTTGCCTAAACCTAAGAACCGAGTGCTCTTTGAGAGGCACTCAGGCATCCAAGATGCTTTAATCTGAAATTAAACTCTGTCAAAACCAAATGGAATTTTTATTCTGTGCATAACTAAGGATCATAAAAACTCTACCTGCCCCACAGCCTTCTTATGTTTCTATCCAACCACGGCTGGCAAACCCGTTAATACTAACATTTATTTCAGTCCATATGTACACTAATATAAAAATACAAAGCTGAGAATTTCCAAATCCAGGCATTTAATTTAGATTTAAAATAACTTTCAAATCTGCTTCACTATTCCAAATGCAGTAAAATTCAGAACCCTTCTTTTAAAAAAAAAAAGTGATCCAGTCAGTTTCATTTTTTTAATCCACAGATTTTTTCAAAGCCTTTTTTCCATAGGTATGAAAACTGGAGCACAGCGCTGTGCTCCTCAGAGAAAAGAATAACATCAATATATTACATATATACCACTCTAAAAGAGATAAACCTTGTAATGGCCACCCCCTGCTCTCTCAAAAATGGTTAGGCTAAAAGAGCCATGTATTCTCCCAAGTCACCATCTTCTGAGACTTGAGAGTCATAATGAATGCACAGATTCTAAAATACTTTAAGCAGTAAGAATTTTAGAAAGCAGCAAGAATTCTGGACACCAGAATAAAGCAAGCATTTTCCTTTGCCTCCAAGTCAAAAGTTAACAAAGAAAGGTACTGTGAAATGTCCTTTATCTTCCTCCAAAGAGCGCCTTCCTGCAACAGATTTGAACGGTAAAATAATTTGCACGTTTCTTATTGTGCAAAGCGTTCTGTTTGATCAAGGTGCTCCATGTCTGCCCCTTAACAGTGTGTACCTTTGTTAAATACCCGCTGCCCACTCCTAGGACTATGAAGTCACAGGAGCCTGTGTCCCTTTTAGTGGCCTGATGGTGTTAGGAATAGATTTTCCTTCATGTTCAGCACAAAGCAGGTGAAAACAACCTCGATTTTTCAGTGCCTGCTTCCCACCCCCAGCGTTCACCTGAAGAACTGGGCCCTGAACCAAATTCTCATTCTTCCAAGAGAACACATTTGGTGTAAGAAAATTTGGGTTACAAATATTTGCTGCTCAGATTTGGTCAATCAGTATGTGAAATTGCAAGTACTCCCTCAATCTTGTACTACAACATTGCCAGGCAACAGAAATATGGGTAGATTAATAGATCTATGTAAATTCATGTAAATTTTCCTCCACAGAACAAACATGCTTCTCCCATCTGAATAAAATTAAATTATTTCTAGAGCTCTACCAGCACAGTCTAAGCTGCAACCTTGCCATAATGGGTGCCTTCCAACACAGCTGCAGCCTTTCCACAATGGGTGCCTTCCAACTGAGCTTATTCTGCAGTTTTGTGAATCTGTAATGAATAGGAAGAGGATCCGTCTGGCCTCTGTCCCTATCCTCCACACCCACCAACAGCAGTGGAAAACCTTCCACTTTCAAGGATTATCATAGGCTCCTTTAGGTTGGAAAAGCCCTCTGAGATCACTGAGTCCAACCTTTCCCCCAGCGCTGCCAAGGCCACCACTAAACCATGCCCCCAAGTGCCACAACTACCTGTCTTGTGATGTGGAAGATCATAGCTTTAATGGAAGTTAAAACAGTATTTGGCTGGAATGGTCTGTCTATTTCTCCTGCCACCGCAGAGATAAAGACCAAAAATTCCCATGCTCCAGCTTTATCCTCCCATAATTTTATCAGGAGAGAACTACCTAAGGGACTAAATCCACAAAATATCTAAGGTGATATGCTCTCCTAAGAAGTAACCAGAAGTCCTTTATCATTAGCTCAACATTCAGGATAAGGAAGAAAATGGACGTTACTCAGCTGAAAATTTTGAAGGCTATAGAGAAAATTATTGGAAAGCCTCAAGTAAAGTACAGACTCAAAATCATATTTCTTATTGAAACAGGTATCGTCAGGGAACACAGTGAATCTAGAGTCTCAATAACAATTTAGCCTTATAGCCTTAGGCATCAAGAGAAATTTCTTCTTTTTGCAGAAATATTTACCCGTGCCCCCAAAATGCTATTTAAGAAGTTGTTCCTATAAGGCAGACTTCAGACAAGGATATCCATTAATCGGGTCCTGATGTTAGGGGAAAATACACATATCTTTCTATTCCAGAAAGTTGGGAATTTCAGTGCAAAGTGGTTTGCTGCTTTTAACAAGTCTGATTTCTTTTCCTGTCTCAAAACAGACTGGCAAGTCAAGACGTGAAGTTTCCAGAAACAAATAGTTGGGTCAAATAAAAACAGCATTTATCATTATTTTTCCTCCTATATGTAAACAAACCTTTCTTCTTATGAGATGATGGCTCATTTTTTTTAAATGTCAGTTCTCAAAACAAGACGAGGATTCACCAGTTAGCTAATAAATCTCTGTTCATACAATTATAGTGACTTTTGAGATAAGAGGTTTGCGTTTCAACTGATCAGTTTTCATCTTCCCAATACCAGCATAAAAAAGAGCCAAATTAACTCTATTCCTTCCATTTTCAGGTTTGCTAGCATTGCATTTAAACTATTTGGCGCTTTTATCATGTTTCACCCCATGAAAAATTTCAAACCATCTCTTGTCAGTCCCAGTTCTGCAAGAGGTCACTCTCCCAAACCTATGTGTGCCACCCAAATTGATATGCCAGAGTGTGAGGGAAGGCATGCTTACTTACGCAGGAACACTGTTGAACTCCTCTGTGGTTATTAATGCTGCTTCTTTAATGAGCTTTGTCTCTTTTGCAGGCTTCTTTGAACATTCGGGTTGTACAGTCTTTGTTTGCTCTTCCTGTTTCTCAGTCGGCACTGCGATGCTGTAAAACAAAGGAATATTCAATGTATAAACAGCAGATAAGTAGTAAGGAGAATTCCACTACACTATTAAGTCTGCTTAGTCACAGGCTTAAGTTCCAGCCTATCTGTTAGGCTGGATGAACACAATTAATGATATTTCACAAAAGAAGCATCAGTAAAGCAAGCCTACTCCGTTTCAAATCATATCCTTCAGCTGACTTCAGCAAAGCTCTTGGGTTTCTCTGCTACAGAGGCTGCTAGCAGGTGAGTTGGAAGCAGTCCAAGTGCAGCATGGTGCAGCTCAGAATTCCATTTACCATTACATTTCACACACAAGGCCTGGCTTTTTATCAGATAAAACACAGCACAGAGCTGCAGCCTTAAGGGGCAGATTTGAAATACTTCACAGCTCTCTGAAAAAGGTTCAACTATTGGGAAGCCTGACTCATCCATTAAACTTTTGAAGGAAAGAAATTCAACACCACCTACCAGACTGGGGTTTTTTTAATACTTAAAAAAAAATTTTAAGCAAGATTCCAAAGGTCAAAGAATTTCCTGATTTATTCCTGATTGTTAGAACATTATTTTTATAAATTCACCCTTTCTCTAAACCCTCAGCTTAGAGCCTCAAACCCCAAGGGATTTGCCAGCAAAGATGATGCATATGGCCAAATCCACTGTCATCAGAACACATGGACATTACTGGATGTGCACCAGAATGAACTACAGCAGTACAGAGCTGACCTGGCACGAGGAACTGAACCTCCACTTGGATCTGGCTTTCCCACAAGAGATCCTTGCTGCACGTGGGCTCCCACAAGCAGTGAACAGCACAGCAGGGCCCCATCTGTTGACCCCAGGATCTGAGGTGTCACTTGCCATGACACTGCCAAGCCCCGTGTCCCATCCCCAAGGAAGACAAGTGCCATGGAGAGGACAGCGAGTGCCACCTGCTGGGCTCCCACACTGCCTGGTCGGTGACACAGGGACAGAAGCAGCTCTGCTCTGTGCTGTGACACCCCACAGCGCCCTTCTGAAACCCAGGACATCTGCAGCTAAACTTACTCAGATGTCATCATCTGAAAAACATCTGTTTGCATCTGAACAACAACAACAAAAGGAATCCTGGCACCCTGCAGCTAGCTGGGAATGTCAGCAAACAGGGGGGAAGGGGGGCGGATTTTGGGTGGTGGTGGAGGTGGGTTTGGAATGAAAGGATAAACACAGGAACCAAGGGAAGCAAGTTCGCCTCTTGAAACTTCATTCCTCCCACGCTCCAGTCTCCTGCTCAGTCTCCTGCTGTCTATCACACTGCAACAAACCTTTTTGAGATGATTCCCCAGCACCAGGCACCCCTCCTTTGTGTTCCCACCCACTCCCTTGCCCCTGCACTGCTGCAGTGAGGTGGTACAGACACAGTTCACCGCTGACCCAAACCATGAAAAGAAAGAACTGACACTTGTTTACAAAATCTGGCTCTGGTGGAATGAGAAACTGCTCTCAACAAACACTTGAGAGATACTGAACTTGCTTTTTATTTCAGTGAGATTCCTCTGGTAAACAAGAACAGAAAACTCAAGAATACAGGAGAGAAACAATAACTAAAGCCATGAATCGTTCAGTTTCTCTGTGTGGGTGTTTTCATTCTCCCAGGGACTTCAAGGCCTGTCTCACCACTGTTCAAGTCCTCCTCTGCTTTCTGCATTATCTCACGAAAATCACTCAGCAGCCCATTAATATTCACAGCCCCACACATCTGGGGACACAGGGGAAGGAACAGAAATGGAGGTCAGCCCCAGGAGGTCTGGGGAAGAGGCCTGAAAACATTTACAGTGATACAGTGGATTTTGAACAATTATGTCCCTTCTTACATTTCCTTGACCCTCCACTGCACAACACAGTGAACACCAAGAAGCGACAAAATGGGGACAAAAGGAGAAAGTGTGCTCTGACAAATGGCATAGTCATACAGTGCATTACTACTCAAGAAAAACCAGCAAGAAACTGACACTGACAGAACAGCAGCAGTGAGCTGGCAGAACACAATCTTCAGAAAATTATCAGAAAAGCTTGGCTGGTTTTACATATTGTGCTTTTCTCTAGAAAGGGAAGAACCAGCTAAAGTCGAATCGCAATTAACTTCCTGATCACAAGCAGGACAAGATTGCAAGGGAAACCAACATCCCAAAAAACCTTTTGGTGTCAGAGGTGGCACAATCAAGCACCAAACAAGCCTCATTTACATCTAAACAAGTTCCAGGAGCTAACACAAAGTTAAGATAAAGGTTTTCCTACATTAAGAAAGTTACAACAGGAATGCAGAACGAAAATGGTAATTTCTGAAAAACTTCAATTTTTACACACACACACAAGAAGCAACATCTAAATTTGAAAAGGAACAAGACACCTCTAGAGACATTTTTAGAGGCCGTTTCCTAAACTGAGGGTTCATGTCTAAAGGGTGGGAATAAGAAAAAAGCTTCTGCACAAGTCATCGCTTCACCAGCTAAGAACAGTTTCAATAAAATACCTACACCAATGACAATACCGCTACACACTAACGAAAATTACAGTTAATTTTTCTCTTCTGGAACCCTCTCTCCACATATTTAACCTTTTACTTTGCTGGAATATGTCTGTCATGTTTTGAGACTGAGGCTTCTCTGGCATTAGGGAACCAGACCAAGTAAAGCTGGTAGATTCAGGGCACGTGTTGGAAGCACTGAATTCAAACTAACGCATTGTCTTCTGACAAGCTACGAGGTGGGAAGGAAGTTCTGGGATCCCCAGATACTAACGACTCTGCAAGAGACTGCACCTGACATACATTAACATCACTCCAGAAAAAAAACCAACTCCAACAGGCCAGAGAAAGTGATGAGAAACGCCATTGGAGTTAAAATGTCTTAGAAGCTTTCTGAGTTAAAATGTCTTAGAAGCTTTCTGAGTAACAGCTGTTATTTCACGTACTTGTCATTTTCACACACTTGAGCTACTCAACTCTGAAAAGCTTCTTACCACAGCCCTCTCCAAGGCAAGGGGATGTCATAGCTAACTGAAATAAATACAAGGCTGCTGCAGGGAAAAGAGAACAAAAGTACCATGAACACAATTCAAAGTCCCACAGAAAGATGGTTAAGCTGGAAGATTTTTGGTTTTTAAGTTGTATTTGGAAAGGCAGAGGTGAACTTCATTTCTAGTGACCCAGCGTTTGGGTCACTAACCCTTTAATCCATAGGCACTACAGTTATAAAATCAGTGTGTTTGTGATTCTAAAACAAGGGATTCTCAGACTCAGAGAAGCACTTGCTTTCTATTTCTACTGCATCACACCTACCCCTGGAAGCTCCCATTAGAACAACTTAGTATTTTAAAGACTTGACCTGACAGATTTGTTGTGTGGTTGTTGTGTTGGGGTGCTAGCACAAGCCTGGACAAGAGCCACCTCCAGAATCAATACACACAACAACCTCGTCTCCCAAAATTTCAGTTCATGTGGAGTGAAAGGAGCAGAGCTGTACAGCGCTGCAGCTGGACACTAAGAGGAGCAGCCAGAATCCTCCAGGCTCATGTACCACTTACCAGCTCTGAGTTGGTTTGGGCAGATAGGGTGGAATGTGTTCAAGGAGGTGCTGTGCTTCATTTTGATCTCTCTCAGCAGTCTTCTGGATCTCCTGAAATTCATATGAGACTATATCAGAAATCTGAACCTACTAACATCAGGCAAGTAAAATTAGGGCAATACTAAATTAATTTTCAGCTTTTTTAAGAGGTGTCCTTTACTCTCTCCCCATCATCTTACCTCCTTGCCCCATAACCTCCCCAGGGAAACTAGTAAAGATACAAAGCAAGGAGCATCTGTCCTTGCCTTCAGAATGTCAGAGAAATTTGACAAGGCAAAAGGAACTTCAGCAATGTACCTGCAGCAAGGTGTGGTCAGGGGAATGGTGGTAGTGGAGATGAGATACTACGGTAAACTCACCTACACTCCCCAAACAACGCTTCCACAAAAGACTTAACAAATAAAGGCAGTGCAAACACACAGTAGAATAATAGACAAATATTTAAACTGAATACTTTTCACAGCTATTGCAAAGATATGTAGGTAGAACTGCTCTTTAGATCACCGTATCTATTACGATAAAGACATGTTTTCAAGGCCATTGACAAAGACCTGCTTTTAATGGCCTAAAGACGAAGGAAGGTAGACTTAGATTAGATATTAAGAATAAATTATTCCCTGTGAGGGTGGTGAGGTCCTGGCCCAGGGTGCCCAGAGCAGCTGTGGCTGCCCCTGGATCCCTGGCAGTGTCCAAGGCCAGGTTGGATGGGGCTTGGAGTAACCTGGGACAGTGGAAGGTGTCCCTGCCCATGGTAGGGCGTGGCACTTGACAAGCTTTAAGGTCCTTTCCAATTCAAACCATTCTGCAATTCTATGGTTCTATGTATAAGCTTGGAAAAATACAATTTTTTATGTTTGTTGTGCTGGAGAACTGCTTAAAAAACCATCAGCAAGCCTGTTCCAAGCCCAAGTTTCTCTTGTGAGCACATGCATCCGAACATCACTAAGGATCTAGGGAAAAAAAACCCTACATATGTATCAAAGATTTCTTTGAATCTTTCAGTATTTTATGAACGGGAAAAGAAAAAAGATTACTTTGAGCAAATCCTTCAGTTTTTCTTGCTGTTTAACTTGAGTTTCCATTTTATTCAGGAGTTCATGTATAAGGATCACCTCATTCCCTATTTTATGGAGCGCAGTTTTGCGGTGTTCATCTTCACCTGTCAAAGAGTGAAAATCAAGCTACAAAGCCTCCAGAAAAACCAAAATCTGAAGTTCCTCCCCTTTACAAGCAGTGATTATCTAACTCTCTGCTCCCCAGCCACTGTAGCCATCCAGGAGAAGCAGCAAGCCAAACTGTCAGCCTTGTACTCCGCACAGCCAACAGAGTTCATGGAATCATTTCGTTTGGAAAAGCCCTCTAAGACCAGGTCCAGCTATTCTCCCAGAGCACTGTCAAGGCCACCACTAACCTGTGTCCCAAATGTCACAACCACGTGGCTTTTAAATCTCTCCAGAGATGGGGACCCCAAACCTCCCTGGGCAGCCCCTTCCAATTCCTCACCAGCCTTTCCATGGGGAAATTCCTGCTGATGTCCAACCTGAGCCTGCCCTGGCCCAGCCAGAGGCCGTTCCCTCTCCTCCTGTCCCTGTTCCCTGGGAGCAGAGCCCGACACCCCCGGCTGCCCCCTCCTGTCAGGGAGTTGTGCAGAGCCACAAGGGCCCCCCTGAGCCTCCTTTTCTCCAGCCTGAGCCCCTTTCCCAGCTCCCTCAGCCGCTCCTGGGGCTCCAGCCCCTTCCCAGCTCCGTTCCCTTCCCTGGACACGCTCCAGCGACTCCATGCCTTTCTTGGAATGAAGTGCAAACCAAACCCCACTGTTGCTCTTGTTTACCTATGTTTCTCAATAGGATACACTTTTTAATACTTGAAATCTTCGCGTTGATGTGGAAGCATAAATCTTCCAGGTCTGAGGACGCCACATCCTT
Organism: Machaerirhynchus nigripectus; assembly: GCA_013397975.1. Classification (NCBI taxonomy): domain Eukaryota; kingdom Metazoa; phylum Chordata; class Aves; order Passeriformes; family Dicruridae; genus Machaerirhynchus; species Machaerirhynchus nigripectus. The sequence continues at coordinate 593,951 of VZRQ01001712.1, read as the reverse complement.
CATCGTCACACTGAGGGGGAACAAAAATGAAGGCAGAAATTTAACAAAGACCCAAGTTGCAACTGCTGTGCACAAAAGCAGAATTTTTGGAAGGTCCTTGATCTGTCAAAGAAGCGAAAGGAACATAAATGAAACAGTAAACTGAGTTAATTCTCTTTTGTCTTACTAAATTGAAGGCAGGAAAGGAAGCATAAAGGGACTGGCACTAGACAAGCCAATAAATTTCCCAGAACTCTGGAGTGTGGTATCAGTGCAGTGATTCTTCATGAGACCAGGAGCATCCTTATTATATTGAAGTGTCCACTAAAAAAGGAGTTGGAAATTTACTGCAAAGCCGAAGATACACCTGGTTTACATAAGGCAGTTTTAGAAGGCTCTCTCAGGGAGATTACATCAGATGATTGGTGTTTAAAGAGGTGTTTTTTTAAAAAAAGTAATTAAGCAAAAAAAAAAAAAAGTGTTAACAGAGTCGTTAGTGAAGTCTAGAGGCACCAAAAAGAGCATTATATATCGACTACTATATAGTCTATAATAATAGATTTATTAACCCTATCATAGACAGAAATTGATTAAAAGAAAATATTATACGATGTGACAAACCCCCTCATTTAACACTGTGGCCCGGCACTGAGCGCTCACACAGCTCCCTCCGGCGGCTCACACTTGGAAGCTTTTAAAAAGTCTTTAATTCGCTTTTATCTTAAAATACTATCAACTGCCGCGATTATTAAATCCATCCTTTGAGACCTGCCGCCTTGCCCACCCTGCCCACCTGTGTGGAACCAGCACACCCCGAAGCAGACCGGGATACCCTGAGGCGATCGAGGTCACCCGTTGGCGCGGCGGCAACGCCCGTGTCTCCTCAGGTTTTACCGGACGCAAGCGCGAGTGTATCCCGGTCCCGGTGCCACTCTCTCAGCCGCGGGGGCCGGAGCCGCTCGGCCGGGGAGGAGGAAGCTCACCGGGGGATGAAGAGGGGGCTGCCGCGGCCCCCCTCGAGCCCCGTTTGAATCCGCCGCGCTCCGGCGGGCGTTGCGGAGGGCGGGGAAGGCGCGTGCGCGCTGAGGGGAGCGGGCGGGAAGGGCGGAAAGGGCGGAGCGGGGCGGGAAGGGCGGAAGGCGGGAGGGGTGAGGAAAAACAGGGGGGGAGGGGGGAAGGCGGGGGCGCTGGGGAAAAAACG
>VZRQ01001712.1:572104-587086 GCA_013397975.1 Machaerirhynchus nigripectus | reverse complement strand
CCAACTCAGAGACTGTTGTGATGCCTGCCAGGTACTTAATGTATTCACCGTGTTCCCAACAAAGACATCCCCATTCCTATTTGCCCTGCAGGTTGCAGGACAGGGGATGAAGTAAAAAAAAAACCCAGATAAATTGGAATGATCAAAAAATGTAAGATGTATTCTTTACTTTTAGGTTGGGACAGAGATGCTAATTCTTTTGCTTACCTTTTCCCTGTAAACAAATCCCAGGACGAAAGCGGACACTTCTGCAATGAAGATAACCAGGATAATGGCCAAGAACTGAAAATAAAAAAGAGAGACAGTAAGAGAGAATCCCACAATATTTGAATTCAATGGCACAATACAGTTCACATTCATTTACAGCAGTAAGTGATCATTACCTCTTATTGCCTCTCCTACCAAAATAGTTCCCAGAAAGTAATTTAGAATTGAAGAAGCTGTGGCAGCCTCACCCCTGGAATTTTTCATGGCCAGGGTGGACATGGTTTGGAGCAACCTGCTCTAGTGGAAAGTGTCCCTGCCCATGGAAAAGGGGTTGGAACTGGATGAGCTTTAAGGTCCCTTACAACCCAAACCTTTCTGGGATTCTTGTTCATGGCTCAGCGATGACTGTGGCTCCAGAGGCTCTGTGCCTGATCCTGAACACTGCCATGACGTGACCTGTGTGAAGAGCCTATGAATACTTCACAAGGTGGATGTCAAAGGGGAGGGTGCACAGATAAACCAGCAGCTAAGTTAGGTACATTGTGCACTGCTTGTTGAGCTCACATTGCCTTTAGGGCATGACTTGGGGCATGAAGTTACTCTAAGTGAACCTTTCCGGATTTTTAAAAATAATTCTATGAGAAGTTGAGGCATGCTTTCAGCATTCAGAGGACTAACGTCAGCAGAAAAACAGATACACATCTGGTTTGCTTGCTTAGAAACGTGTATTTCCTCCTGTTCCTTCACCACCTCACTCCTCAAAACGTGCTGCTTCCTACACTCATCTTCATCAAGCCAGCTGAGGCAGAGCATGAGACTGTCCATGGCAGGGGGTGTTTGTCCGCACAAGGCAGTGCCACTGACAGCCCAGCCGGCGCCTCGCTCACCATGAGCCAGAGCACCACAGCAGTACCTGACTCCACAAACCAGCAGGGCCCAGCAGCGTGTATCACAGTAACCTTTTACTTTCTGTGTCACACCTCCCGAGGTCCAGCCTCGCACCTCCCCTGCCGCGGGAGGCAGACCACACACACACGGACGGGACGTGCCACTCACCAGCCCCAGGCCGACCCGAGACTCGCGGAAGGTGGCGCAGCAGCCGATCAGCCCGATGATGAACATCACCACGGCCACGCAAATGATGATCACAGCCGGCAGCAGGGCGTACTTGTCCTGCAGAAAGTTGTCGTAGCTCTTGTAGGTGTTGATGACATACGCCCCGACATAGCTGAGGCCTGCAGCTGCCGCCTGAAATGCAATAAGGAAAGTGATTAGCAGTTATTTATTAAGCCTCTGACCTGGAAACTAATCATGGATTGTTTTCTAATAGTGATTTTAGAAATAATGGCTACCGTGTGCAAAGAGCCAGAAGAACAACATGCTGCATCTGAAACTATTACCTAATCTAGCTAGGCAAAGCTAGAACAGTGCTCAAACTTGAACACAGAGAAGACAGAATTCACTGTATCACTCCCCTGCTAGTAAGGCACCACTGGAGCTGAGCTGAAAGGCTGGAGTCTATAGAGCTGCATCAGTGTCTCTGCAGAATGCCAAGCTCACACTGCCCACCCAGGTCACCTACATCCCACCCAAAGCATCACATCACCACAGGGATAAGATTTTGGTTTGGGCCTTTTTTTTTTCTTTTCTTTTTTTTTTTTTTTTTTGAGATAAAGCTCATCCTTCACACTCTCACAACAGCGTTAACCACTACGGCAGGCACAAATGCACTTGGTCTCAGCAAAACAGAGTCTCTCCTTTTCCTGGAGGAAACAGATTTCTGCAACCTCTAAAATAATCTCTCTCCCAGAAGGATGTTTTGCCAACATGATGACTGAGGCAGACGTACAGCACACCAGTGAGAGCTGCCCTGGAGACCACAGACTTATCCACTGGACCGGGTACAGCCCTGGAAACAACACCAAAAGACTCAGCCATGCCCTGCCAAACCTCACCGATTGCATAAAAAAAAACTCCCACAAGAGTCAGGATGGCTCGTCCACCCTCTATAATCCTGCAGCACAAGTAAAATGAAGCACCCTCCGTATTCACCTTCTGGAAACTTGAGGGAAAACAGCCGGTTTCTTTTGAACAGGTCACAGCAGGATTTCATCACACAGCCTGGAGCAGTTCGTTACTTCCCCAGCACTGTGCATTTTAATTAAACACTCCTCATGCTGGAGCTAGGGCTTGGTAATTCCTTTACCTGTTTGGCTCTTTCCCCTCCAGCCAGGTCTGCTGCCTTCCCTTCAATTACCTCCAAGTGCAGGAACATCCTTTGTTTCAGACAGCTCCCATCCCATAATCTTGCATTCCTGGACACTGTCTGTACCTCAGAATTACTGGGGTCAGAAGCACCAAGTGATGAAGCCAGAGACATTTAGCACATGCCATGCAAGATTCTGCCGTGCTGGGGCTCAGATACAGCAGGTCCTCTTCAAAGTGGGATATCAGGAAAAGGAATAGGATCACCAATTCTCATCAGGTTGTTTTTCTTTTCCACATGCACTGGGTTTTCAGACAGTGCTAATGATTAAAGTGTTTCCTAAAGCTTCCTTTCATTTTTCCTCTCATTGAGGAAAATCTCTTTCCTATTTCCCTGTCTGCACGTGTAGGGTGACCGTGGCTTTTTCCTGCCACCCCTTTTTAGGGATGCAGGGAAAGGATGAGGCCACTTTATCTCAAAGGACACCACTGCCTTCTCACTTCACCACAGGAGTGGGGTTTTGAGGAGGAGCAACCCCACCTTCTCCTCCAACATATGTTCCTGAACTGAAAGTAGGACAGGAAAAGTCCTTGGAATGGCAGCAGTGCTAAAGGTGGAGGTGGGGACACATCACCTCCATCCTCCTTTGCCTCCAGTTGCACAAAAAGAATGAAGGTGCATGACTCAAAAAGCGTACCCTGTATTTCTGGCCTGGAAGGCTGGAAGGATGCACGTGTCTGTCCACCTATTCTCTGTTCTGAAACAGCATCGTCTGGACAAGGACAGTCACGGAGAGGCAAGCAAAGCTGTGCCAGGGCCTCACCACCCTCCCAGGGAACAATTCCTTCCCAATATCCCATCTAGCCCTGCCCTCTGGCAGTGGGAAGACATTCCCTTTTGTCCTGTCACTCCAGTGTCCTGTCCCAAGTCCCTCTCCATCATGGTGGAGAAACATTCTTTGTTTTGCATCCACACCTCACTTTCCATCCATTTCCAGAGTGCTCAACACGCAGTGCAAAGGAAGCAGCACAGGAAATGCTGAAGACCAACCAGCTGTGGGGAGCTAAGAAAAACCTTGCTGCAAGCAAAAGGCTGCCACAAATGAAGGAAAAAAAAAGTAATGAAGCCAATTCACAGAAGGCCCCTAAAGCCAGGAACAGAAAGCTCCATGACGGCAAGACAAAACCAGAAGGTCCGGTGTTAAGCTCAAGGACATCAAATATAAAGCACTTTCACAGTGGGTTTTATTGCAGTACTCAGGATTGCCTCGTTTCCAGTCAGAGACAAAACACAACCAGCAAGAAGTCTATTAAATTTTCCAAACTTCTGCTTCCAAGAAGAAAAAGGAAGTGTAATGAGGCAAAACCATAAGTCTTTGGGAAAAGATCTGGCTTAAAGGAAGATGACATTTTCCTCCACAGATAGATACTGCACTTCACCCACGGTTTTTAATTCAGTGGGAAGAATCCTGAAGCCAGAAGAGCAGGGTCACTCAGGAATAGAAGGCATCACAGCTAACGATCTCTTCCCTGATTTATTTTTTCAGGTGAGTCCCAGAGACAAGTTTTGAAAGCAAAGATGAAAAGTATTTCAGAACTTAGAACTCTTCCCTTAAGCCTTTCCAGAATTTAAGGCCAATTCAAAATCCAGTGGAGGGATTTTTTCACCCCAGCATTACAAAACCTACAGCCCATTCCTAGATCTGAGATGAAGGTGTACTAAGATGTACTTCCCTAGAAGTACAAGCCCTTTGCATTGCAAAAGCTGGATCTCAAAGTATGTCTGATTATGGCTGATTAGGTTTCTGTTGGATCTCAAGAAAAAACCAAGCAATCTCACAAACACAAAGGCCAGTTTGAGCGATTACTTTTGAGGAGGAATAAATCAAATACCTCCTTTTTCGCAGTTAGTCAACCACTTTCTCAAACCCTTCTAAAATCATATTCCAGGACGCTAGGATTACGCCAAGAAATTCACACTACAAACTGTTCTTCACGCTTTCTGCCGGTCTCCTGCTTGGCAGCTTGCTGTCAGCCAAGCCCAGTGCCCAGCAGTCTCACACGCAGCAGGGGCGAGCGCTGGCCCGGCGCGGCCGGCACAAACCCCGGCACGGGCAGCCGGAGGGTGACTCGAGGCGGATACGGCACAGCCACCTCCCCTGGGCCACCCACGCCTGACCCCGTCCTCCCCAGGCAGCCCCAGCTGACTCACTAGGGCTCCAGGAAACTGCTGCTGTTTCTTTACAGTGCTGATGACTTCATTAAGACAAGAGGAGGCGAAAGGAAATTTTGCAAGAAAACCCCTTTTCGCAGCCGGGCAACAGAGCTGCGGCTGCCTCTGCTGCCTCACCCACCACGGCTCGCACCCTTCAAGGACCTAAGGCCAGAATCACTCCATTTTTCATATCCCACACCCTTGACAGAAAGCAGGGAAACTACTTGAGTGTAGAAAGTGAACTCCTTGGGGCTGAGTGAGAAGAAAGCCAAGCTGTGACAGTCACCAGATATTCCCAGGCTGAGGTTTGGGCAGGGCCTGGGCTCACCAAGCTCTTCCACGCTCAGCTGAGCCAGGGGAGCAGGTGCACAGAGTACGTCCACAACAAGGGGGGACTCTCTCCCTCACATAACGCACACACAGCACCCTGAATATTCAATCCTGCCCATGGAACAGAAGCCTGGGCTGTCTCACTGACGCAGAACAGGACAGCTGTTGGAAAACACTAATTTTATGTATATTTTAAACTACAGCAAGCCTTTTACTTTGTGTTCCACAGTTTTTATATGCTGATGACCGTAAGCCCCTGCCATTTTCAGGATGCTTACAGCCGTGCAGATGCTTCACACCACATAATCAGTGTCTCAGCCACAGAAGGGGCTGCTTAAAGCTTCCTCTACCCCTGTTCTGAGCTAGATGCAAATTTTTTATTTATATATACCTATATATTTTTTTTTCCTATCAGTGAGGCAGAACAGGTGCTTTTCCACCTTCACTTCTCTGTTTTCATAAGCCAACCTTATGTGATGGCTGAGAACAGAGGTTTGTGTTCATTTGCAGTTATCAGCACAGGGTTCTCTGTCCCCTGGCCTAACCCAGATAAGGTACAGCAAAGGAGCCAAACTACCAACTATGAATTTGAAAGCCAATGTCTGCTGGTTGGAGGTTTTGGAGTACTTTTGAGAAGGTTTCTCCCCGCATCCTTCCATTTCAGAGTGTTGATTCTACGAGCCGGTCTGTTACTGTAAACTGGTGTAAGACTTCCTTGTTAAAAGGCTGGACAGTTAAGAATACGGAGTAACAAAGCTGTAGTGTTAAAAGGAGAAGCTTAAGAACAGGGTGAATTCCAAATTCACCCCATGTGTCCAGCACCATGCAGCCTCTATACAGTAAAAAAAGGAGGCTATGACTTAAAGACATTTCTCCTTTGTCAAATGGGACTTTCCCAGGGCCGGCACCGGTGTCCATCACAGCACAAAACTCAGGCTGGCTGGACTTTGTCCCCTATCATTAACTTTTTATGGGCAACGACAGGTAAGATAAATAATAAAAATACCATTTTTCCTGACACAGTAAGAGCAGTTGTCTTCTACAGCAAACTGCTGCAAATACATACTGGAAGAACTATGACTATCCACACAAACCTTTTCTGAACCACTCCCACCTAATTTGCTGTTAGATGGTCAGCTCACAGAGCTGCCTGAGTTAATTTTAAGGCTCAAATCCCGCTTTTTTCACCAGTATCTTTGCACAGTCAGGGCACCTCACCCACGGCAACACCCGGTGCTGGAGTTTTGCCTTCCTATCCAACACCTATGTTCACTGGGATGCTATCACCTTTCCAGCAGTTTAAATCTGCCACAGGACAGAGTGGGATATGTCACCTTCAATTTTTACCTTGCTAATTACGGTTATTACTCCTGTGCTGCCCCCATGTCTCTCGTATCTAGAATCAGACCCCAGCAACACTGGTCTCAGTTACAGCTGCTCATCCTCTCCGTAACACAGAAGATACTCCATATCTTTGTTTGGTTTTTTTTCTGTGTACAAAAAGTGTTTTTGATTTACCTTGACAGGTAAATCCTCTGCTCGAAAGGTTTTGCACATTTCCTCCATAAATAATGTATTTTATCACCCAGCAGCCAGCTTGCACGGCAAGGAGAATCACTTTCTGGCTGCCTTGCTGATTTATTGTACTGCAAGATTTATTCTTCCCATTCACTACCAGAGTTTCAAGTCCTCCCTGGCTGCTGCACTACTCCATTCTTACGGAGACAACAGGTTTTCTAGTGACTTCACAGGAAAAGAAAGGCACTGAGCACTTCTGAGAAGGCCTTCCTCACTTATTGCTCATTTTAACCAGTTTAAAACTCCCCTCAGCCCACATGGACCAGGCACTCCCCAGACCTGAGGGTCTCTCTTGGCCCAAGGCAAAGCTGGTTTCTCCCAGCCATGACAGTGACCCCAACTCAGCAACCTCCCATCCCACGTACACAATCTTCTCTCCCTTTCCCCATCCTGGATTTAAGTCTGCCAGCTCGCAGGGACCTCCTGGCTTCAGTTACCATTTCCTGCCCTGCTTACGTTATTCATTTCTCCACGTGATAAATCAGGTATTGCCACATTTGTGTTCTCAGGTTTCACCCCGGACGGTGTGTGACAGTGCTTGGTCACTCTCACAGTGAAAAAGGGTTTCTGATGTTCAGAGGGACCATCCTGTGCCTCAGCTTGTGCTCACGGGTCCTGTCACTGGGCAGCACTGAGGAGAGCTCAAACAGAATCATCTGGGAAACGACCGTCACAGGAGCAAGCAAAGCTGCTTCTCTGGGCACCCTGTGCCAGGGCCTCCCCACCCTCACAGACAGCAATTCCTTCCCAATATCCCATCCAGCCCTGCCCTCTGGCACTGGGAAGCCATTCCCTGTGTCCTGGCCCTCCAGGCCTTGTCCCAAGTCCCTCTGCAGCTCTCCTGGAGCCCCTTTAGGCCCTGCCAGAGGCTTTGAGCTCTCCCTGGAGCCTTCTCTTGTGCAGCTGAACACCCCCAGCTGTCCCAGGCTGGCTGCAGAGCAGAGGGGCTCCAGCCCTGGCAGCAGCTCCGTGGCCTCCTCTGGACTGGCTCCAGCAGCTCCAGGTCCTTGTGCTGTTGGAGCCCAGGGCTGGAGGCAGGACGGGCTCTCCTGTTAGTACACAAACTCGCTGTGTTTCCTCTGATCCTTGCGTGAAAACACTGATTTACAAAATAATAAAAAATACTGAACTCAGCAAGCTGGCTTTGGATTGGAGCAAAAAGCACTAAAGGTGCGAGCTCCTACAAGGCAGCCCTTGATTCCAGCAGCACCAACAGCCCCGGGAGAGAATTCCTGCCGATCTCATGCCAGTTATCACCCTCAAACTAAAACCTTTAAATCACAATTTCCTCATGTGAGCCACACAGGGAAGACAGAACCAAGACATCTGTTCTGAGCCAACTTACACCAAGCCACAGCAGACTCTTCAACGACGTATGTTACACCTAAATATTCAGCTGTGATGTACAGCTGCGGGGCACGTTTCAGCCTACCCTCAAAACACACCTCAGGGCTGCCTGCGTGGTATGGTGGGAAGCGCTTGCTTCTTCCTTTTCTTCCTCAAATGAAAACAATGAGCAGCTGCCAAAAGGCTCTGAAAGCCTCTGGCTCTCTTTCAGGAGAAAAAACCCCCAAACCAACATTTTCTTGCAGTTTTTACATGCTGCAAAATCACACACTCAGAGAGGATTCTGGGTGTAGTGGGCTTGTTTGCAAGTTATATTAAGTAAATGTACTCCTTAGGTGTTGTTTTAGCATGTCTTCTTCTGTTTCCCAAGCCTAATTCCAAGGTTATTTACCCACCCCTAAAAGCCAGCACATACCCTACAAAGCATAAATGGTGGGATGTCCTCATGGAAACACTGTCCAGCAGTGCAATGCCTAGGACTTCTAATCCCCAAAACTGCCCCAATTCCTAGGACTTCTAATGCTTAAACCCCTGCCCTGGGGCCAGGGTGCTGCTGTTCATCACAATCACATAAATTCACGTGCCTCTGAGGCAACAGGACCACGAGGAGGAGAAAGCAGAACCCCCATTTTCACTTGTATTCTCCCTAAATACACAGAGTGCAGGGCAGTGAGTGTAACTTCAGCTGAGCATGGATTGATTTATCAGCCAGTGCCAGGCTGTCTTGGATCTGAGCAGCCTGTTTGGACACAAAACACCCTGTAGTTCAATATTTGCCTTCGGAACCACCCCAATTTCTCAATCAGCTGTTCCAGGCTCAGACACCAGACCCTGCAACTAAACCAAGGTGCACCTGAATCACAGCAGAGCTAATCCTAAATCTTGCTAAACAGGTAACAAAATGGGATCTCTCAAGCAGCTGTAATTACCAGACGCACTTCCACAACATGGAATCATGGAAATCCAGAATGGTTTGGGTTGGAAGGACCTGTAAAGCTCACCAAGCTCCACCCCCTGCCACAGGCAGGGACACCTTGCACTATCCCAGGGTGCTCCAAGCTCCGTCCAACCTGGCCTTGGGCACTGCCAGGGATCCAGGGGCAGCCACAGCGGCTCTGGGCACCCTGTGCCAGGGCCTGCCCACCCTCCCAGGAACAATTCCTTCCCAGTATCTACCCTAAATTTCCCCTCTTTTCAGTGTGAAGCCATTGCCCTTCTCCCACCACTACAGCTCCTGATGAAGAACCCCTCACTGGTTTCCTTGTAGCCCCTGTCATACACTGGAAGGCTGTTACATGGTCTCCACACAACTTCCTCATCTCCAGGCTGACCACCCTCACCTTTCTCAGCCTGTCAACATCAGACCTCTGGATTTGGAGACCTGCACACTGTGAGACCTTCGAAGAGATCAAAGTGCCTTTAGGGATGGATACACAGCCCGCCCATCCAGCGGGTCCGTTCACAGCCGCAGGGACCGCCGCGGACAGTCTGACTGAGCTTGCTCCTCTGAGTCCACATTATTGCCCTTCTCTGGTCTTAAAAGCCAATCATGGTTAGAGGGCAAAAAAGGGTTTTACTTCTGTATTTATTTGAGGATCCTTAGGTGCGCCACATCCAGGCAGAATGCACCGGAATGCACCCCAGAATGCACACCGAAATGCACCCACACGGTGAACGGCGTGTACAATTACAGACCTTGCAAATTAGCACATCTATCAAAGAGTCCCCAGTGAGAGGCTCGAGTGACGCCCCCGTCCTGAGGAGCCTTCCTCCTGGATGGGCCTGTCTTGGTGTACAGAATGTGTTCTGGAGAGGACCTTGGTGTCTGGGGCTTTCTGACCCAGCTGTGAGGCTTCTAAGATGTTTGATCTCTTGGCTTAACGGAACTTTGGGTCTGAGCTGGTTATCAGACCTAGGGAATTACAAATATGGGGGCTAAAAGCACCAAGGGTAAATAAAAGCTACATAAAAGCCATACAAAAGGAGTATGTAAAAAGGCAAAAAATCACCGTGGCATGAGCACCACTGTCCCAACACCTCCCCCGTGCTGAGCACACAGCACCAACATCTTCATTTTAATTCCCTCTGTGAGACCCCTACGCATTACGGCAAAGCCCATTTTCCTGGAAGCCAGTTGAGTTCCGCTCCCTGATTTTGGGCAGAATAGTTTAAAACAAAGAGGAACTTTACCCCTTCAAGGCATGCTCAAGAGGATCACACCGAAGTGCCCAGCCCCAGCTCAGGCATCACGCCCATCCTGTGACCACTCTGCATCACGTGGCTGCTCTTCTCTCACCATTCAGAAATGAGCTAGGAATCACAGAATCACTGGAGTTGCAAGGGACCCTAAAAATCACCCTAGTTCCAACACACAACAAACCCCCCACTTTCCCCTTCCCACCCAACACTCCTTGTGCTGGGTCAAGATGTCGCCCAGACCTCCCTCGCTCATCACCCCCAGTCAGTCCCACCAGAGGAGCAGAAAAAAGGAGTCTGGACTGAAGTCCGGTCCTGAGCCCTCCCAGGAGTGGATGAATGACCCCATTTTCACTCGCTGGATGTGTTAAAAGAAAATAAAATCAATACAGCTCTTGGTTAAGCAGCTTTTTCTACCACGGACACTACTGTGAGTCAGGCTAACCCCACGGCATTGCTTCCCTGGAGAGGGGAGCAGAGATTCCACAGCTCTCCCGTCTCCCTGTCAGGATCATGCAGAGCATGAACACCTGGCAGAGCTGCCTGTCCCCCACTCTCCTGTAAAGCAGGCAGCTAGGGGCAGAATTAAGGATTCGCCTAAGAGAAGATGCAAGAAAGGTGATAAACAGGCCACAAACACCCAGAGTCTCTAGTGACCCCTTGGAGAATACCACCACCCTTCTAAGTAAGGTGTTTCCTAGCACCAACAATCTTCAACATAATCTTTGCTATTCATTACATTGTTCATTAAAAATGATTAAGAATTTCCATCCTCACTGGGTTTTAAATTTTTTTTTAAGTATCCAGATTTCTCTGACTGAGGCTTCAGAGTAAGCATTCCCAGACTACCCATCGCTGGCATGAGTGGTTTTGAACTATGCATACATGCAGGAATTTTTCTTGTGGGTAAATTTATACCTCCAAATTACTAAAAATTATTTAAAGTGAACCACAGCAATATTGTGTTTCCTTGAGCAACCTGGTGTAGGGGAAGTCATCAATCATAGCAGGGGGCTGGAAGTGGATGATTCTTAAGGTTCCTTCCAACCCAAACCATTCTGGGATTTTATGATTCTCTGCCACTAATGCCCCAAAATACATTTGATTCATGCTTCTTGGAAATTCACAGGTCACAACTCCAAAAATACTTGCAAAAACCACCTGATGTAGTGTGGTGGAGAGGGCGGAGAAGGGAAACGGGGAAAGCCAAGCTTTGCAGCACTGAGACATTCTCCACAAGGACTCTGTGAGAAGGCAAAGCCCCTCTCTGTTCTCCAGTCAATGAATGACTTTTGCAACCATCTGACCTCGAGAGGGGTAAGGTGGGAGGGGTAAGGCCCTGGCCCAGGGTGCCCAGAGCAGCTGTGGCTGCCCCTGGATCCCTGGCAGTGCCCAAGGCCAGGCTGGATGGGGCTTGGAGCAGCCTGGGACAGTGGAATGTGTCCCTGCCCAAGGCAGGGGGTGGGATTGATGACTCCCTTCCATTCTGGCATTCTGGATCTTCTATGCAGTCAAATCCCAGTACAGAAACTGCAGTTCACACCTCTTGGTAGCAGGGCTGCAAAACCCAGCTGGGTCTCCTGAAAAGGCAGTGAACAGCCTGTAATCAGCTCCAGTGCACCCCGGCTGTGTGGGGGCAGAGGGAACCAGGGCTCAGCTGGGGAAATACAAGCCTGGCTTCACTGCTGGCAGGTAGAGAGAGCACATCCTGCCCGGGATCAGTGCTGGTCCTGCACGTCTTGTCAGCAGATTGAATGCTGCTCTCTCAAATCCCCGGGTCCTGCTAAAGCCCCCCCAGGCAGCAACTTATCCTTATGCTCCTCCCTGCTGTTGGGCAAGTGAAGTGAGCCCAGGGTAGCACCCACCTCTGCTTAAAAGTGAATGGGAAATATGGGCCAACAGGATTTTCACTGCAGGAACACCTGAGGTAGCCCCTCTGGTGATAAATCAGAATATCTTGAGTTGGAGGGGACCCACAAGGATGACTGAAGTCCAACTCCTGGTCCCCAGGACCACCAGTGGATGCCAAGCCCCCTCTGAATGCAGAGACCTGTTCAGTGACAATGAAGTGGAAGGTGAGCAGGGGCAAAGTGCTGGATGCTTTGAAGTTAAAAGCAACCTGGGAAGGTGTTTACTGCACATTGTACAGAAATACTGGAGCAAGAAGCTTCCAGCTGGATTTAAGACTCTCAGTTTCTTTCCTTGGACCAGCAAATGAATCCCAGCATTTCACCTCTCTCCTTCAAAAAGACCATCATCACATCCCAGCCAGCCCAGTCGCCTCTAAAGACACTGCCAAGGACATCATGGTCTGGGGTCTGACCTTTCCTCTCCCCCTTTTAGGTCCCATGAGAGAAACCTGCATCCCCAGTCTTCACCTAGAGCAGGCCAACACCCACTTACCAAAACAACCACTCACTTGCAGCTAATTAGGAGGTGCTAAAGAGCAGAACAGGGGGTGGGAAGAACTCCTACAGCTTGAAGCACCACCTGTGGTAACTGTATAATTAAATAATCTTCAATCATCGACTTTCTGGGGGGAGTTACACACAGATCCCTCACCCACAGAACGACCTGCACATACGATGCTGAGGCTGGTGCTTAAGAGAAAAGCTGCTTTTTCTACTCATTTAGGAAGCCCCGATTTGTCATCCTGGATGATCTGACTTTCTTCACTCTGCACGATAACAATCAGAAATCCAAAAGAAGGTATTTCTTTCCTTTTTAGGATATTCTTGAGTAATAACTTCTGTCAAAGAATCACATCTGCACCATCTGCTGACTACGCAGGTGGTGAATTATTTTCCATAATCACTTCCAAGCTGGGAAAGATCTGCAGCATGCAATGTCTGGACATGAATTACTCCTTGGAGAAGGGCTCTAAAGTTCTTTGCAAATCCGGTGTTTTCACAATCATCATCTGGAGCCTTGCACTTACAGAGCCCTAACTGTTAGACATGTTCTGAAGGAGCACAGAAGTATCAGTCCCTCCATCTCCACCCTCCTAAAACCAGAATTCCAGGTTCTGCAGTTCTGCTGCTGGAATGTGATTACCACACATAATGGTGGCAGCAGCATCTGAATGCCACAGGTACTGGGCTGCACTGCTCTTACTAGGACAAAAAACAACCCAAAGAGCCGGTCTGGGTCACCCCAAATTCAGAGGCCACAGACATGCAGAAGGACAGTTACTGACAGTCCATGGATGCAGATGATCTATCACAATTAGAGAGCTCCCCTAAAGCAGAAGAAAAGGCACCAGAGACATTTCTAGGAGGACATAAGGCTGTTGTTTCACTTTTAAAAAGCCAAGCAACGATGCTAACGTGAGGTACACCTGACCTGAGGCTCAGGAGCTTTCCACATACAAACAGTGGGATGCTGCGATGTTTCTCTGTGGCTGCTTCAAAAAAACAATCACCACAAACCAAGCAGACAGGGTGAGATCGTGTTACCTGGTGTGCAGCAGTGACTCGGCCTGCAGCTCCATTAGTGCCAGTGGCTCAGGAGTTACATGGAGCACATGCAGCAATAAATTGTTCCGAGCCTCCGTAAAGGAGGCACAGGACGAAGGGGACGCGCTCCTCACCGCAGCCAGCAGCAAGTCGTGTTTTCACAACACGGCACCACACCCCACGAGGCCCCAGGGATTAATTCAAGCTGTATTCCTTCTTTTGCTTTATTTTTTTCTCTCCCCATGTAGCCTCTCTCTTTGGGAAAACTCTGGTTCTTCTCTTTAGGAAGAGCCCTCAGCAGCCTCCCCCGTTACAGCCAGAGCAAGGGGCGCTGCCATGCTGAGCCCCAGCCCGGGCCGAGCAGCTCCAGGCCCTCGCTATCGCCGCCAGGTCGGAAGCATCCCTGGCAAAACGCTGTCTGGAAAACACCCAGGTGCTACAAAGCAGCTGTGAACCCCCAAACCACAGCACCGACACACACACGGTTTGACAGGGGCCCTTCCCCGACAGCAGCACACAAGGCCCGCGGCTGCCGATGGCAGTAGGGGTTTTCCCAACTTCCCCATATGCAGGGGAAATGCCCGAGCATGGTCACCAGGATAATCCCCAGCTCTTCTGAACAGCCACAAGCCCCAGGCTCCGCTGTCACTGTCACGAGGCAGCCCAGCCACGCCATGAGCCCCCGATGCCCACAGCCCCAAACCAACAGGGTTTAGGCTGAAAAGTATACAAACCACCCACATTTTTTCACTTGCTTGTAAATAATTATTGAGACAGTGATTTGGAAAGCCGTAACTGTGCCAGGGACATAGCTGGAACAAAGTTCTCAGCTGTTTTCCTCCCCAAAAGAGTCCTCGCCCCCAAAAGTGGAGCAGGGCCCTTGTACAATGCCCTCGCCATGCGGCTCCATTTGCTTCCGATCACAAAACGAGGCTGTAGACTGCTTTAATTACAAAGACTACTAAAAAACCGGGTACATTAAAAACATGCCACAAAGGAAAAAAAAAAACCAAACAAACAACCAAACAAAACCAAACAAGCTCTGACCCTACTTCTTAGAAACTTAAGCCCCTAAATCTCCTTGTTCTTTAAAAATACATAATTGGGGGTTGCTACAAAAACGTACAAGTCACCTGCACACAGCTAAGCCCGATGCCCGGCTCGCTGTGGGAAGGAAACGCGGGACCGCGGGCATGTCCCGCAGCGCCGCGTCCCCCTGCCAGAGCCCCGTCAGCCCGCCCGCACAGCCCGCGCCCCCAGTACCCAGAAGGCGAGGCTCAGCAGCAGCAGCACGGTCTTGGAGGTGATGACTCCGCAGTCCATGTCGGCAGCAGCTCTGGGGCTGTGCCGCCGCACCAGCCGTGTGTTCCCCGTGGGGCCGCCCCCGGCCCGCCCCTGCCCTGCCCTGCCCTGCCCTGCCCTGCCCACCCACGGGACGCGCTTCCCCGT
>VZRQ01001712.1:540730-562613 GCA_013397975.1 Machaerirhynchus nigripectus | reverse complement strand
ATACCCTGAGACGCCGGGAGTTCACCGGCAACGCGCCGCGCGAGTTGGCGCTGGTGAGGGGCCGTGCCGGGGCTGCTCCGCTCCGGGGAGCTGCGTGGACGTGCGGACCGCAGCCCCAGAGCGGGGCCGGTGGGGCGGGGCCCTCTGCGAGCAGCCGGGAGGGGTCCCGGGGCGCCCGATACTGTGTTTGAAGGTCCCGGGGAGCCTGGTGCTGTGTGGAGTGGGGGTGTAGGCAGGGCTGGTCTAATTTAGGAGGAATTTCTTCACAGAAGGGATGTTCAGGCCTTGGCAGGGGCTGCCCAGGGCAGTGTTGGAGTCCTCACTCCTGGATGTGTCCAAGCAAGGACTGGACGTGGCGTTTAGTGCTCTGGGCTGGGTGACAAGGTGGGGATCGGGCACAGCTTGCACTCAGTGATCTTGGAGCTCTTTTCCAGCCTCAGTGATTCTGTGATTACCCCCTAATTACCCTGAACACATAATTTGGTGTTAGGTACTTGCATGGTCATGAATTCGACTGAAAAACACCGAGATTAACAGTTTGTATTTTCGCCCATGAATGGTTTGGGTTGGAAGGGACCTTAAAGCCCATCCAGTGCCGCCCCCTGCCATGGTCAGGGACACCTTCCACCATCCCAGGTTGCTCCAAGCCCTGTCCAGCCTGGCCTTGGACACTTCCAGAGATCCAGGGGCAGGCACAGGGTACCCTGGCACTGGTACCAGCTGGTACCCTGCTCTGGGCACCTGTGCCGGGGCCTCCCCACCCTCACAAAGAATAATTTCTTCCTACATCTAGCCTAAATTTTCCCTCTTTCACTTTGTACCGTTCGTCCTTGTCCTGTCACCGCAATTCCTGATAAAGAGCCCCTCTCTGAATGCACTGTAGGCCCCTTCAGATCCTGGAAGGGTGCTGTGAGGTCTCCACGCTTTCTCCCTTTCTTTTGCAGATAACCAAGCCCCTCAAGAGAGACCTCATCGAAGAGGCAATTTTGGCCGAGAGGCTGCGGGAGGAGGGGCATGATGAACAGGAACATGCCCTGCGGTTGTTCCGCCACTACCGCAACATCTGCGACTGGCAGAAGGGCGGCGAGGACAAATGGATGCACCGCACTGCCGAGAGGAAGGTCCGGGCAACCATGCAGCAGTACCTGGAGGAGATCGATGTGAGAAGAGAGAGGTAGCAAACAAGTAGCCAGTGCAGTGACCCTGCTGTTTTCAGCTTGGCTGTGTGCTCAGAGGGCCGGGCGCTAGTGATACATGTTCAAACACAGTAACTAGTGCAGCGGAGGTGGCGTATGAGCCTCCTGTCTGCCACACGGAAGGATAAAAGTAGTAGTATAGCACTTTCATCGCTTGATTTTTGAAGAGAATGAGGAGTACCTTGATATAATCATAAAATCATGGAATGGTTTGGGTTGGAAGGGACCTTAAAGCTCATCTCATTCCAAGCCCCCAGGCAGGGACACCTCCCACCTGCCCAGGTTGCTCCAAGCCCTGTCCAGCCTGGCCTGGAACATTTCCAGGGATGGGGCACGGAATCATAGAATGCCAGTGTGGTTTGGGTTGGAAGGGAACATCTAGCTCCACCCACCCTGCCGTGGACATCCACAGCTTCTCTGGGTAGCAAAGTGTCAGAAATTCTCCCAGTTCAGTTTAACAGAGGGTTTTGTTGCAAACTCATCAAGCTGATGTTTAGGTCCTACAAGTAACACTTTTCAGCATGGTCAGCTGAAAATACCAAAATTTTTCAGAGGTCTTTCAAGACTATTAAAGGTGAAGCACATTGCTGCCTTGTAAAGAGCAGAATTGTGCTGCACTGATCTTTGGAAAAAATCGTATGGTTTAATTTCTCAGTTATTCTTTCATGTCAAGTGACTTTGGAGCCGTGAAGGTCGTCAGTTTGGTGTCCTGGTCTGATGTGCCTTCAGGGGAGCTGTACATGGATTCCACAGAACCACTGGGGTTATAAGGAACCTCCTGAGGTGATCTGGTCCAACCCTAGAGTCACCTAGAGCAGGTTGTCCAGGAGTGTGTGTCCATTTGGGTTTTGCTTGTCTCCATACATGGAGACTGAATCACTTCTGTGGGCAACCTGTCCAATATCAGACCACACTCACAGCAAACAGAAAAAAAAGTGTTTTCTGCTGTTCATTTGGAATTTCTCATGGTTTAATTTGTGGCCTTTGCCCTGCCACTGGGCACTACTGAGGAGAAGGTGTCTGTCTTTTCTGCATTCCCTCCCTTCAGGTGTTTATGTACGTTGATAAAATCCCTCTGCACCTTCTCTTCTCCAGGCCGGACAATCCCAGCTCTCTCAGGAGAGAAGGAATTTCAGGGGAGATTCTCCCTTTGGGAGAGATGCTCCAGTCCCGTAGTGTCCCTCCACTGGGCTCCCTCCGCTAAGGCTGTGTCCTTCTGTGCTGCAGAGCCCGGACCTGGAGCCGGCACTCGGGGTGGGATCTCAGCAGTGCTGAGAGGAAGGATGCCCTCCCTGGACCTGCTCCCAGTGCTCCTCCTCCCGCAGCCCAGGGTGCGGGTGGCTTTCTTTGACACAAGGGTGCATTGCTGGCTTGTGCTCAGCTTGTCTGCCGGGACCCCCAGCTCCCTTCTGCTGAGACACTGTGGTATTTGGGCTGAAACTGGTGATATCTGGATTCTGTAGCCCCTTGTAGGTTTCTCACTGCTGGGATTAACACAGAGATAAATGATGGTGTGTTTAAAAATCGCCAATTTGACATAATTTTCTCATCAAAGATTTTTCAGGATGAAGTGTTTTGTGGCGTGACGATAAAATAGCAAAAGGTCGTTTTAAGAGAAGATAAAATTATAGATGCATAGAGAAGGGAGGGATATCAGGAAGAGGTTCTTCCCCCAGAGGGTGCTGGGCACAGCCCAGGCTCCCCAGGAAATGGGCACAGCCCCGAGGCTGCCAGAGCTCCAGGAACTTTTGGACAGCACTGCCAGGGATCCCCAGGGTGAGGTTGTTGGGGGTCTGTGCAGGGCCAGGAGCTGGGCTGGATGGTCCTGGTGGGTTCCTTCCAGCTCAGGAGGTTCTGTGGGTCTATGCTGAAGGATAACAATAGCACAAAATCAAATTGTTAACAGCTGGTGACAAATGTAGTCTGAGAATTGGAAGAATTTGATGAATGGGGGACTGAAGTTGTAAAGCAGCTTTGAAAGTGGGTTTGTAAAATCAGGAGTTTAAACCGTGCGTGGACAGACTCACTCATGTTGTGCTGTAAGATTCCCTCAATGGACACAACAGGAGTGATCCCCGAGTTAAAATTTGATGTTCTCTTCTTTGGCATTTACAAGAAGTGTTGAAAGGAGCCCAGTACCCATTTTGTGTTAATAACAAATGCTCTAAAACTTTATCCTCCAACAGAAGGATTGATTTAGCTTTTATTCAAATGTTTTTGTTACAGGCTTCGTGAGTTTCTGGAGGCAGAGGAAAGCAGGCACTTCGCTGAGGTGAAAGCACTTGATCAAGAAAAGGCACAGGACAAAGAAGCAAAAATGAAGGAACAAGCAAAATTACTGAAAGAGAAGAGGGAGCAAGAAAGACTAAAAGTGGTGGCTGAAAAACGAGAGCAACAGTTCAGGTATTGCTATAAAAATATCTTACAAAAAAGAATTTGCCCGAAGTAAATATACAGGGACAATTTAAAAGAAGGTGGCAATAATAATCTGAGGAAGGAAAGATGAATGTGATTGAAACAGTAAGACAGAAGAAATCAAAGGAGTTAATTCTGGCAAGTGTAGTGTGTCCTCCTTGTCCCATGTGAGCATCCCTGCGCTTCCACCTGCCAAGTCAGCCCTTTTTGTAAGTCCTGTTCCAGCTTTATACTGTTGGAGTGAGCAGGGTGCATGGAAGGTTAATTTGGCCTAAATCACGCTTACTAAGCTAATACATCAAAGATTCCTGAAACATTAAGATTGTCCAAAAAGAGAATGTTTTTGTTTATTGAATAATTTTTCAAGAGTAGCAGCTGCAGCTAAGGTTTTAATGCAGCCTGAAGTTCTGTGCCAAATCTTCCTGACTGAAAGCAGTAACTTGCAGGTACTTATTAGGACCTGAGGCCTTGGCATGAAATCCGCCTTATCCCATTTTTGGAAATCTGGTTTTCTGAGGGAGGGATGAAAGAAATAATAATGTTATTCAATTGTAATAATTTGAAGTGTCTGTCCCAGTCTCCCACGGTACTGTGAAATCTACAACACCTGCTTCTCAGTGTGCAGAGGCTGGGGATAAAAATCAACGTTCGCTCTCGCTTGTGCATAAACTCTAATGAACTAATTCCACAGGCAAATGTTTGCTTAAATGTGGGGTTTATTGACTTAGACAGGTGTTAGAATTGCATACACTGCCTAACTTCACATGGTGGCCTGAAAATGTGGCTCTTGCCTTTTGCAGCTTCTGGTTTGTTTTCTATCACACAAAGTGGTTGAAACTCACTTTTAAAATGGTTTGAGGGGCATGCTGATGGAGTGCCTTTTATTTTGTACTTGTAGCTTGTTTTACACACCAAGGAGATGTTATGTGACACCTAAAGGTAGGTGTCTAAGTGTTGGTATCTTTATATTCACTGGGAATCTGCATTCCTGTTCTATTTAAAACTTCACTGAAATCAGGACAGTTACAGGAACCTAAAGTCAGCCTCAAACAGGCTTATCCTGCCCTGTCAGTTGAACTGCACCACAGCCTCCACTGACTTTAATTAGGTTCCCATCGATCAGAGTGGGAATTTAGCACATATGTAGATTCCTGTTTAGATGTCTAATTTTAGACATTTTAATTGCAAAATGAATCACGCCACTGAACTGCATCATCTGGTGACACATACTTGAACTTTCATGCTGTGGTTGCCTGTATTAATGTCTCAGGTCCTTTGTTTTCCCACTGTAGCCCTGTTGATCTAGGGTTCACTCAGTCTCATGGGATTTTTTCATCCTATTACTATCCTTTTACCTTTCCCGCTCTGCTCTGGGATCTAGGCAATATTATACCACACAGCATCCCACTGAAAAGTGTTGCTGAAGCTTTAGTGCTGGCACTCTGCTGGCTGCAGGTTTTCAGAGGATTTAGAGGCAGTGAAACCATCTCTCTTCACAGCTGTTGTGAGTGCCAATCTTGCAGTATCTTTGCAAAGGAATCTTGATCCTACAGGGCACAGAGTCCTTCTCTTTGACTATCCTGACCTAGTGGGAATACATTCCATGGTTAGTTCCTCCAGCTTTGTCCCTTTCTACTTTTAAATTAAGGTTCCTATAAAAGAACAGAACTCTGATAAACACTGGCTGACAACAGTTCACCTTGTCTGTGGCAGGTATCTACCTTCATGAATGTGGTTAGTTATATTGTAAAATCTTTTGTTCTATGTCCTTTTCCAGTGAGAAAGGAAGTCTCTGCTGTGGTGGTTGATTCTGGTTAGATTGATAACTTCTGATATCTCAATTTGCATGTATTTGTCTTGTTTAAGTAGCCCCAGGTCTGCTTTTCTCTGGCTGTTAGATGTTACTGTTCCTCCTAAACCATCCTGGTCCAGGCAGAGATCTGGGAGCAGGATTTGGTGCTCAGGAGACCAACACTTACTGAAAATCCACAAGCTGGAGTCTGTAATTGTGTCACAGCCTGTCCTCTGGGGCAATGGCCTGCAGTCCTCTTTGACTGCACTCCCCTAGCTGTAAAAACTTTTTAACACTCACCCCACTACATTTATTTATAAACTATATAAATATATAATAAAGACCGTGCTGGTATACTGTGTATGTAATAAAGACCGTGCTGGTATACCGTGTATGTTATAAAACATGTGCACAAAAAGAAATTAAAAAGGGCGAGGTAAAGATGAAGTAGATGCTGTCTTTTACTTTTTAATGTTATTTATTAATGGTACAAAACATATTCTCTTCCTGCATGCCCCCCTTTGGAAATTTTTACTCCAGGGCACACCCAGGAGCCCAGGCAAGTCAGTCCAGTAGCAAGTGGATATACACATGATTTTCTGTTTCTCTTTGCCTGCGGATTTACGACTCTTTTGAATGTCTTTCTGGAACCTGATACAAACTTGTTTGTATTTCCTTTAACTCCAAGCAAGGCGCCCCACTCTTTCGCAGGTATGGATTCTCAAACCTTGAGGTGCAGGAGCACCTACACTGTCATACATCATTCCAGAGCACTAAAAGGCAGCATTTTTAGCAGCCCTGTGGGCTGGTTGCCATGGCCTGAGGGTACAGGTGCAACAGCTCCTCAGCAGTAATGTTAACCAGGAGGAGTCCCTTGTCACAAGGAGACAGAGGGGACAAGGCTTGGACCACCAGAGTCCTGCTGGAATTAATTTCCAGGGAGGGCTGCCCCTTGTCTGAGAAGATACTCAGCCAGCGCTAGCCTAAGGGCATGTTCATCACTGGTAACTTTAAAGAAAACTGCAATGTCTTAAAATTTGCATAAAACACATATCACATCCTCTTTCTTGTGGTAACATCAGAAGCATCCATATGAGGAATGTTGTTATCCCAGCAACTTCGTGCTGCAGCCATAAAGTGAATAAATAACTGGGGAGGTTCTGTCTCTGGGAAGTAGCCACATCCAGGCACAGTTTTAATGTTAAGAAGCTTAGGATAGCAAAGTGAGGAAGAAAACCTGCCATCTGGGGGAGCAGATGCTTATAGGTTGGCGTAAAAGCTGCTTTGAGGGAATTATTTTGATGAAATCAAGCAATTACGGGGTTATTTTATATTAAAATTCTAACAATGCTGAACATAATTAACTTCTACTCCCCCCTGGGAATTCAATAAATATCAGATTAGTTTATAATCACAGAAAAGAATAACTAGTTCTTTATTCCTTCAATGCTGAGAGAACTTTGAACCCATTGTGTTAAGGTAATACAGTTATTGCTAATGGTTGTAAGATTTTGAATCTTAATAATGGCATGTTTCCCTCACAACTTTTGAGAAATATGTTTTTCATGAATACTAATTAGTGCTGTGGTCTTTAATCACCACTAACTACTGCCCAGGAGATGAAAGGTAGATTCCAGTGGTAAAATGGAAGGAAACCATCAATGTCATAGTATGTTTGTTGACCTGCTGGGAGGCAGGGGCACTCCTTGGAATGTGCCGTGGCGCATGGCATGCACACCCCTGTGTTGCTCTCTGCTTTTATTGTTGGGTTAAACAGTGGTGAAAAGGTTCCCGTCTCATCCAAGGGTGAAACAACCATCCCCTTTCACCAACCTGCACTGGCACTGAATTACAGCATCTTCTCATGGAATGGTTTGGGTTGGAAGGGACCTTAAAAGTAATTTTTATCATGGNTATCCCATCCAGCCCTGCCCTCTGGCACTGGGAAGCCATTCCCTGTGTCCTGGCCCTCCAGGCCTTGGCCCAAGTCCCTCTGCAGCTCTCCTGGAGCCCCTTTAGGCCCTGCCAGGGGCTCTGAGCTCTCCCTGGAGCCTTCTCTTGTGCAGCTGAGCACCCCCAGCTGTCCCAGGCTGGCTGCAGAGCAGAGGGGCTCCAGCCCTGGCAGCAGCTCCGTGGCCTCCTCTGGACTGGCTGCAGCAGCTCCAGGTCCTTGTGCTGTTGGAGCCCAGGGCTGGGGCAGCTCTGCAGGTGGGGTCTCACCGGAGGGGGCAGAGGGGCAGAATCCCCCCTCCCCTGCTGCCCATGCTGGGATCAGCCCAGGGCAGGGGTTTCAGAGCTGGAGCAGCTCCAGCAAATACCAAGCAAAATGGAAATGTTTTCACAGCAGTGCTGTCCCTTTATTTTTTGTGTATAGTGCCCTTCACCTTTCAGCACAGGCTCCATGGCACTGGGTGCTTTAGCCCAGAGGATGAAGAGAGAGATGCCTTTTTTTCCCAGTGACCTGTGAGGCAGCAAGGGTTGAATGCCAACAGGGAGTAAATGTGTAAGACCTCTGCTCTGAAAATTAAATAACTGCCCTAATAAGGAGATTGGTAACATCAGGTAGCTGCCTGATGAATGTTTAATACTTTTTCTGCACAGGATAGTCAGCTAAAGCTTGTGTAATGTCATAGTATTTCACATTGTGCAGGTAACTACTGCTGCCATGAAGTTCTTCACGATTCAGGCTATGATATCTTATCATGCCTGCTGTGAATTCCTAAATAGCTTTGCAATAATCTGTAGAAGATGGTTTCATTCAGCATGAAATCATGAGATATCTTTTGACTTCACAGCATTCACATGTGTTTGTCACGCATCCTCAGGGGTTATAGATCCTTCACACTTGCAGGGCTTCACCTTTGTCTGCCAGCTTCCCATTCTGACTTTACGAAAATCTATATCCTGTTTATAGAACAGAATTAAAATGATTGCAGATTGTGCAAATTAAATAATGTCTGATGGCATGTGTTGATCTCAATAGTGCTTTGTTTGCAAAAATAAAAGCAGAATCTGCAATTAGTTCAGTGTTCTTCAGCTGAAGATAAATTACCTCTTTATATTCAACTCAGTTGCAGAGAGCAAATGAAAATTGAAAGCTGCATTACTTGTTTGACTTTCTACCTTCTCCAGGCTTTTATTGCAGCTTGTCTGAATTATCCCACAGAACTTCACTTAAAAATTTAATAAATTTCTAGTGGTTCCTGCTCAACCATGTAACCCACATTTCCCTGCTCACAATATTTTCTGAATATTAATGAGCTTTCAGGTGACTTACAAACCTATTCTAAGTCTTCATTTGAATAGAGACAAACCTACATGTTTGAATAAGTGTAGCGTGCATGTCTTTAATGTGTTAATAAAAGGTATGTATACACACACCACGCCCCTCCACGTTCCAGCCACATAGAGGGTATACATTGTGCATATAATGTGTGGGTATATCGTGTGTTCATTTGCACTCACAGAATATCCCAAGTTGGAAGGAACCCACGGGATCACCCAGCCCAGCTCCTGGCCCTGCACAGACCCCCCCAACACCCCCACCCTGGGCATCCCTGGCAGCGCTGTCCAAGCCCTCCTGGAGCTCTGGCAGCCTCGGGGCCGTGCCCATTCCCTGGGGAGCCTGGGCAGTGCCCAGCACCCTCTGGGGGAAGAACCTTTCCCTGATCTCCAACCTAACCCTCCCCTGGCACAGCTCCAGCCGTTCCCTGGGTGCTGTCTCTGTCCCAGGGAGCAGAGCTCACTGCTGCTTCTTCACTTCCCATTGTGAGGAAGTTGCTTTAGACTTTTTTTACAAATTCATATTCTTCAACTCATTAATATCAAAACCTGCATCAAATCAGGCTCTCTGTGGTCCCTTAGGCCTCACAAGGAATCAGTGTCTGACCAGGGGTATAACTTGGCATCCTGAGTTGCTGTGTTTTGAGCAGTGATGAGCTAGGAGCCTCCATTCACCACACACCTCCAGACCTGCTTGTTGTTTTGAGACTTTTCTAAAAAAAATTTTTACGTTGCCTTCCAGAAACCGATGTGAAGAGTATCGCATACACCGTAAAAAAAGGGGTGAGAAGGAACTGGGTGACTGCCAGCTGGCCCAGCAGACTCTGAAGGAGATGCTGAAAAAGGAAGAGAAGATGCAGGAGCAGAAGTTGGAAGAGATTTGTGAGAAGGAGCTGTTGGCTAAGGACCAGGAAGCAGAGCTGAAGGCGCAGGAAGTGGCAGCGCGGATCCGGGAAATGGTGGATGTGCGCGATGCCCAGGTGGCCGTGCATGGCGCTCGCAGAGAGGAGGAGAAGCAGCTGATCAAAAAGGAGGCTGAATGGCTGGTAATTTCCATAGCATTCTGCATTCAGGCCTGTGCAGAAGGCCCTTCTAAAGAAAGGCTTACTAGACATTTAGACTAATCCATACCTTATTTGTATCTTCACTGATTCCATTAGTATCTGAGCCTGTTCCGTTAAGCTAAGCCTCTTTTCCAGAGCTGTGGCAAAGGCATTCCCGTTTACAGAGGGAAATACATCTTCTGAAGCTCGGCACTCTAAAGGGTTTTGGCACTCAGAGTCTCTCAGAGCTGTTGTGGGAAATGGAACCATTTTTAAGCTTTTGCCAGACATCTTTGTAATTTTCTGATTTCCAGTTTCCTGCAGGATAGCAGGGGAGTCTTGTTTGCCAGCTGAAATATTTATTTTATATATTTTTAAAAACAAATTAGCAAGCAGCACCTAAACTTTCTTGTCTAATAGACTTGGCTGCTGGTGAGCTCACATCACAGGAGGCATTTGGCTGCTTTGGCCCAGCTGTTTGGCCACTAGTGTCTTTTTTCATCATCTCTTTCCATCTCTCTTGCTATAGTTTTGCTGTAGTTTAGTGGGGCTTGCTAGTTCAGTACTCTGTGTTGACTTTGAGTTATGGGAGGCCATTAAGCTCAGACTCAGTCTTCATTTTGCAGCTATTTGCAAGTAGAGGCTGAATGATCACTCAGGATTCTCTGTTAGACACTGGAAGCTGATGCTGGCATCATATATACTTCCCTATTTTATAAAAATGAAGACAATAATGGATCTAAAGCTCTGAAAATGCTGGCTGTGAAATCGTAGTTCTTATTCCAAGGTATACTGAAATGTTTTGCTTATTTAAAAACATGCAGAACAGAATTATTTTCTTGTAACAACTTCTAAGGCACTGCCAAACCTCCCAGGCAAAGAATGCTGCTCCTTCACTGGCCTTTTCAGAAAAACACTATTAGAATAGAAGACTTTCTATCTTCCCCTGGAGACAGCTGCCTGGGGCTCTGTCAAGGAGATACATTTCTGGTGGAGCGGTTGAGTCTCTGGAAAAAAAAAAGCTTTCTTTGAAGGAGAGTTTCTGTATGGAAAATGGGATGTAATCCTTTCTCAGCAGAAGAGGGATGTGGCAGATGGTCTCATTACAAGTTTTTCATTGCAGACTGGTAGGCCCTAATGACCAGGAGTTTCATCTGGGTGAATGGGCAGCTAAGTGTCCTTGTGCATAAAGGTTTCTCCTGGCTGTTGCAATGAAAATAGAATATTTAGTGAAGGAAAACTCATACCTTTGGCATGACAGACCGTAAGTGTGCACCAGGGTATCTCAGAAATGGATGACAAAGCAAAGACACCAATTTTTGCATTAGCTGCGTTACCTATAGTAGCTGCCTTCCTCCTTTGTCTTATTTTTCCCTTGAAGAATTGTCATTTCCCGGGAAGGTGATTGACTTCATTTTATCCTGACTATAGTTTCATGAGTTTCTGCCATGGCACTTTGGTCCTGGCTTGCAGAGGGGTGGTTGGTAACCATTTCTTTGTACATTTGCAACGTTTTGTTACCCTGATGAATAAACTTCCATGGATCCCATCCTTGGCTGCTCGCATAAAGCTTCACTGATGTCAGAATTCAGCCAAAGACATGTGCCAGCTTGTACAGCAGACTGCTAACTATTTCTGCTCTCTTTCCACCTTTACTGCTCAAAGCTTTTTGAATTACTAATTCTATTCCTCAAATTATATATATATTGAGTTTCAAAGCTGTTTTACCAGCTTCTGAAAGTACATTTGACAGTTCAGGCAGATACAAAGTCAGCTTTGGCTCTGAAATACTGCAAGAATCTGTGGGTGCTTTATGTCCAGCATAAAAAGGGATGTTCCTTAGGGAGTGCAGCCTCTGCTTCCATATGGGGAAGATTAGACATGCTGTTTATGACAAACCTGCTGATGCATTTTAGAAGACTCATTCACATTACAAAAGAGACATTTAATTTAAAAACAGGTTAGCAAAAAACTGTGTGCCTTTGAGACAGCTGAAGCATGATTTCTGAGATAATATGATGCTAATGATGGCCACGTACTGTGATATGACTATGTTATGACTATGTTTCAGTGCAGTTGTGCTTGTACACTTATTCAATGACAAGATGTCCAGAAATTACGCTTATAAATTACTTAATGATGCTACTTTCAAATTTTTTGGGGGCTGAATAATCTTGAATATACACATACCTGTTTGATCTCAAATATGCATTTCCGATTTGTCATTGTTTCTTTTTTAAGAACTCAGTTTCTCTGTACATTTTTCCAATATAAAGTGGAATTTAAAGTTCTTTCCAATACAAAGTGGAATGATTTGAAACCATGGAAATTCAGTAACTGCCCATCAGGATACAAGGATCCAATCACTGACTTGGTGCAGCCTTATGTCCAGTAGAGATGCAGTACTCAGAACACCCCACACAGGCACAGGACAGATAATAACTACAGAAACAGCAGGAACACGTGGCTCTGTTATTTGTTAGTGCTTATGGCTGTGTAGGGAGGCTTGGATATAGATCACACGTGCTGCAATGACACTGATTTCCCTAAAGAGATGACTCTGTCTATCTGGCTGAAACATTTGGAAAACATCAGGCACAATAAAGTTTTTGTATTAACGTGCATGTGATAAGTACAGATAAAAATCCTGGATTCTAATGAATGATATGGCAAAATGTTCAGGCTTTAACAGGTCTAGCGGATGACACTAATTCTGTGTTATCATCAAGGCTTTGCTCTTCAGTGTTTCAATAAACCAACTCTAGCCACCACTTAGTTTGAAGTTACGCAGTGATTTTACAAGCTGGCTACTTTTATCCTTGTAGGAAGAAGAGCTGCACCAGTTTAGGAAAGAAAATGAAGAGCTGGAGAGGAAGAAGCAACATCAGCAGAAGGAAAGCAGGGAGATATGGCTCCAAGCAGCACAGGACAAGAAGAACCGTCTTGATGCAGAAAAACAAACTGAACTTGCCATAGAGAAGAAGATCTTGGAAAACGATTTTCAGGACCCTGACAGGGAATATGAGAAGATAAAGAAAAAAAAAGTAAGGTGTTTCATTGTGAAGTTGTGGGGCAATACCTCTAGAGTCGTTCTGTGGCCTGTGAACTGCACAGTGTAACAGAGAACAGACACAAGCCCTTTTTTCTGGATAATTCTTTTGTTGAACAGCCTGTTGCCTCTCCTTCTGCCAGTGCTCTGCACCTCTGCAGAAGCCCACTAGCTGTTAAAACCACAGCACTTTAAAGCCTGCTTTGCAATCAGCTAGGCTACCAGGCAGGTAAAATGAAGTGGGGGCTGGCAGGACATCCTGGAATTTTGTCCCTCTGTGCTGATTTCATTGTGTATGAATCACCTGAGCTTTATCATCCTTACACTGCATGGACATAATAGAGGCTGGAAAACTATTTTTTGTTTCATGGACCTGATGTAGTAAGTATTTGTAACTGCAGAAGAAAGGAAATGTTTATCTTACTGTAATTAATTAGTATTAAAAAGCTTTTAAATATTTTATAACTATATGTAGATAGATGCAAACTCTCATTATATTTCTTGGAGGTGCCATGAATCAATGGATGTGTCTGTCATTTTCTGAAGTTGAAACAAATAGATTGCCCAACTTCAGTGTGCAAATGAGTCTCAGGGTCTTTAGGACACAGCAGAGAGCTTCATCCATTGCTCTGCTCAAGGTGTGTAGAAGCTCATGTAGGTTAGGAGAGTTTTATCTTTATCTCATGTAGGTTAGGAGAGTTGTTAACTTTAGACGTGGCTGCAGAATTACAGGAGGTGATATTTATTATCACCAGACAATACAGGAACAACAGAGCCTGAAGAAAGTATCAATCAAGCTAAATCCAACAATGTTTTTAGAAAAGAAGGATTTCTAAGGTCCAGTTGGCAATGATTTTAATAAGGAATCTAGGAGTTTTCTCAAGGCTGCCATGTGATTCGGAAAACAAGAGCTCAGAATTTTATTTATTGGATCCCAAGGCTTCTAATGCAGGTGGTAGTGGAGTAGCCTGGCCAGTTGTGGAAAATCTGTAGAATGGGTGTGTTGTAGGCAGCTGAGTTGCTATGGGGAAAGGGATCACTCTGTATTTGTTTTGTTCACATGCTGTTGACTGGCCAGGTAGAGGATTCTGAGCACTTCTTTCCCATGGCAGGTTTTGGAATGGAGCTCTGGGCTCCTAGCTCCCACACTGGCTGTGAACCACCACTTCTCTTCAGCTTTTGAAAGGCTTTTTGGAACTCATTTACTCAGATCTACAAATGTCTGTGTGTTTGCAGCAAGTGCTGTTAAAGGAGCAACTTACGTACCTGGAACATATGGCCGAACAGCTGAGGAAGGAGAAGGAGCGAAAAAGAGAAGACGAGAAGCTCTTCGAGGAGGAGAGGGATCAGGTTTGGGCCGAGAAGGTTGAGAAAATGAAACTAGAGAGGGAGGCTCGATTTCAGCTGCTGAGAGATGTCGTGAACACAAGAGAGTTGCAGATGGAGGAGAAGTGTAAGTGGTCGGACACAGGTGTGGGCAGAGGCAGTACAGCACCCTGCGGCCGGGAGCAGCGTCTGGCCCAGCACACACGGGCTGTGTGATAGAGTGGACAACAATGTGACCCTCCCTGAACCTGTTCCCAAAATTCACTCCTACAGGCATTCCTGACACTCATTTCCCATTGCCATCACCAGAGCAAAGCCTAGTAAAGTATTGCATGGGCAAATGGTCATTATTATTAATTATGTTATTATGAAGTCCTGAATGTGAACAGTTTCCAGTTCTGAGTGGATGAAAAACAGAAAAGCTGAGAATACACTTGCTGTTGTTTGTGTGGCTCTTCAGAAGCAAAAAAACTCAAGCTTGCTATTTAGGCAACTTAGCCCAAATGCAGTCTCACTGTCCCTTCAAGCTTAGCAGAGCTGTTACCTTCTAAAAGTTTTTTTGGTTTTGTTTTCCAGTGCAGAAAAAAGCAGCGAGACAATTAGAGATTGCTGAAGAGAAGAATGCAATGGCTAAAGCAGTCAGAGAATTCGAATATGAAGAAGAAGAAAAGCGTAAAAGGTATTTTTCTTCTATGTCAGTGGTTCATTTCTTTTCAGATCAATCTTTTAAACTTGTGAGCAAGCTGTTTCTTTTTTTTTCTGATTACTCTAACTGGGTGGACTTCCTTCTATTTAGAGAGGCTTTCCCACCTTGCACCTTAGAGTTCCAAACTGCTCAATAGCAGACCTGTAATACTGCAGTAGGTATTGAGTCATTAATTCTGACCTCAGAAAATAGTGGTACATATCCTTGTGTTGGTCTGTTTGGATCACCATGTGACTTACATCAGTCGTATTTACTGAACACATCCCCTCATACCCTGTTGTTACGAGTGGCAGAGGTTTGGGGTAATGAAAGGTTTGTTTGCTCCTGCCCCAGGAGAACTAGTGTGTCCGGGTTTATTGCTAAACTCCACCCCCAGACATCCCTTGAACAATCCTATGTCAGGCACCAAAACACCAGGCTGCAGCGTAACCCGGCTGCACGGAGCTCTCCGTGCCTCACAGTGCCTCTGGATCAGCAGATCCTTACACGCAGTAGCCGGAATGTTCCTCTGGGTGTCATGCAAAGCCTTGGGCAAAGTGCCTTATCTCACTTACTCCTCCTTTGTACTTCTGCCCTTTCTCCACTCTTGTCCGGGGGATACAAGTAGCTTCTTCCCGAGCCGGTATCTGTTGTGTTCTCTGAGGGCTTTATTGGGAACAATCTCCTGGCTGTGGCAGAAACGTCACCCTCGTGAAGAAACACGCTGGGCTCCAGCTGGGATATGCTCCACTTAGCAGAGATGGCACTCAGCAGTGTCAGGAAGGCTTTGTGGCTCAGCTCCGTTGAGTTAGTGCACAAGTGCACAAGTCCTGACTACTCTGTTGGCATTTAAGTGTCTGTGTGACTCCTGCTCCAGAAGGGCCTGAACACGTAAGACTTCCTCTGCTTCTCCAGAGGGTAATGAAAGCAGTACACAAGTCCTGAGGCGGAATGGAAGGTTGATTTCTTCTGACAGCCACTTCCAGGAATATCAGTGCAGCAGGGACTTGTTCTTCTCAGAAGGAGGGTGAGGATGGGTGTCAGCAGCAGCGCTGAGCCCGAGCCAGGGACGGACTGAGACCCGGCACCCTTATCCTCTCACCACTGCTGTGAGGAGCAGGGAGGCACGCTGATTACAGGGAGTTGTTCTTTCTCTCTTTCTGGTCAAGCACCAGTTTTACAGTGTGCTTTACAGGATACAACAGGATGCAGTTAATTCTCTGAAGATCATAAGGGTAGCACATAGCATTTGGTTAATAGTGGCAATTACTCTTAACAGCTGAAAGGAGCTTTGAATGGTTCTTTAGTCTAAGCTCCAATGCTGACAGATTACATAATAATAATAGTAGTAAACTTTACTCATTTTACCCACACTACTTAAATAACCTATTCATTTGGCATTTCCAGAAAAATACAGAAGGCCAAAGAATACCGAGACCAGCTCACAACTCAAATTGCCTATCAACAGTGGCTCCACAAAGTTGAGGAAGATGAGAGGAAGAAAGAACATGAATCAAATACAGAGGCAGAGAGAGAGTACCAGGAAAGGGTACAGTTCATTCTGTCAATGCCCAACGAGTCCATAGTAAAGCCCCCCACTACGAAAAAAGCACTAATGCCTGACTCTTAAGGGCATCACTCACTGTGATATTTTAGCTCACTCAGTTGCCCGTAGAAACATTTTCTTAGGATGCTTACACCTGACGAGTTGGAAGAACTCTCTCCACTGTGATACTGAAAACATTTAATTGGAAATTACAAAAAACATAGTATTTTAAATTTTATTTTTCCCCATGGATTTTTTTTGACAAATGTGATCCAATCCAAAGTGCTTGACATTCTAATTCAAGAATACTGCCTTCCCCCTGCAATATAATAGTGAATTATTATGACACAAATAATGCAGAGGCATTCATTAAAATCTGCATGAAAAAAATTTGTAGAAAACTTTCAGCAAACCTTTATTAAAATGCCTTTCAAACTAAGAATATTTGCAAAATCCTTTTTTTTTTTTGTATTTAGATAAAAAGTATAAAGCTCTGAATGTATTTTACTGTGGGATGGACATTAAAAAGCTGATACTCTTTTGCATAGATTCTGGTAGCTGTTGAATGATCTGTGGAATACTGGAGTCCCAAGTGTGTGAGTCCTCTGCTTGGGCAGAATTAAGTGTGCAGGGCTGAAGTTTGAGCTATCTTTAAAAAGGTTTATTCTCTATAATTTTCATGGCACCTCTGCCTCTCTGGGCTTCCTTGGATTGTTTCCAGTGCCAAACTCTGAACACGTGGAATGAGGGGCCGAGCACCACCACCACTTTGAGACAGCAGCACAGAAGCCGGCTGGATGTGCCCAGGAAGGTGCTGGTGGGTTTTGGCAGAGGGGAGCAGGGGCACCTCGCTGACCTCTCTGCTCCCATGCCAGTGGCCAGAGTGCCCCTAGTGCAGGAGGAGCAGCGGGTGACAGGAGGAGCATGGGTGGGAACAGCCCAGCTGCTCCCCACGGCGTGCCCGTGACCAGCTCCTTGCTGTGTATTTCATTGGTTTTTCCTCTGTCCTTTTCAGAGGAGGGAAGTGAAGAATCCGTGTAAAACCTCTTACCCTTTCTTGCTTACAGACTTTGTGGCATTTGGAAATGTTTTATATTCTTTTTTTCATCTTTCCACAGGAGTCTTTGCTGCTTCTTACCTGCAGCTTTTTCTCTCTGCTTCAGCTTTTCAGCTTCTCCCATCTCTCCTCCAGCTCCTGCTTTTTTACCTTTTCCTTCCGAAACTTCCATCTCTCACTAACCACTTCCTCTACCATTTTTGTCCTCTACCCTCCTTTTCAGCAGGTGGCTCCCTGTTGGCAAACCAGGTTGTGTTTTTGTTGCGTGAGAACATGAACTGATGCACGAAGGAGCTGATAAATAGCTGGGATCAGAGCTCAGGAGCCCCAGATTCCAGACATCTTGGAACAAATCAGAAATAAACAGCCTGCAAAGTTGTCTCATGTCAGTTTAAAGCAGACACCAAGTTGACAAACACTTTTTTTCTCCCTGTGGAGAAAAAGGCCAGGTGGAGATGTATTAATCTGAAACAGTATCAGTGGTCTTTGAGCAACCCGGGTTATTCTGGATGTAAACGGCAGAAGAACCTGGCCCTGCTGAGGGGGAAAGGAGTGTGGTGGGATTTTATTGTTCTTACAGACAAAACTTCCGGAGTCAGCAGACGGAAGAGACACAAGTCCACTGGAACTGTTACCATCCCAACAGGGGACCAGACAGACCAGAGCAGTGCCTCTCATGACTTTTTCCCTGGATTCCTTGCATCCAAACAGGGTTTGTCCTACGGATACTGAGGAAGGAAGCTGCAAAGAAGGTGAAATATCGGGCTGGGAGAGGTGGGTTGATTCAGGATGTCGAGCCCTTACACAGTGCTTTTCAGCAGCCATCTCCCAAGCTACACAGAGGACATCAGAGCTGCTCCTCCTGTTTTGCAGGTGGGAAAGGCCATCCCAGATAAAGGAAATAGTTTCATCAGTCCAGAGAGCTGAGGTAGTCATAGGTCTGTGCTCTCACCACTGAGTCAAATTGGCAGAATGATTAAGAGATTAATTTCCTGGTCTGCCGCAGACTCCTGGAGTAGCCTGTGCAAGCAATGTAGATTTTTCTTTACTATTGTGACCTCTCTTTGAAAAATAAAGATAATAGCACATTCAGAATTCCAGGATTAATTAAAGCATGTTATTAAAGGCCGTGACATTTGTTGGGTGCACCCGATATGAGAGATAAAAAAAATACCACATTGGTGAGCTTTGTGAATTTGAGTCATCCAGAATCATAATAAATCTCCTTTTTTAATAAAATAATAACTCAGAAGAGGTGGTCAGAGCTATCAAACATTTATAGAGTGTCTGAGCTCCTGCTCCTGGAGGCAAATTTCCTCTGCAATGAACATGAGGTCTGCACAAGATTAAAAGATCTGACTGGAAGAAGTTTGCCTTCAGCAGGAGTGAATTCCCATGGGATAACGGGCAACTAAACTCTTCTGAGAGAAAACTCCTGGTGGATGAACACGTTGCTGGGGTGGAACCCTTTGCTGCCAAGTGCTTTGTAGGATTCAAGTCGGTCCAGAAGAACTGGTGAGGCTGGGTGGGTCAGAACCTCCCTGAGAGGCACCTTCTCGCTGCCCCTCACAGTCAGATGAGTGACACAGAAATAATGATTTTCTCTGCAAGACCGAAGGGTTTCCTTAATCCTGCTGATTTCCATCTTCTCCCAGCTCCTTGGATGTCCTTGCAGTAAACTGGGCAAATAGGGCACCGAGCAGAACGTGCTTCAAAGCGTGGTCGTGCCTTTGCCTGCCTCAGGCCAGCACTCACGTTACACTTCTTACAGGTCACCAGGCAGCAACGAGCCAAACGGATCTGGAATTGTGGCCTGCAGGTGCCGGGAGCCTCTGGAGCGTTAGCTGCTGCTCCCGAGTGTGGCATTTCCTGCCCCAGTGAGCAATCCTGCAGGCAAACCATCTATTAACCCCCGAGCGCAGGGACACCGCTGGTGAGGGAAGCAGCCTGGCCCAGGGCAGGGGGAGCTCGCCCTGCACCAGGGCTCTGAGCCACGCAGAGACAGAACCACTGGCTTTTAGAAACCTGGCATTTACAGCCTCTTCACTTAGACATGTACCAGAGCTTTGCAAAATATTCTCCCCTGTGATTTTTAATTAAATTTTTTATGGTGACAGAAGAAGAGCAGAGGTGTGGAGTGTGTGGGTGACTTGCCTGTGGCAGGGCTGAGAATGCCAGTCCCTGATCACATCATCCCAGGCTCACTCCAGGGTTTGAATCCTCAGCATCTCCCAAGGCTTTAAGACTTTCCCACATCCACCCATCTGCTCACAAGGCCTTTTATACTGACCCCAGGGCTTTCTGTGGTGATGTTTTTGGCCACACACAAGATGATGATCTCTGGAGAGGTTCCCCGTGCCCTGTGGCATGGTGCTGGCTTGGTCCCTGCTCCCTGGGGCTGGGCTGCAGGGCTTTGGACAGAATCAGTTCTATTTGCAGGAATGTTAATCATTCATTGCTTTAACACCTGGGATAATCTATCATTACTTTAATCCAGGTAGGAACACTTGCTGCAGAAGCAGCCAGTGCAACCACGCCAGGGTATGGTGACACTTCCAGACCCAAGGATTGTGCCCAGATGTAGCACATGGTGACTTCTACTTGGTCCAGGAGGAGTGAAATCCAGATTTGAGATCTTTGGGACATCTTTGCATGCAAAAATTCAGGACCTGGGGTTGTACTTAGCAACAGCCAGCTCAGTTCTGATGACACTTAGAGCGGTCAGGATTGATGCTCCTCACTGGGCTGTGCCATCACCTGTCCATCTATCCATCTATTCCTTAAAATTAACTCCAACCCATCCTGTATTTGCACAGAATCCACTGGCTCTGCTTAAAGGGGAAGAAACCCTGGTATTTAGTTCATTTTTACCTCAAGGTGCCTTCCCCATGAATGCAAGAGGGGATACCATAAACTGCTATTTAAGAGGCCGTGCTTGTTAAATTTGATCAACATAAGTTTTGATTCCAAAATGGAAAGAAGCTTCTGTCTCCTGGAGGAGACAATTTCCAGCAATTCAGCTGTTAGGATGTACTTCAGGGATTCTGTATGTGTTTTGGGGTTTTTAGTTTCTGAGTTTAATTAAATTTAGATTAATGTAGAATCACATGTGGCACCAGCTGGTATTTCATGGGAATGGCTGTGCTTTGCCTCTGGGCTATCACTGCTACCCCAGCTTCACTGAAAGCTTCGCTTCTAATTGCACCAGTGCTCCATGTTTTGTTTCTGCAGTTGATTTAATGAAATGAGAGGAGCAAGTTTTGTTTGCCTGACAAAGCTCTCGTGGAGGCTTTGCAGAGATTACACTGTCAGATTTTCCCACCGTCATTTCTAGACATGGTGCAGTTTTTTTTCTCCCCTTCTTTCCTCCTTCCCAGACTTCCCCAGAGCCACCTGCGACTTTTTTGGATTCATCAAGGATATCAGAACCGGAAAAAAGAGGTATCTGCAGTGCTGGCTGTCCTTCCACCCAATCAGCACTGCTCCCTGCCAGGCTCTGGGGTGGAAAAGGGAAAAAATGACAAAGGGGAGAGTTTTATTCCCCAGGGGACAAGAGGCAGAGTGTGAGATGCCACCAGTGATCACTTTGAGGAAAGGCCGTGGGTGCCCTGTGAGTGGCACAGCCTGAAACCATGGGAAGAGGGATCCCAGTGACGGAGTAAGCAGCTGTAACAGAGAACAGGATCCGCTGAGTGTGGTTTCTGCCTGCTCAGTTAATATGCAAAATACCTTGAATGATGAAGAATAGCAATAGTGGTTAATTAGGAATACTTTGCATTTCTTTCTACTTCTCAGGCTCTTAAAAGTGCCGTATAAGCATGAATTGCAGAACAGGGTGCTCCCGTGGGATGGAGGGAAGCAGCATGGCCACAGATTGACAGGCTGGGATCAATTTTTGGCTGTTGCTGTGGAAGTTGCAATTCCTGCCATCGGTGTAGGAGTGACACACAAGCAGTGCCCAGGAGCAGAGATGCTGGTGGGACCCCAGACTCACCTGACGTCAGGAGAAGACAGAGAAAAACCTATCCCTAGCACATTTCCTGAGTGGTTTTCCAGTGGGTTCGTGAGGGCCATGCTCTTGTCCCGGGGAACAGGTGTGTCCCGGCAAAGGACACCCCAGTAATGCTGTCCCTCACTCCCCAAAATGTGGGTGATCTCCAGAAGCTGGTGGGGGATGGAAGACCCTAAAACCACCAAGGGGCACCTTCTTGGGGCTTAATTACTCTTCTTCTGTGAGAAAGGAAGACGGATAAAAGATAAAAAACATCCAAACGCAGCACCAACCTACGCTGCCGGGGGACCCTGCACGGGGGGCGCCGGAGCCGNGTAATAATAAAAGCCGAGACGAAGGGAACCGAAAGGAGCCGAATCGAGCCGCCCCATACCTGAGCGGGGCGCGGCGGAGGCGGAGCGGCGCTGCCACCGCCTCCTCCTCCTCCTCCTTCTCCTCCTCCTCCTGCTGCTGCCGCTCCCTTCGCTTCCCGTGCCCGCG
>VZRQ01001712.1:530635-540636 GCA_013397975.1 Machaerirhynchus nigripectus | reverse complement strand
AGTGTCGGTGCGTCGGAGTGTCCGCGTGTCCGTGCGGCGGTCGGTCCGGCCGCCCGCCGCCCCCATGCCCCGCGCCTAGCGCCTCCCGCCCCGGCCATGTCCGCCGCGCAGCTCTACACCAAGGTGAGCGGGGAGGGGGCGCGGGGGGCTCTGCGGGTGCCTCTCCGTGTTCCTTCTGTCCTGTGGGGGGGCTGCTTCCCAGTCCTGGAGGGGCCCCGCAACTTTGACCGCACCCGCCGGGACGGCGGCCGCAGGTGCGCGGGATGCGGAGGGGGCATCCCCGGCGTCCCCCCGCGGGTCCCGGTCCCCTCCGGTCTGCCGTCGCTTCACCCACCCGGGTTCTCTGCGGGCGGAGGGTGAACTTCGCCCGTGGGTCGCGGGGGTGGCGGCGGTGGCCTCGCCCTCCGTGCGCTCCGTCACCTGCGCGGCCAAAACAGTCTCAGCCTCCCCAGATCCCCCTGGAATAATTCTTCCCTTCTGTATCCCTAAACCACGGGGGTGCAGGGGGAGGAAGATGCAGTCCTTAGAATCACAGAATCGCAGAGTGAGTGCCGTAACTCACCGAAACGCTTCCGAGGTGTCCGGTTTCCAGAATCCTTTTTGTTCCGCAACTCCTGGACGTGATCCCTTCCTTGGCAGGGGTGCGATGGGACGCACCCGCTTCCTCATGGCAGCCGGGGAAGGTGACATGGCTGGTGGCCTGGCTGGGCACTGCGCTCCGACGGGCCCGACGCTTCCCAGAGGGGAGGTTTGCTCTGAAAAAGTGATCGTGATGGTAACTGGAGGCTCAGGTGCTGTTTTTTAAGCAGAGCCCGAGGTCTGGACGAGTAAATCACTCTTTCCACTCTGGTTTAAATTTTTTTTGTTATTTTGTGGCTGTGGGATCCTTGGGTATTCCCAGCCCTTGGCCAGCCTAGGCTGTGGATACCTCCCTCCCACAGAGTGCGGGGCTTTCCGCCCCCCTTCCCAGGGCGAGGTTTGTGTCCAGAAGGATCTTTGCCGATTGACTTGTCCCGATGAAAGAGCTCCTCGCAGGCAGCGCAAGATCCGCCTGGCTTGGAGCTCTCTCTGATGTGGAGAGAGCCCTCTCCCTGCGCTCTGCATCTTCCCGGGGCTGCTCGGGAGTGCTGCGGGCAGCCGGGATCCGGGGAATGTGCTCTGTCAAAGCCATCAATATCGCCGGGCAGGGGCTCATCGCGAGGAGTTCTGGCTTCAGGAAAGGTTTTGCTGTGTAGAGTGTCAGCATGATCTGTTGTCACAATGAGAATTTTAGTGTTTTAGATTCTTCCTGTGACCGTGCTCAGCTCAGGGAGGTGCTGCCAGACTGGCACCAGGAGCCACTTTCTCTCCCCCGGGCTTAACTTTGCCGCAGATTTCTGCTTCTGTAACTCATTTTCCCAAGCTTTTTTATGTAATGTCGGGGGCTGCCACGTATCTTTTTCTTTGGCTGTCGCTATCAAAGGGATGCAGGATGAATGGTGGATCTGGCGGCTCCTCCTTTGAACCTGTGGGGATTGCAGAAACCCCGCTGGACTGAGCCGGGCTGTCTGTGAGCAGGGTGACCTCCATCCTTCTCGGGAGCGCTTTAAAAGCAAAGTTTGGAAAATCTTTTTCCCTTGGAGAATCCAGAGAGGAGCAGAAGTAAAGCTGTGGCTGAATGGCTCTGACATGCCTTCCACAGCATCTTTTAGGATGAGTGCATGGATGTGATGGCAAGCATCCCTGGGGAGCAGGGAGGGCAGCTCCAGGTGCAGTGTTATCCCTATTTATGAGCTGATTAAATCAACCTGGTTAATTGATTTTTAACTTGATGAGCAGGTAGTTAACCTGTGCTGTCTTTTTATGCTGCTTAGGTTTATATCCCTGTTGATCTGTCGAACAGGTGTAAGCTCTCTCCTGGGGCGTTGCTTGGGATCCTGTTGCTGTATAGGGACTTCTGATGAGGAAGTGGTGGGGGTTTGGTGGCCACCTGTGTGTGCTGTTAACGTTAGATTTATTTTTAGTAACAACAAAGTTTCTCGGTGAGAGCAGGTGTTCCAGCACTGGCTGTTCTGCTGTGGACTGTCAGTTTTGCAGGAACATTCTAGGGATGCAGCTGGTTTTTCAGGTGGTGGGGCCATGGTCTGGAACCCACATGGGTTGTCTGTGCAGCTGAGTCACGGTGAAATTTAGGACTGTCCTGCTGGGCTGTCTGCTGCATGGGGCCTCTGTGCCAGCTCTGGCCTTTGAAGCAGCAGGAAAAAATGTTTCCTGTGACTTTGACAATACAAGAAAAAGACCAAAGAAGGCTTAAAACCCACAACAAACCCGACAGCCTCGAGGTGCTGGGTCTGGCGGTGCTGCTGGCTGCCGGTGGTCCCTAGGGTGAAGGGGACATGTTGGGCTCTGGCCTTTAGGAAGGTCCTGGTGCTCGCCTGCACATCAGCTCTGTGCAGGAGGTGACTGCCCAGTGCAGAGGTGGGGCCTCCTGGACCACCCTGCTGGTGGGGTGGGGGTGAGGCAGTTTGGGGGGGTGCAGAGGAAGGGGAGGCGGGTGACCTGGAGTCAGTACAGCTGTCTTGCTGAGAGCCTATTGATCCCACGTGTGCTGTTGCATTAGCACAGCCACAACTGTACCTTCCTCTGAGTCATTCCTCCTCCTGTGGGAACCAGGGGGAGGGAAACTGCTGGGGAGGCACTTTTCGAGCATCCGGGTGGGAATTCTCTGGTCTCCTTCCTGCTGAACTGCAATGGGAGCTGGTGTGTGTTGTGTAGAGAGCCCTTAACTTCCATGTGTGCTTGCAGAAGCAAGTCCCCTTTTCTGGGACCTTGTGGGGGACATGTGGGAGTTTCTTGGTGCGTAAGTTCATCATCATGCTGCTGAATTTAATGTGTTAGACTGGGCACTGTCCTGGGGAGCACACAGGCAGGAGAGGAACCCATCCTGGGAACACCAGCAGCTGTGAGCTTCTGCTGGAGGCCTTCTCCATGGGATGCCTTGCCATGCCCCTTCAAGATCAGGGCAGACTGGTGTTTAATAGTCCCCATCAAACAGGATAATTAACAGCTGTGCCTAATTATGAGCATGAGAGTAGTTCCAAAACTGCCTCAACCTTCAAGCACGTAGGGCTCCACTCAGGTAAATAGTTAGGGAGAGACCATTCTCTCTTCTCACTCCCGGTACTTTGCCTGAGGACTCTGAGATTATCTGGCTGTGGATTTTATTTTGTGGCAGAATCAAACGGGAGTTTAGTGTGTGTCCCAGCAGGAATGGCAGAGGATGCAGAGCTGGTCCTGGAGCTGCTGGCACCAGCCTGTGCAAAAGGAATAGGGCAGGTGGTGCTATCAAGGATTCCAGCCAGCAAAAACCTGTTCCAGAGGGAGAACTAGAGGAACTTTTTCTAATCTGTGCAGTGCCCAACAAACATCTTTCTAATTGGGAAGGGATCTTGTGCTGGCCCTACTCCTGCCATGTCCCTGGTGTGCCCAGCTGCAGCACTGCCCAGACAGACTGGTTGCTGCTGGGCAGGGGAGCTTCTCAAATCCTCGTTACCTGCAGCAGGAGGCAAAGGCAGCTCCCTGAGTGCAGAGTCCTCACCGTCCTCTCCAGACAGAGCCTTCCAAAGGGACCTGTTGCTGCTGCAGCTGAAACACAGCCCAGGGGGCTGCAGTGTGACCCCCGAGAGCCTGTGCAGGTGCCAGCGTGACCCTGCCATGGGATAACGGGACGCTCTGCGCCCTGGGCTGGGCGCTGGGCAGGAGGGATGGACGAGGACATCGCTCACGGAAGGTGCCAGCTCCAGCAGCGGGGTTGATTCGCAGCACTAAACCAGAAATTAGAGTTGTTTGAATGGCTGGCCTTTGTTATGTTGTAAGGTGAAGCTCTTCGTATGACAAAAACATCTGTAATTGTTTTGGCTTCTGGTGTTCTGCTCTCTTAAAGGTGTTTCTTAAAATATGTTAATTGTCCTTGTAAGTATAGCCTCAGCCTCATGCAAAATAGTGCTTCTGCCAGGCTGGGGAATAAGCTGTGTCTGTCTGCTGCTGGGCTGTTGTGCAGCTCGAGATATGCCCTTCAGAAGGTTTGCAAGCTCTGGGTAAATAAGAAACCAGGGTATTTATTTTTCATACTACTTTTTTCCCTCCCATTGTGCAAAGTGGCTCCTATTTGCCAAGTATTTTCTTACAGACGATGGAACTTAATGCATTTAAAAAATCCTCTTCTAATGGCTAGTGTTGGGTATAGAAAACTCTCTGGTTTTCACTTAAAGTTGTATTAAATGAAATAGCTGGAATGAACTGGTGGTTTCTGACCCTGGGGAGAAACTTTTCAAAAGTGCAGAAATGCTGCCAGTGTGATCACACACTGATTGAGTCAATGAATTGGCATAAACCTTCTGGCATAAAACCTTCTGAAAATTATTTATCCTGCAAGGCTCGGGGAGGCTTCATCCTTAGCATTTGATTTGGGGCTGAGGAGCAGCTGGGAAGGAGAGAGAAGATTTTCTGTGGATTGTGTAGAACAAATTTCTGGGAGTAAGAGCTGGGGACAGGGAGTGTTTGGGGTTCAGTCCCAGGACATCCATGGCATGCTGCAGAGCTCCTGAACTCCTGCAGCTGCCATTGCAGCTCCTGTTAGGAAAAGCAGGTTAGAGCTGA
This sequence comes from Machaerirhynchus nigripectus, assembly GCA_013397975.1. NCBI lineage: Eukaryota > Metazoa > Chordata > Aves > Passeriformes > Dicruridae > Machaerirhynchus > Machaerirhynchus nigripectus. Next base: position 535,998 of record VZRQ01001712.1, on the reverse strand, counting down.
AGGATTTTGTGTTTTTTTCTTCTTTATTTTAGATTATGAGAGCATGTCTGGGTCATGCCACAAAAGGGCAGGGACAGCTTGGAGGCCACGCTGGGGTTTTTATTTAAGGATGGGGCCGTCTTGCTGAAGGAGCCGGGTCCATCAGCATCCCCGGGCTCCTCCTGATCCTGCCTCATTATGAGCTGCAGCGGCAGAGAGAAAATCATTGAAATGTAAACTCTGATTGCTCCAGCCAGCTCTCTGCAGCTGGGGACCGTGCCAAGGGCATGGCCAGCGCCGCAGCCGCGCGGGGCCCCCTCGGCTTCCCCGCGGTGGCACGGGGAGAGAGGAAGGCAGAGCCAAGCCTGGGGCTTAAATATCCTTCAGTCCACTGGGTCTGGGCCTTGAGTAGATCCAAGGGAGGTGAGAGATTGTGGTGTGGGGGGCACTTCCCTGCCTCGATGGGCAGGGTATGGCCGGAGGGTCGGAGCAGGGTCGGCCCGCGCTCTCCTGGCACCATGTGGGTGCACGTCCCACCGCAGGGCCTGCTGCTCCGGGGGCTTTGTGCTGCAAAAATAACCCCATTTTCTTCTCTGTTTGTGCAATTTGTCATCTCAGTTGTGCATTTAATAGCCCCTGTGCTTGGGTCAGACGAGAGCCACTGAGCCAAGGAGCACGGAGCTCAGTGCAGGTCCTGGGGCACAGCCCCAGGAATGATTCCAGCAGGGTTAATTAGCCAGATCCCAGCTGTATGCCCTCTTGCTGGTTGGGATTAATCAGTTTGCTCTTTTAAAAAACTGTTTTTGAGAATTCCTGCCCTGATTCTGCTCCAAGGGTGTGAAACCGTGGTGTGGAAATCCCAGTGCACGCAAGCCCAAGTTGCAGTGATTTGCTGGGTTAACTCCAGGGTGAAGGATGGGAACAGCAGCACGTCTGAGACAGTGCTGTGCTGGTTCTTATGGGATTGGGTGGGATGAGTCTTTCCTGCCCTGAGGAAGGAGTTTATCCGAGGTTATTTGTTACAGGCAGCCTGGCTGCTGTTGAGGAATGTATTTACAGGGGAGGATTTTTGCTTTGTTGTTCTTTCTTGCTGCCAATTACCAGGCACAGAAAATAATGACCCTGAATGTGAACTCATGCATCTCTTCTGGTGACCAAGAAAGAGGGCAATGTATGTTTGTGACTGTATTTGTATACATATATATATAAAAATATATGTTTAAACTTCTCCGTTTGCTGTAATGCAGGGCAGTTCTACATGTGCTGGACTTTTAATTTACACACCAATTAATCTGAAGCCCTGTCCAAAGCAGGGGTAATGTACCCTTACTGCAATAGTTGTCCTTCAAGGAACCTGCAGGAGTAGCCCCATTTGAGCATGAAGGTGGACTTTGGACCTTCTGAGTTAGCCATGGGTGTAGTAAATGTCAGGTAATGCAGGTGAAACCCTGAGCTGGGTGTTTTTGTGTGGTGCTATTGCCTGGTCTTTGACCCTTCCTGCACACAGAGGCGTTTTGTGGGGGTTAAAGGAACATCAGAGTGAACCACAGTCCAGGTCAGGAGAATGACTGCTGTTACTGCAGCGGAACCTCAAGCTGTGGCAGACACCCGAAATGTCTGCAGAACACTTTAGGGAAGAATTTGCTGCTTATCAAAACTGAAAAAGGTTCCCTGCGAGCTTTCTGTGTCTCGAGTTGGTTGTAAAGCAGTTGCCCTCGTATGCCTGTGGCCTGCTGTAAGACACGTCTTGTGGGGGTGGGTTGGGTTTTGGCTTAGCCTGAACCTTCAGGTATGAGCAGGGACCTGTCCAGAGAGGGTGGCAGGGCTGGGAAGGACCAGGCTTGGTGGGTGATGGGCTTCACGTGGCTTTCCTTGTGCGAACACTCTTTAATGTGTTGTCTGGGTCATGGTAAGCTTATCAATTCTACTAAAGAAGCTTTTGAGGGTTTGGTGTTCCTGCTCTTTGCCTTTCCTGTGGTATCCAGAGGGTTTGGAGAAGAGCATCCCTGGAGGGAAGATCCTGCAGCCTGGAAATGTGACCTTTTCTCCAGCTGTGCCCTCCTTTTGTGCTTGGTTTGTCCATGTCTGAAGTCTTCTCCAGTTGACTGGAACCTGGGAGTCACGGGAATGAGTTAAACGTGTCCAAGTATGGACCACAGAACTACAAGACCTGTAAGCAACAGGTCTATAAACCCTTACTGTGAGCAGGGTAAGCCCTTAATTACGGGTGGTGGCTCCCAGCCCGTGGCACAGTGCAGGCTGGTGGGATGGTGGTGCAGCTCCTCTAGCAGTGTGTGCTCCTGGCCTGCTGTGCCACCATCCTTTGCCATATTTAACCAAACCCCATCTGATTTTTTTTTTTTTTTTTAGATTTCATTATTAATTTTCTTCTCCCTGAGCAGTTTCTTGTAGCGCAGACTTTTAGTCCCCTGTGTTTGTCCCCAGGAAGCTGGTGGTGCTCTAGGGACCCTCAGACCCTGCTGTGGCAACTCCAGCAGATCATCAGCAGCCCTGTGTAACCCCTCTTGCTGCCCTCCCCGCCCCTGTGTGGTGCAGGGCATGTTGTAGGAGACCCTGTTCCTGCCCTCCGTAATGTACAGCCCACACTTCCCTCTCTTCATGTTCCCACACAGGCACTGGTGGTGGCACCAGTGGGGTGACTTTGCCTCCTCTGGGTGCTCCAGGTGTTTGATGCTTCACGGATCCTCACTAGGAGATGTGTGCTGCGTCATGGAATCCCAGAATGGTCTGGGTTGGAAGGGACTTCTAACAATCATCCAGTTCCACCCCTGCCACGGGCAAGGACACCAGCCCAGGTTGCTCCAAGCCCTGTCCAACCTGGCCTTGGACACTGCCAGGGATCCAGGGGCAGACACAGCTTCTCTGGGCACCCCGTGCCTCTGGGAAACTGTGTCCACCCTGGCTTTTGGATATTCCTCTTGGCTCTCACCCACAAGTCTCCGTTTGCCACGTGCTCCCAGCTTAGCTGTTCCTTGAGAACGTCCTCCCCACATCTGGGCTTGACCAACCCTTCCAGACCACAACCAGTTCCCACCCTGCTGGACCACGGGCAGCCCATGAAGGGATGAGTTTCCCTTGGTGGCTCCACGCCCGGTGGAGCACTTACACCCAGCTAATGCAAACCTTCAGGCTTCCCGTGAGTCACTGCCCAAGCTCCCTCCTGGAAGTGTCACGGCGTGTGAGGTGCTGCTAGGATGTGCTAACCACCACTTACAGGGCTGCTGGGACCAGGATGTGTTGTGGGTGAATCACGGCCACTACTTATCACAATAGCATGTTACACCTCAGGGATGTGGCCCAGCGCGTCACTGCTCTTCAAAGAGAAAAAAGACCCTTAATGTGTTTAAAGACGGCCTTTTAAAAAGCCTGGGCATGTCCGGTTTCTTCTGAAAGCCCCACAGGGATGGTTTCATGTGGCTCAGGCAGATCTCCAGCTGCCAAACCAGGTTGGATGTGAGCAAGCCCCTGGGGCTGCTGATGTGTATTAGCAAATGATTGTTGAAAATGGCGTTAAGATGGAATAGAAATTAAAAAATCGGATCCCTGTGCCTGCTGAGGAGCTGGTCCTTGGTGCTGCACCCCAGGTGAGCACTGTTGGTGTAAGCATATCTCAAGGCAGCCAGTGGATGCCAAAATGCTGAGATGATAGAAGCTGTAATTTTCAGTCTAATTAAGCTGAGTAACTCCTTGTGGATTTATGCTGCTTAATTACTGTGAACTCTGGGAAGCTCAGTGCTGTGGGTGCTGCTGTTCTTCGGGCAGAGAGTTGGTGCCCAGTGAGTGCCCTGGGCATGGCTCATGGGGCTCGTTCAGGGACACTCAACCTCCTGGTGGGGCGGGCATGGAGAGCTGGAGGTGGCTTTCACGTGGCAGCACTGGACTGCTGTGTTCTTGGATTGGTCCCACATCTCCTGGTAGGACCCTGTGTCCTATTTTGGAGGAGAGGGTTCTGCTCCAGGGCCACACAGTCCTGGGTGGGAGGTGGATGTGGGAATACTGCTGTGGCTCTTGCCAGCCTTTCCCACAGTTGTGGAGTGCCAGTTTGGTGCTTAGCTGAAGCCTCTTTCACCACCACGTTCAGCAGTAAGAAATAAAATAATGGAAGAAACTGAAGACAAAGGACCGCTTATCCAGAGCTTGGTCAGCGTCTCATGTGTTTGTGCTGTCCCTTTGCTCCCCTGTCTCACCTGGCCTTGGAAGACATCAGTTCTCTGCTGGGTTAGACTGTGAACACCTGCACCATCATCTTGTAAATAATGATACCAACAAGGTGCGTTTTAGCTGAAGCAAGACCTTCAACACCACAAAAAAGCTCTTAGGGAAGGCAGGTCTGCGTGAGGTGTGAACATCTCACCTGTGGGCTGGTGCAGGGCTGCCCTCAGGAGTACTGCGGGGCCTCCCCTGCTCCTCTGAGCTGGGGTTTTCTCCCCATGTCTTTCGGGGAGCAGAGGTCCCAGGGTGATGGACCTGCCCTTGGCTCTCCTGCAGCACGTGTTTCTCAGGCCTGGGCAGTACAGGGACACTGGCCAGAGAAAAGCAGCTCATATCTTGCACCTGTAAACCCTAGAAGTACCAGGTTTTCCTCTTTCCTCTCCTTTCCAAAGCCTTTGTTTTTGTTTGGATCCTGCCCCAGCAAGGAGACAAGCTGTTCCTGCGCGTGGAGAGTGCTGCTGCTTTGTCTGCCCTGTCGCAGGGGGGGGAGGCAGAGCTCTTAAATAAAACACTTCATTTAAAAACAAGCACGAGGGAAGGAGAAAAATCGAGGTGTCTTGAGCGTGCAGGTCTCAACTCTATGAAGCCCCGGTGCCGAGGGTTAAAGGGCTGATGCTTTGGGTGCAACCGGTGGCAGGGACGGCTGCGGAATTCAGCCTCGGGGCAGGTGCTGCTGCTCGGCCCCTGCTCTCAGAGCTGCTTTGAAGCCTCGTGTGCTCTTGCCATGCCAAAATAAACTCGGAGTCGAGGCTGTCAGAGCTAATCTTCGTCTCTCTGCACTTTGCCCTCCCCGCTGCTGTTCCGGCGAGGGACGGCTGTGCTCTCACCCTTGGGTTTCGGAGAGCCCTCCCGAGCCCGGGGACCGTCCCCGTGCTGCCGGGGGGACACGAGAAGTGCTGACCAGCTTTGAGCAACCTGAGCCGCCCATTTACGTGACCGTGAGGGTGCGCCTGAACCATCCCTAGTAATAAAACCTGCCTGAATTTCCCTTTCNTTTTTTAAAATATGGATTTCTGCACCACACACTTTTAATCTTTGGATAAATATTCTGTTTGTCAATGCCAAAAGGTCTGTAGGCTCTCTCCTTCTTCTTCTTTTTAAAAGTATTATTTTTATTTATTACTTTGCTTTTTGACTGAAGAAGGTGCTGT
>VZRQ01001712.1:503829-530034 GCA_013397975.1 Machaerirhynchus nigripectus | reverse complement strand
CTTTTTGACTGAAGAAGGTGCTGTCTCCTGCCAGCCTTTGCTCTGGTACAAAGTTTCAGCACTGGGAGGTGACGTGAGGTAAATCAGCAGAATGCAAACTCTGCTGTTACTGACTAAACTTTGCTCGGATCTCACCTAATCACCAACCTGACATGTATTTAAGAGCTCCAGCTCTTCTCTTGTGAGGAGAGAGCTCAGCCCCAGCTCAGCACTGGAGCAGCCCTTGTCCCAGCTGAGAATCCGTCCAGGGTCCTGGCATCCTTCTGCTTCAAAGGGTGATCATTTTGAACCCTTTGAATATAACTCATGCCTGAGCTGATCGCTTGCTGTTACATCCCAGGTTTTAAATTTTTTTTTTTTTTTTTTTTTTTTTTGGTATGGTTTTTTTGTTTTTTTTTTCTTTTTTTTTTTTTTTTTCTTTTTTTTTTTTTTCTTTNTTTTTTTTTTTTTAGTCTGATATGACTCTGCTTTACTTTTTCAGTCATTTGAGAGGTATTACCCAAATTTAGGCTGTCATTAACCCCCAGCAGGATGTTTTTCGGTGTCCCTGTGTGAAGAGCAGGCTGGATGCTGTGGCTGATAGAAAATCTTCCTTGTGCAGGAGTGTTTTAACTGTGGGACCACTCAGCTTGTAACTAGTGAGGTTTCATCCTCCTGGCAACTCTGAAGGCAGTTTCTTGTGTCTCCACTTTCAGTACTAACAGCTGAATGTTTCCAAAGGAAAAACTTTCCAACAAAACGATTTAATTTTCCTGGGTAATATTTTGGGCACAATCTGTTGGCGACTCTTTTATCTGGCGTGCCATCTCTCGGCTTATAACCCTCTTTGATGTGGCTCATTCAGGGGAAAAATGGCATTACACACTACCTCAATCATTCAGATGTCAGAGAGGATATTGCATTTGACTAATCGGGGGAAATTTGGGAAGATTTAGTAATGCCAGGAGACATGACCCACTTCCAGTTAAACGCTTTTCAGACAATAGAGGTTGTGCTAAGTGGTGGGGGAGGGAGAAACACTCACAGAGTAGAAAAAATTAATAGTTATGTATAATTTTAAATTTTATTGTGCTGACCCTTTCCTAGGTCCAGGATGGTTTTGTTTTCTTNTTTTTTTTTTTTTGGGAAAAAGATAATACTGATAGTAACTGGTTTTCAACAGATGTGTGTTATCTGGAAGTGACCATCCCTGTGCTCTGGATACCTGTCACCTTTGGGATGTGGCTGATGGGTGTTGGGAGCTGTGGTCCAGCGTGGTGTGGCTCTGGTCTGGCTGTGGGTGACCAGCAGTGGCCGGGGGTGGGCAACAGGGTGTGGGAATTGATTTTGACTGTCCCAGCTCAGCAGGGTGTCCACCCGATGATGTGCGTCTTAAGTACATAAAGACAGAAGTACATTAGTCCACGAAGCCAGATTTTGGTGTTTTCTTCATGCTCCAAACCTTCTGTGTTGCTCATTCCTGGTCCCGGGAGCATCCGGCCAAAACCAAACAGAAACTGCAGAGGTGCAGCTCTGTGATGTTGTAGAACTGCGAGAAAGCCAAACCTAAGTTGGTGGTATATAAACTTTTTCTTCAAAGGCAACAAAAGAGAACATTCTTTTAAGAAGTAACTCCATAATTTCCAGCGCTGCAAGTTCTGTCAAGCAGCTTGCGGCTGCTCCTTTGTGCAAGGTTTTATCTTCGCAGCCATGTGAGCCGAGCAAAAGCAACTTACTCTGCTTGAAGCTTATTAAACCCCTTATTAAAAATAGTTCTGTAATCCTTCTGGAGTATAGCAACAATGCTTCTGTCTCGATTTCATATGGTAGCTAAACTCACATTGTAGCAACTCGCAAGATGCTGCTGAGATGCAGACACACGACACTGCAAGATCCTGGTGTGAATGTCTGACGTGACGGAGCAATGCCAGAGCCCACCTCAAAGTGGGAAGATGAGTTGTGCTGCATGGGCAGCGTTTTGGGGCAAAAAATCCTCCTGAAGGACGTGCTGGAACTGCTCCTGGTTTCTGGAAGGGGGTCCAAGTCTTCAACCTTTTGTTGTTCCTTTCGCAAACAGGCTTTTGTGTGATCATTCAGGTGTAGGTGCTTTTTAACGCCCTGCTTTTGCCTGCAGCCAGGACTCCACTGCTCTTCTTCCACAGTATAAAATCCACTCTTGTTTTCTGAGCTGTTCCCCAAACACTATTCTTTGAAGAGCCACATTATAACATAACCTGAAGCTTATAAATAAGCTTCAAGTATCTTTACCGAGCAAGTTAGCACCTTCCTCGGGTTAAAATCTTGTTTCTTCTGCCTTCAAGCTTCAGAGCCAGCAGACTGACATTTTTTGGATGCATCCCTGTTGATAAATGCTGCTTTTACGTGCAGTTACAGTGATCGCTGGAAGAGATGTAGCCTGGACGCTTGTCTGGATAAATTAATTTCTTTCGCACACTCCTCTGGGTGTCTGAGTTGGTCACTGGGGGCTCTGAACTCTGAGCTATCCCCGTGTCCCATGAGTGGCTCAAGAGGGATTTCTGAAGCTTTAGCAGTGGGTGTTGGAGCCCTGGCTGGAGCTGTGCCGATGCCCAGAGCTCGTGTGGTGTTTGGGTGGCTCCGGAGCAATGGGCAGGCTTGGGCTGGGCAGCAAGGTTGTCTCCCCGGTGCCTCCCTGCTTCCTCTCACCTGCCTGGGAAGCAGCTGGAAAGCTGGGAACACCTAAAATGTATGTGGGATCTGGACAAACCCGTCCTGGCGTGAGGCTAAACTTCAGTATAGTTTATTTGTCTGGAAAGGGAAAAGGCCGATTTGCAAGGACTTGGCCTCACTGCTCCTGCTCGCACAAAACAAATGTAATTTTTCAAGTCAGGGCAGAGCAAATGAGTGCAGATCTGAACCAGGGCTCATATTTTGAAAGCTGAAGAGCTTTTGAAACACCCCAGCAGATGGAAGAGGCCCTGGCTGCATCTGCCTTACCTCCTTTAACCCCATAAACAGCACTGACCCTTGTCTCTGGCAGGTTTTGTACATAATTTACGTCTGATTTTAAAGTTGGCTGCTCTGTTAACACACTTGTCCATGACTGAGCCTTGGAGGAGTCTCTTGGGAGGTGCGGTGCCCATCCACAGGCCTTGTGTTCGATGGTTGGGATGCATTAAGGGTGTTTAAGTTGCCTGATGGAAGCAGGCCAGTTAAAAATGGAGACACGGCTTTTCCCACCCTTTATTTGCAGGCAGAGCTTAGGGAAAACTGAAGCCAGCAGCGAAGCCAGTGTGGGTTCTGTGCTCTGGCAATAAACCAGCAGTGAGGGGGTGGGTGGGGTGCCCTTCGGGCCGCAAACCCTGAGAGTGGGTGTGAAAATACAGCAGTGGCCTTTGGCCGCTAAACCAGCCGTGAATGTCTGCGGGGTGGGAGCGACACCTGGGATCTTTATGGGTCTCTTCAGGGGTTATGTGTCCTTTCAATAACCAGAGACTGCCGGTGCTGCGGTGACGTCCTGCAGCTGTGTCCCTTGTTGTCCCTCACACCAGGCGGGAGCCTCGCTGAGGCCTTCAGGTCTGGGAGGATGCTGTGAGCCCCCCGAGCTGGGGAGCCCTGAGCTGCCCTGAATGGGGTTTGCAGCTGCTGAACTCTCTGCTCGTGTTAGACATCCCTTCCATGTGCTCACAAACCCACCCCCCCTTCAGGGGATTTAAGCATTTTCTGGGGAAGTCTCTTGCGTTTTGTTCCTGCAGACCGAATGTATGACACTGAGGATAAATTTACTGCATCAATAAAACACAGGTTAGGACTTATAATGATATTAACTGTGGCAGTCTGTCTCACTGCTGGAGCAGCTTCTATCCTTGTGATGAGATTTGTGGCTTATTTTTCCCTGTGTCTGTGTAAAATGAGATGTGGACTTTCTCCCGCACATGCAAATCCTGAAGGGAGTTCAGCAGTGTCGGAGGAGCGGGGAAATCCCAGCTCATGAGCTTTCCCAGGCAGCGCTCCTGGCTGGAAACAGGCTGTGGGGATGCTGAAGTTTCCTTTGAAACAAAGCCCAGGCCTTTGTCAGTGCTTTGCTGGTAGATGGACAGAGGGGAACCCTCCTCTCTGAACAGGCTAAAATGCCTTTTAAGCAGGTTAAACTGCTTTCCTGTGAAAAGAGCCTTTGTGAAAACCAGTCCCTTGGGATTCCTGCCTGGGACATCAGTGCTGGCAGTCAGGAGCTCGCTTTGTGGATGCTCAGGGCCCGTCGGGGGCAGCCAGGCTGTCCCCAGACCCTGCACTGCTGTGACCATCAGTGCTGCCTTTGCAGACCTGGCAAAGACCTGGCACGTGTTGTGTCCTGAATGAGGTGGCTTCTCTGAAGTGCATCAGTCTGGAGCTCAGATCCACAATCCTGCAGCTGGAAGTTCCACCAAGTGAAAGAGCACGGAAGTGTGGGGATTCTGCACGACTTCTGTGGGGAATCCCGGAGTCACAGAAGGGTTTGGGTGGGAAGGACATTAAAGGCCATCCAGTCCCACCCCCTGCCATGGGCAGGGACACCTTCCACTGTCCCAGGCTGCTCCAAGCCCCGTCCAGCCTGGCCTTGGGCACTGCCAGGGATCCAGGGACAGCCACAGCTGCTCTGGGCACCCTGAGCCAGGGCCTCCCCACCCTCACAGACAGCAATTCCTTCCCAAGATCCCATCCAGCCCTGCCCTCTGGCACTGGGAAGCCATTCCCTGTGTCCTGGCCCTCCAGGCCTTGGCCCAAGTCCCTCTGCAGTGATTGAAATCAATGATTGAAAGCATCAGGGAAAATCCAGCAGGGAGGTGAGCGCTGGGCTGGGCCGGGCTCTGCAGGGTTGCTTGGCATGTGTCTTTCCAGCCTGATGCAGGGGACATCCTGCAGCTTCGCACCTGGAAGCGACCCTGATTTGCAAATACAACGCAGGAAGGATGGGGAGAGGAGAGTAAAGCAAATATTTGCCTTTCTGCAGCTGAATCCGTCTCACTGATGCTGTGATAGATCCTGCTCCTCTCACACTCGAGTCTCTGCTCTTACTAAAATATTTCTGTTTATACAGAGTGGGTCTTATCTCCATCGTGGCGGGGAATTGGGAGGCTGTGCTCTGACAGTGCCTTTAATAATGCTCTGATAAGGGCTCAATGCCTCTGGCGGGGAGGAGGAAAGCCAGCCTTGCTGCCTTATCAGGGAGCAGCAAGGTGCGAGGTGCCACAGGGAGGAGGGAAACTGAAACAGTGGGAAAGGCTCGTTGGAGTTTGGTGTCTTGGGTGAAGAGGGTGGTGTTAAGTGTGCGTGGCACCTCTGCATTGCTCTTCGCCATGGCCTGGCAGGAACAGAGGCCAGGACGTGACTTCTCTGGTCAAAAATGAGTCCCAGTGACCGTTACAGTTACGAGGTCAGTGGTTGGAGGTTATTTTATTGATTAGAAGTCCCACACCTGAGTTCAGTATGCCTTATTTTCACAAATTATATTCCAGTAGTTATGGTTACATGAGACTTACACCTGAGACTCTAAAATTTCTGGGAAATAGGTATTGGTGCTGCCTTGGTGATTTTTAGCAGGGAGAGGGAGTTGATCCAAGCTGAGAAATTTGGGATGTGAGGGAACCCCACGTTCATCTCTTGGCTGAGCTTTGGGTAACTCTGCAGTTGAGCTCCTGGGGCTGCCTCAGGGATGTCACTGTCCCTGCTGCTGTCCCCAAGCTCTGCCTGCCCTCCTGGGAAATTCCCTTCTCAGTAGATTGGGTGATGGGGACTGGGAGCCCACCTGCAGAGCTGCCCCAGCCCTGGGCTCCCACAGCACAAGGACCTGGAGCTGCTGCAGCCAGTCCAGAGGAGGCCACGGAGCTGCTGCCAGGGCCGGAGCCCCTCTGCTCTGCAGCCAGCCTGGGACAGCTGGGGGTGCTCAGCTGCACAAGAGAAGGCTCCAGGGAGAGCTCAGAGCCCCTGGCAGGGCCTAAAGGGGCTCCAGGAGAGCTGCAGAGGGACTTGGGCCAAGGCCTGGAGGGCCAGGACACAAGGAATGGCTTCCCAGTGCCAGAGGGCAGGGCTGGATGGGATGTTGGGAAGGAATTGCTGTCTGTGAGGGTGGGCAGGCCCTGGCCCAGGGTGCCCAGAGCAGCTGTGGCTGCCCCTGGATCCCTGGCAGTGTCCAAGGCCAGGCTGGACGGGGCTTGGAGCAGCCTGGGACCATGGAAGGTGTCCCTGCCCATGGCAGGGGGTGGAACTGGATAAACTTAAAGGTCCTTCCAGCTCAAACCCTTCCATGATTCCATGACTGTGGAATGTGATGCCTCTACAGGCCAGCGGGGCTTGTCATTGTATGGCTGAAAAAGTGGCTTTATTCAGGGCAGTAAAGTTATAAAATGCCTTTAACTGCCCAAGTTGAAAGATAAAATACCCCAGCGAGTGGGCAGCCCCAGCAGAGCCCTCAGCCTGGCATTTCCCAGCACTGGCACACTGGTATGTGCTTCACAGGTTGGAGAGCTGTAAATGATCACCAGATGCCATCATCCAAACTGGGATTATTTTTTTTTCTTCTTAATAAACCACCTAAGAGTACTCTTTGGAAAGTTTGCAGCAGCCTCCAGTGTCACCACAGTGTGGGGTGGAAGGTGGAGCAGCTATGAGGGGACATGAGGTGCTTCACATCTCTCTGCTTTTTGTGGATGACATCCCCTTTGGAGAGGGTCCCAAGTCCCTGGTGCATCCTTGAGCGTCTGTGGCCACCAGTGCCTTTTCTGATGCCTTTGGGGAAAATTCCTTCATGGAAAGGGCTGTCCAGCCCTGGCACAGCTGCCCAGGGCAGTGGTGGAGTTCCCATACCTGGACGGGTTTAAAAGCCGTGTGGATGTGGCACCTGGGGACATGGGTCAGTGGTGGCCTGGGCAGTGCTGGGGAATGGTTGGACTTGATGGTCTGAGGGTTTTTCCAGCCCAGATGATCCTGTGATTCTGTGATTTGGAGGTCCTGTGGGACAAACCCATGCTGTGAGTGATGCTGTGGGGTACCATGAGTGCACGTTGGCCTTGGCAGTGACTGAAGCCACGTGAGTTCAGCTGTCCCTATCCAACCACTGACCCTTGGAGTCCGAAGGAACTCAGCTACTGGGACTCAATATTTTGTCAGAAAGGGCAGAAACCTTTGGTCTTGTACATTCTGAACTGGGAACTCTCAGCATGGCTGGCAAAAGCTTCGCTTTTACAACGAAATAAACTTGAAAAATATAATGTTTATTCAGTTTATTTTTTTTTGTTCTTTCTTTTGTTCATCTACCTGGCAAAGCCTGAGGTCATTCCTTAGAGGAGAGAGAAAAGAGGCAGTGCAGTATTTTCTAGAGGTGGATTTGAGTCACTCTGGCCCTGATTTGAGTGACTTCATGATTGTCTTCATGCACTCTGAAACCATGATAACTTCAAGGTGTATTTTCATTTGTTTTGCTGCTTTTCTAGTTAATAACAATTGTTTTCCCCGCCGTGGGTGGTAAGAGTAGGTGTAAATAAAGCTTAAAATGGGTTAAGTCCTTAAGCTGAGCTGATGAGACCCAACGGCTTCATGGCCAGTGGCATCAGCTGCTGTGTGACCATAAATCAGTGTCCTTTCCTGAGGGAAAGGCATCTCTTGGATCGGAACTGCATTTCCTGGTGATGGGGCAAAGATCCTCGGGCCTGAGCCGGGGAATGTGCAGTGGGAACAGAAATCTTAGAGCTGGGATGTCCGTGTGGTGGTGGGAAGAGCCAGAGCTGGGACGTCCCTTCGTGGCAGCTCTGCAGCCCTGCCTGTGCCCAGGGTAGCCTGTGGCTGTTTGGGGGGGCAGAGAAATGCTCCTGCAGCACAGGGAGGGATGCTCATGTGAGTAAATTCATCTCCTGTTGGGATGGGGATGGCCTGCATGTCGACCCAGGAGTGGCTTTGTTGTGGGAATGGGGAAGGCAGGAGCAGCACCACATGGCTGAGACAGATTGGTTTGGTTTCTTTACCCATTTTTATTTTCTCCTTCTGTTTGGGTGCTTTGCTCTGTGGACACTTTGGTGTTCCACGAGAGCTGTGTTTGATCTGCCTGGGAGTGTGTGTTTGTGTGCAGCTGGGGCAGCCAACCTTCCAAAGGGAAGAGATGACCGTGGATTTGCCTAACGCTCTGGGGATGTTGCCAGACCAGGGGAAAAAATCAAAATTCAAACCAGAAGGTGAAGGCTAGAAAAGATGCAACTGATGGTGGTGATTTTTTTTTTTTTTTGGTTGGTTTGTTGTTTTTTGTTTGTTTGGTTTTATCCTTTGTTTTTGGTTGTTGTTTTGGGTTATTTTTTTGTTGTTTTGTTATGTTTTTTTTTTTTAAGTGGGTGCAGGTGCCCTTCTTGCAACCATTTTCCCACTTGGGTAGTCTTCTCCACGTTGCTGCCCTTCCCTGAGCCCTTCCTGCAGAACTCAAATGCTGCTTGGCTAAAGGCATCCCCTCCCAAATCACCCTCTGAGATTCAAAATTCAGGGGTTGATGGAGATGTTCTTTCCTTCATCCTTCCTTGTTTAAGCTTTTGTCTCCCCTACATTTGTTGGAGGAGATTTGATGTGGGATTTAGGGGGTGCTTTTCCACGGAGCTGCTGTGTGGTGTGAAAAAGAGGCTGCATGATATTAGTGCTGGAAGATCTGGAGAGCCAAAATCCCAGTATTTCATCTGGGCAGCTAAAATTGTGAGGGAATGAGAAGGAAAACATAGCAGACCATCCAGCCATGTTGTGCCTTGCATTTTACGTATTAAAGAGAAAACCTCCTTTTGTTTGAGTTTCCTTGGACGTGTGTTTTGAACCAGTGTTAGTTCAGCCTTTGCAAACTCTTGCTGATTTTTGTTGCTGGAGAGAAGAGACGAAGTCTGTACAGTACCGTGGACTAACTCATGATACAAGTGCTCATCCGAGGTCCGGTGTGTGGACACCTTGGGAGCAGCAGAGCCAGTACAAATCGCATTCCCAAATACCTGCAAATGGCTGCAATGAGATGAAAGAAATTCAGGAAGAAATTCTTCCCTGCGAAGGTGGGCAGGCCCTGGCACAGGGTGCCCAGAGCAGCTGTGGCTGCCCCTGGATCCCTGGCAGTGTCCAAGGCCAGGCTGGACGGGGCTTGGAGCAGGCTGGGACAGTGGAAGGTGTCCCTGCCCATGGCAGGGGTGGCACTGGATGGGCTTTGAGGCCGCTTCCCACCCAAACCATTCTATAATTGTATGAAAATGCGGGAGCAGTGGTTCCCTCCAGGAGACCTTTTCTCTGCCCTCCCATTGCTCAGCAGTTGGGAGTGTCTGAGTGTGTGTTCACCGCTTCAGTCGTTTTAATTGAAGATATTTATTCCACCTTTGTTTCTTGATCACCGATGCCGTTCCCCAGGTGTCTAATGTCTCCTTGCTAACAGACCTTATTGCTGGAATTTTTTAATTACCCCTGGTAAAACGTTGCTCATTTAAATCCTGGGTGATCAATTTGTTTTCCTTCAGCTGCTCGGCAGAGAAAAGGATGCAGAGGTGGCCCCAGGGGCCTTCCCAGCATAACCCTCTCACTGGAGAATGCTGAAAAGATGTCCTGTAACTTTAAGTCAAACCCCTTTGAATTAAGTATGCCTGAGTGATGTTCCAAGAGGGGTTTTAATGCACGAGTTCTGGAGATGTGAGGGGTAACTGCAGGTTGATTAATCCAATTACTTCTTCCGAATAAGGTTAACAGTCCAGTCTGGCGGAGAGGTTACAGTGCAGTTAAAGGTGGATTTTGGTGCTCTTTGGGCACAGTGGTGCCCAGTGGGGAGGATGGCTGAGCTCTGGTGTGGTGGGGGATGTGCTGTGGTACCCTGGATTCGGGGAGATGCTGGTGACACCCTGAATGCCACTGGTGTCACTGCAGTTACAGCCCAGGAGCAGCCACTGCTTTAGACATTTCCAGCTGAAAGCCCTGGTGTCCCCTGGGTGCATCCCTGCGCCACGGAGCCGGGCTCCTCCCAGGACCGTTTTCATCTAAAATCATGTAACAGGGGGTGGTCACTGCCCTGGGAAGTGAACGTGCTTGTGAATTTCCCTAAAGCATCACAGGGCTGTGTTATAGATAGAGCACTCTGAAAACCCAGGGTGAAAGGCCATTTTTGACTATTTAATTAAACCTAAAGGATGTTTTTAACTATTCATTAGCAATCAGCTGCAAATGGTGTATATTGAGCATGTTTTGGATCCAGCTTATGTTCACCAAGGTGCTCACATGGAGTTTGGATGGAAAAGGGGACAGCGAAGGCAAGGTTACATCATAGCACTGCTCAAGGTTTTGATTAATTGAGAATTACATGAGAGAAGGGTAATTAATGCCAATCAACAGGGATTTGCAGAAAGTAACTTGGAAGGATTTCACTCTTGCAGTGTGACAGGCTGTTTGGTGAAAGTCATGCTATGGGGACACTTGGCCCCTGCATGGAGTTTTTAGTTTAAAAAAGGCAAAAACCGAGTCTGTAAAACCCCAGTAACCCTGGCTATAATTAAAAAAAAATTGGCTGCATGGCTGAGCTGGGTGTGAAAGGCTCATCCTGATTCCCCTCAGACACTGGGTCAGGGATTTTTTCATGACCGTGTGCAATGTGAGCGTTTTTTAATCAGTGGCCTGTAAGGAGAGGTGAGGAGTCCCGGAGGAGCTGATTTGGCTGGGTGGTGCTGGGGATCTCCTCTTCCAGGGAGATCCACAACTCACGTCAAGTTGCCTGTGTTAGCTTTATCAACAGACTTCTTGTACTTCCCAGGGACTCTGCAGCGATTTCGGGGGCTTGCAGAGCATCCCTCTTTCGGGCAGGGGGTGGATGGCGATGGTGAGCATCTCGTAGAGCACATGGGGAGCATCTGCAGCGCCGAGCCAGGCCTGACAGGAGAGAAGCTCGGTGCTCTCTGTGGGGCAGTGATCCCCTGCTCGATGGACCACAGGAGCCGGGGAGGGGACTCCCACCAGCACGCTGGCTGCTGGCATCTCTTGGTGCTGCTCTAATCCTGGTGGACACTGAGTTTTGAATGGCTTTGCAGGGTTTGGTTAATTCTGCCATGGAGCACATGCTTTAACTCCAGGCTCAGCCCTGCAGAGGGGAGAGCCCTGCCTTGCACGCCGTGTTTCATCAGGCTGCTGCTGCACCCCAGCCCAGCTCTGCTGCCAGCTCCCAGCCTTGGCAGCGCTGCTTCAGAGCCCCCCAGGGCCAAGGGCTTCTGTGCTCGGCCTGATCCCAGGCTGGGGACGGCTGCAGGGAGAGCCTGAGTGCTGCCAGCTCTCCCCTGGGACACCTCAGGCTGCTCTGAGGTGTTTGTCAGGGCGGTGCAGGTGACAGTGCACATACCCTGTGGGTGGAGGCTTGCTGACCCCTGGTTTTCATTTCTTTGCTTTTTAAAGGGTAGAGAAGCAAAGTTGTTCCACTGCCCAGAGCAAATCCTGGTCTCACAGCCCACGAGGCAATCTCTCCCCAGCCCGGGAGGGACTGCCTTTTTTACCCCAGATTAAGACCAAATTGTTTATTTGCACTGTCCCGAAGCACCTGGGGCTTCACCTACTTCTGCAGCATCCAGTGACTTACTGGAAGAGGAATTTTGCAGTGAGAGCAGGGCTGTGTGTGCACTCAAGACCTTGACGCTGAACTTGTCACTCTTAATTAAACCTGCAGTAACGAGCGACGCCGAGATGCCACAGGAGAAGTGGCGGGGGAGATGTTGGGCATACACGAGTTGGCTGTTAGTTACATGTAAGGCCATTGATTAGTCTTGGAAATCGTCCTGAAAATCACACTTAATTAAAGTAAAGCCTTCAAGGGTACCTCCAGTATTTCTACCCCAGTGTCAGGGCTCGCCTGCAGCCCCCCTGTGCTGTGTCTGCCTTTGGTGACATGAGGCCGGTGCAATGATGAACTGAAGCCTTTTAAACGCCCCTTCATTAGAAATGCTTCTAATGAGCCAGTGGATAAACGCTGCAGATGCTGCTTGTCCAAGCACTGCTCAGCTGCTGTGACACTTTACGCAGATCATCATCGGAGTTAATTTGGGCAGGGGAATAAAATTCCGCAAGGAGAGATAGAGCAGATTTAGTGCTGGTGGGAGTTTTGGAGCCGTCCATCAGCGTGACAGCTCTTCAGGGGGAGAGGAGAATATCCCTGTGCCTCGAAGGCATCAGTGAAGCACATGGTTTGCTCAAATTCAGGGGCCCCTGCAGTGCTCGGGGGTGGAGAGATGCTCCCCAAAATTTAGGAGCCCTGCCATAAAGGAGGCATTGTCTGGGTGTGCATTTGTGTGCTTGCCCAGGGTCCATCTCCACTAGCACGAGGATGATAGGGAATATGAGGGATGGTGTAGATAATGCCCATCTCCCTTGGCTCTGCTCTTTGGTTCTGCACGTTTTTATCAGCCCTGGGAAGCACTCAATTTGCTCGTTCTCATGTTGAGGAATTAGAGATGCTCCTGCAGCGTGCCACTGTCTTTACATTTAACACCCTCAGCAGGTTAATGCTTGCATTCTGTAGCTCAAAATGATATTTTCTGTGCTTTTTAAGAAATAAACCACAATTTTTCCCTCTATCCCTGGAGCATGATGCTGTTGCTGTGTGTGTCCCCCGCAGTTGGAGCTGAAATGTTGATTTGCCAGTCATAAGCTCTCCTTTCAGTGTTTGTGGCATTTTAGGGTGAGGAAGAAGCTGGGCTTTTGCTATTAGAAGTCCCTGTTGTGAGTGGATGCCCTCTGGGCTCGTGCTGGAGATGCTGGGCTCGTGTTTTTCCCCCCCAGCACTGGGTACCAGCACTGGGCAGGAGAGAAGTGTGCAACCCTGGGACATCCCTGCCCACCCTGCACCGAGCAGGGACACCCTCTGCCATCCCCTCCTGTCCCTTGTGAGGCTTTGCCAGCTGGTGGTACCCGGCAGCAGGCGGAGAAGCCAGAGGAGGGTGAGACACAGGGGTCAGCAGGTCCCGGAGTCACGGCACAGCTTGGGGAGCCCTGACCTAAATATGGGCTTTGCTTGTCTGTCAGGCAGGGGAGAAATTGCTCCTGGGATGAAAATCTCATTCAGAGGATGGGAAAGGGAGGATTATGGTTTGCCATCTGCCTCGATGTTCAGGATTGTAAATAATAATAAAAAAGGTAATGATCCACACGTCCCTTAATGGAGATATTTTGCCCTGCTGCCAGAGCACCTCGCCTGTGCCTTGCTGCGTCACGGGAGAAGCAGATTTTTCTCCCGAGTCATTGCCAAGTGGGGCAGAAGGGAACTTTAAGGCTGCAGGGCACCAGGAGAGCCGTGGAGCCGGTCCCTTTCCATGTCCCCCTCCTGCCAGCACACATCCAGTGGCTCTGCCCGGCACCCACAGCGAGGTTGGTTTGCACAAGCACTTTTACTAGCAAAGTAACTCCTTCAATAACCACCTGCAACTCGTGGGAAATGAGGGGCCCTGCTGCTTTGGGCACAATGGTAGTGCATGGGCCAAACCGCCTGTGCTGGTGCCCCCAGCTCAGCCCAGGGCTGTATTAATGAAAATTAATGAAGAGAAGTTTGTTTGGTTTAGCACCGAGATTGAGAGGGAGGCTGTGGGCATCCATACAGGGGCTGCAAGTAAAGTCCTCTGTTTTTTTTTAATTTCTGCAAGAGGCTCTTTAAATTGTCTCTGTGGAGTGATCATCGATACTAGTTTGAAAAGGAAAATAGGGGAGAGAAAAATGACACCCAGAGTGTGTGATATGGGCACTTTTAATTCCAAGTACAGCTGGTAGTTGAGAAGAGCAGAGTTTGGTAAAACTTCAATTTTAGTAATAGATAGCTTGTGAGTGAGAGCTGGAGGGTGGTTATTGGTCTGTTTCAGTGTAAGCTGCGTAACCATTCACATGCTGTATGTGTAAATATAAATATTCTTGGGCTGACACTCGTGTTGGTTTTTCTTTTGTGTGTATTTTTTTGTCCTCTTCAAAAGCATCCAGCAATACTGGACCACTGAACAATAGAGAATGAGGTTAACAACAAGCCCACTGCAAAGGGAGAATAGTGGAAGTGTTCTTGATTTACAGAAAAAAACATACAGAGATTTGTTCCAATTTCCGCCTTGTTCTAGTTAACATTTGTGTGTTCACCCTTGTTTTTTTTTTTTTTAAATCACTGTTTCTGTTTTCAGCTAAAGCCTTTTCATAAGATTTTCTTAACCTGTCTGGAAGAACCTTTGTCATGAGGTACTATATCCTAACCTCTGTTACTGAATTCCTGGTGGTGAGGTGGTTGTTGCTATTTTATTGCCAGTACTGTGGGTTTTCTGCTGTGCCCTCCTTCTATCTGTAGCTTGTTGGAAGGATGCCCCTGGAAAAAAGCCCTTGACCCAGGAGCAATGAAAACTTCCCAGGATCAGCTGTGAATATTGGCATTCCTGAAATAACTCAGGGGATTAAAAACCAGTAATAATAAAGATGGATTTGCTGATGTCCAGCTTGCCGTGAGGACTTGCGACCGCCAAAGGGCCCAGACGAAACTGAGATCGCTGCTTTTTAATATTTCTTACTTAATGGAAGATTATACAATTTTCCTAATGTAATGAAAATGATGCTCTGTCCACGGAGTTGTAACTCCTTGCCTGCAGACCTGCGTCTCTTCTTGCTGTGATGGAGCACATTGCCCAGAGCTTGCTGGGAGTGCCTTTGGCCAGCACCGAGGGCTTTGAAACAGTGAAACAAGACCTGCCTCTTCTAATTTAATGTTGGTTTTAATCTGCATCTGCAGCGGCAGCCTGCTAAAATCTAAATCAAATCAGGAGGTGGGGATTGAATTTATTAAGCTTCTGCTTAAGCTGGGTGGAATAATGCAAGAAGCTGTGAGAGCACTGGGTGGCTGTAGTTTTACTGGTGGTCTGGTTAAAAAAAATCACAATGTAAACCAGATTTTTTGTTTGTTTGTTTGTTTGTTTTTTTAGAGGCTGAGCATGCGGAGCTATTTCTAGTTAATTTTAGCATATTGTTTAAAGGCATCCTCGAGGACTGAAGGAATGTTTTTCTTTTTAAAAAAAAAAAAACAAAAGAGAGAAAATGTATGGAAGCACTGGAGTGTCTGGAGGTTGAGTGGCTTGTCCCCAGAGCCCAGTCAAGTTAATCATTCATTCCCAGTGCTTTGAGATGGATCTGTGTGCCCTCTCCCTTAGAACAAGCTCCTCCAGGAGATCAGGAGGCTGTTAAAGCTCTCAGGATGCCCGGACAAGGCTCGTGGAGGGGTGTAATGGTGCTGGAGGAAGCAGCAGCTCGCAGGGACACTCTCCCCATGCCTGGGTGGGCACTGCCAGCGCCCTGGTTTTGGTGGCACAATGACTCTCCCCGGTTCGTTCCCAAACGTGGGTTCGTTTGTCAAACAGAGGGGGTGCGAGGCTGCCTCGGGGGGAGCAGGTTGCAGAGGTCCGAGGCAGGGAATGCAGGGGAGGCGAGGGTGGTGAGCCCAGCGTGACCCCACCAAGGGCTGCCCCCAAGCCTCGTCAGGTTCTAATTAAAGCTGGCCTTGTAAAGATGTGCCAGTGACAAAGTGCTTTTATTCCAGCGCTGTGCGGTTGACATATCTGGGATTTATGGGTGAGAGGGAGGGCTTGGATGGGGGTTTGTGTAGCAGCCTGCCCTGCCTGGAGGGCCGAGCACTTGCAGGAGCACAGCAGGGAGGGGAGGATGGTGGACAAGCACGACAGAATGAATGGTGTTCCCCGTTTTTGGATGTGTGCGTGTGCACGCACGAGAGGAGAGCATTAGGGATGCTTGGGGAAGTGCATTCACAGCAGCCTGTGCTGACAGCCCCCGGCTCTGCAGCACGACGGGGAGCGCTCAGTGTGGGGAGTGCCCCATCACATTCGGGATCTGCCAGCCAGGGTTGTCCCCAGGGCTCCGGGGGCCTTGCAGACACCTCTGTCCTGGTGAGTTCTGTCCTGCGTGGCCCCTTGCACGTGTGTGTGTGCACAAAGTCTGGGAAAACCAGTTCTGTTATTACTGAAACTCTGTGGTGTTGTGGACAGGGTGGCTGGTGGGATATGGACTCTCCCACCGCCAGGCTGTGGGCAGTGGGCGCTGAGGGCTGTCACCCTCGGAGCCTCCTGTCACACCTGGGTGGCTCCTGGCCGTGGTTGGTGATGAACTGCTGAGCGTGGCCCATGTGACCTCTTGCTGCTGCTGGAGCTGTACCCAAATTTCACCTGCGAAGCGTTCCCGAGCACCCCATTTCGGGTTGCTCTGGGGTCAGTCTGTCCCTGTCCGCAGCTGCCTGTCCAGGCAGGTCCGGGGCTCAGCCCAGCCCCGTGTGCAGGTGGAAAATTTGCAAGGTTGCCAAGACCAGCAACACCTTGTGTTTGAAGCTGCCCCGAGCCGGGTACATCCTGATCCCTGCTATTTTGGGCACTTCTAGAGTGTGTCTGAATCTCGCCTTTTTGCCGGCAGAGAGCTGGCACTGGATGAATCCACAGTGGTAGGGGTCCCAACCAGCCCCTTCCCCACTGCAGCCTCCCTTCTTTGTGGCAGGGAGAGCACTAAAGGCCCATGGGGTGCTAGAGCTGGTGTGCTGAGAAAATTCAAGTTTTCACATCTTTTCCCCCGCTCCCTGGTAAAACTGTTGTTCTGGGAATACAGTTGTGTGGTTCCATTAACATCTGAAGGTCCCTGCTGCTGCAGCTATTGAGCAGCTCTAAAAATAATTACGTGTGATAATGTATAAAAATCTATTGCTTTTCAGCTGCAAAGTGGCCTGTCAGGTGGTGGCTGCTGCTGCTTTAACTCGCTGGTTGCTACAAAATGCTCCTTGGACATTGCGTGCTGGGGTTTGGTTTCAAATGAAGGCCAAAACCACCTCTGGGGCTCCGGTGCTGCTGTCGCGTGGATTTGCTGGGATTTCCCCCAGCCCCTGGTGTTTGGAGTACGAATAAGGTTATAGAGCTCTCATTTCAACCAGCAGGAAGAACAGAGGGGAGAGATGCCCCAAAATGCCAGTAAATCAATGGTTATTGAAGGGTTCCTGCTGGCTGTGTCGGCTGGATGAGTCCAGCACCAGCCTGGTTTCGTGGGTCCAGCAGCCAAAGCCCTCATGGGCACTTGGGCTGGGCTGCAAAGGTCTGCCTTGGGGATTCCCCCTTGGTGGCCCTAACTTTGTAGATGCAAAAAAGGTTGAATTTAACCTAATTCATTAATTCATTTAAATCTGAGCGTGTTCCTGGAGCCTGTTTGTGCGTTCACCTCCCACTGAAGGAGTTGGCTTTGGTGTCCTTGTTTGCCCGCCTCGGTCTGTGGGTTTGGGTCAGGGCTTGTTCTGTGGGGACCAAACTGCCTTGTCTTGTACAAAATAAACATGCTTTGGTGTAGGATCTGCTGGGGGTGAATTGTGTAATTTCATAAAAGCCTTCTGGAAGGCTGTTTTTTTCCCAGGGAAATTAAATTCCATGTTTACCTTGAGGCTTTACCCTGCGTTGTCAGATTGGTAACAAGTCAGTGTACACCTTGTCCAGGAGAAAATTAGACTGAAAAATTAGACTGCTGGTCTGTAATTTACCCCAAGAAATAAGACTGGATTTATTTTTTCTTTTATTAAAATAAATGGTTTAGCTGCATCGACTTCACAATGAGTGTGAGACTCTATTAATGGAGAATTAATTTATTTCTCATTTAATTTCCTGAGGTTTCGTCATGTTCAAACTTTCTCTTTCTTTTCTTTTTCACCTCTCCAGTACACTAGGGTTTGGATTCCTGACCCTGATGAAGTTTGGAGATCGGCAGAAATTATCAAGGATTACAAAGAGGGAGATAAAAGCCTCCAGCTGAAACTTGAAGATGAAACTGTAAGCTTTTGAACATCATTATTCTTTTCAGTAATTTAAAGCTTCGAATTAATGTGTGAAGAAGCCTGAGCCATCTCATAGTTTCTGTGAAGTGGTTTAAAATGTGTTTTATTGCCTTAACACTTCCAGCTTTTCCCTGCCTGCTCCCTCCCTAGACACTTGTGTTACAGTAGGTTGCGAGAAAAGCCCTTGACCTCCATCATCTCTTTTCATCTCCTGAAAAACTTGTAATAGTCTGTGATATCAGGATGTATTTTTTTTTAATAGCAGCAGTGTGTTCCAAATGCCAGCTTGTGCTTTTTACTGCCGAACAAATTGTGGAGAGCACGGCTGGTGGCATCTCCTCGACCTCGGGTACTGATGGAATGCCCACACACGGCTCAGAGGTGACTGCTGTGCAACAGCTTTCTCCACGCCTTAGTTTTTCTCTCTGAGTATAATCTTACGTAAACCCCGTTCTTCTCTGCTTTATTTTTAAATAAGAAAAGCTTTTAAAAGAGAAAAACACAAAACTCATTTAAATGTAGATGTTTTCTAGCAAGCGCTGGTTCCAAATGCACAAACAGCCCTGGCTGTGTGTGCAGCCAGCAATAAATCATCCCCAGAGCAGGACGGAGGCTGGGGAGGAGCAGCTGCTCCCTGTTCCACACAAAAACCTCGTGGAGTGGGATGCTGGGTGACGGCAGGGAATTGCAGATGAACTTAACCGTGGCATTTGCATCAGCTGCGAGTTCGGTTTATGGGAAGGGAGCAGCCATGCTGTGTACCCACCATGAGCTCCCTGGTGCAACAGGAAAAAGAAATACATTTCTCATGAAGAATTTCACCTAAACCACCTTTCTTCCTCAGGCAGGTGGGGTTTCCTGAGGTGTCTAGAGGGTGATCTGCTCCGTTGCTCAGAAGAGTTAGTAGAGACCACCCACTACAAATTCACGTGTTCCGAGCAGGGCGAGTAATTCCCATCCCCTCCGAGCCAGCCGTTTCCACACTGTGGGGAGCATTTTCACCACATTGCCTGATGGGAAGATGGAGAACAGGAATGAGCTGTGGTTGATTAGGCAGTTCATCAGAACAGCTTTTCTCTCAGAGCAGCGCAAGCACGTTCTGTTGGCGGTGTGTGAGTGAGCCGGGTTTGCACAGAACGTTGCTGATGTTGGGATCTGCACCCAGTGCTTGGTGCTGTTGCTTCTTCCTGGCTCAGCCTCAGCTGCTTTTCATTGTCCTGCGCAGTTTGCTCTTCCAGCACTGGACAGCTTTCTGGGGAGGATAAAGGATGGGGGATGCTTGATGCCTTTTTACTGTCCATAGTGATAAATGTGGATGAGGAGATGCACAGATGCCACCCTGCAATCCCTTGGAAGCACCAGGCATAGAATCATCATCTTGTCATGAAATGGTTGGGGTTGGAAGGGACCTTAAAACTTATCCCTTTCCACCCTGTGCCATGGGCAAGGACACCTTCCATTGTCTCACGGTGCTCCGAGCCCCGTCCAGCCTGGCCTTGGACACTGCCAGGGATCCAGGGACAGCCACAGCTGCTCTGGGCACCCTGTGCCAGGGCCTCACTACCATTATAGCAAAGAATTTATTCCTAATACCTTACCTAAACCTACTATCCTTCAGCTTAAGGTAATTCCCCCTGGTCCTGTCCCTCCAGGCCTTGTCCCCAGTCCCTCTGCAGCTCTCCTGGAGCCCCTTTAGGCCCTGCCAGGGGCTCTGAGCTCTCCCTGGAGCCTTCTCTTGTGCAGCTGAGCACCCCCAGCTGTCCCAGGCTGGCTGCAGAGCAGAGGGCTCCAGCCCTGGCAGCAGCTCCGTGGCCTCCTCTGGACTGGCTCCAGCAGCTCCAGGTCTCCTTGTGTTGGGAGCCCAGGGCTGGACACTGGTGGGTGCCTGGGTGCCCATCTCACCCACAGCAGCTCCTTTCTTCCACCTGTGCTCAGGCTGCTCAGTCTGCTCCTGTTGCTGAGTGCTACAACCCCCATCCTCCTTTCCTGGCTGAGATCTCCAGCAGTTTTAGTACTTGGGCGGGAATTATTTTTTCCCTCTTTAATCTGGATATTTCCCTGGAAAGTAACAGGGCTAAGGGGTCCTGCAAGGTCTGATCTTTCTGTGCAGCTGAGTTCAGGACCAGCAACATTAAAGTACAAGGAGATGAAAGGATTACCAGGTGTTGTAGGCAGTAGCTTAATAAGCATGTCACTGTCATGGTGAAACATGAACACCCCATTTTGGGGTTGTGCAAGAGACCCGAGGTCTGTGGGAGTGCCCTCTTTGATGCTTTTCTGTATGAAGTCCTGCCTGGATCTGTGTCATGTTGGATTGAAAAGCTCTAGCAGAGGGGAACAGCACTTGTGTGCATCAGGTTGGAGATACCCAGCACATGTATCTGCAGGGGATTCAAAGCTGTGGAAAGCCTTTTGTTCCTGACAGCCAACATGCATTACCCAACTGTTCAGTGCTTCCTTTTGTCCTTGTGCTTTAAGTGAATTTTCGTGGGTTTTGTGGTTTCTGGCTCTGCTCTGTATGCAGGAGTATTCCCTCAGAATGAAGAGCTGGCTTTTAAATATCACAAGGCATCCCTGGTGTGTTTGCCATTAAGATGTCAGACTGAGTGCAAACTCTTGAAAATTGGCATTGACAACATGGAATTGGAGGATAAAACCAACCTGAGCTTGTCAGACATGCTGAGGGAGCCTGTCCTTGTGCACTTGGGTCAGCTTTCCTTGTGCTGTTGGCATGGGCAGTGGTCCAGTGCCAGTGCAGGGGCGGTGGTTTTGACTGGAAACCTCCCTTCTGGTGGGAGCTGAGCATCAGGCCTCCTTTCTGAGGCACCCTGCGCAAAGCAGCATCACTGGCAATTTTTTTTCCCTCCTCTGTAAAGAAAAAAAATACAGCTTTTCTTTAGTTGATGGCTCTGTTGCTCATTTGGGAATGAGTCAAAAATAGCATAAGGCTGTCCATATGCCAACTTCAGCAGCGTAACCTGGCTCCTGAGACACTTCAGCGGCAGGGACTCCGTGCTTCTCCCTGTCCTCTCTGCCTCAAAGGGTGTCAGGTTTTGGGTATAAAAGTAACTTGAATTAAAAACGAGCTGAGAAATTGCTCTGATGGTAAGAATGTGGTCTAGTTTGGAATGAGGCTGCTTTTCTAAGAGCACGAAGACGCTTAGATCAGATGAAGCTGTGGGTTTCTGTCTGGTGCCTGTCACTGCTCAGAGCTAAAGGCTGTTTGTCCCAAGGCTGGCCTGAAAACAACTCAGGTGTGCCCAGGTTGGTGCTTGTGGACCGTCAGTGTCCACCAGGACCATGTGATGGTCAGCTCAAAGCCATTCCCAGAGGGGTGACCTGTCACCTGGCAGTCTGTCATCCAAGTCCCTATAGCATTTATCACCGAGGGGCTTTTAATTCAATTTAGAGCAGGGTGTGTGAATGTTTCACAGTGGCAGGAGTTACGCTTGGAAGAGTTACAGGCCATTAAAGGAGCTGTTGGTGTGTTCCCGTGTTCCTCGTGTGTGTCTCTTCAGCTCTACGAATATCCCATCGACCTCCAAGGGAACGAGCTGCCCTTCCTGCGCAACCCGGACATCCTGGTGGGGCAGAACGACCTGACAGCCCTGAGCTACCTGCACGAGCCTGCGGTCCTGCACAACCTCAAAGTCAGGTTCCTCGAGTCCAACCACATCTACACCTACTGTGGTGAGTGTCCAGACCACACGTTCAGCTCCTGGAAGGTTGTGGGGCCACAGAGAAACCGCTTGAGACCATAAACCAGAGGCTGCAGCGTGAGGGAGGTCTGGGGGCTGTGGGTTTGGGGTGGGTGGGAGGCAGGAGTGTGTGACGACAGGATGTAAAACCAGAACTGGTTTTTGAGGGCTGTGAACTGTGAACTTGCTGAGTTCATGGTCCACCTGCTCTTAGTGGGAACGTCTTGTCACACGGGTTTGAGGCCGACCTTGCCTGTGCTTGGCAGCCCCCACAGGGAAGAAGTAGGGCCCAGCAAACCAGTGAACAGCAGCGTGCCAGACAGAGTGATCCTACTGAGGAATGCCCATAGCAGGTTTTCCTCCAGAAAAAATTTAAAAACCCATTCTTTTGCTCCTATTTTCTTCCTTTTCTTCATGGCCTTGGGAATCATCTGACTCCTGAATTCAGAGCAGGAGGAGGGCAGGTGTGAACTTGGGTTTGTGATTTTTGAGGAGCCTGCCTTGCCAAAGCTATCCAGGACAGCAGTTACGTGTGGAGAGACAGCAACAAGTGCGACTTAGAAAATTAAGAAGAAAGGAAAGAAGGCAATTCATGGAATCCCAGACTTGTTTGCGTTGGAAGGGGTTTTAAGGATCATCTTACTCCAACCCCTGGGCATGGACACCTTCCACTATCCCAGGTGGCTCCAAGCACCGTCCAGCCTGGCCTTGGACACTGCCAGGGATCCAGGGGCAGCCACAGCTGCTCTGGGCACCCTGTGCCAGGGCCTCCCCACCCTCACAGCCAGGAATTCCTTCCCAATATCCCATCCAGTCCTGCCCTGTGGCACCGGGAAGCCATTGCCCCTTGTCCTGTTAAGGCTGGTGTGTACAGCTGTGATTTAGTGTTGCAGTTTAGAGTTGTTGAGGAAATCTTCGGCAGGAGGAGCGGACTTTTTAAAACAGTGCCCTGGAATTACACAGCCTCTGTAATGTTAACTTTCAGTATTTAATGATGTGTAGTGTTAGACTACTGGCATAACTTACAGCCTTTTGCAGCTGCACGTGTGCCTTCAGTCACCCTCAGGCCTGCTGTCACCCAAAATCAGTGAGGTTTCATGAGTGCAGCTCCTTGTGAAGGTTCATGATCATCTGAGCACAGCATTAATAGAGATACAGGGGTTTGGGCCGTGTAGGTTTAGCTACGAAGCTCTGCCTGGGTGCAGCATACCTCGTGCTTTGGTTATAAACTGACTGAGAAGGGCAGGAAGGTGCTTGTCTGAAGTGAGGACAGCCCTTCAGGCCGGTTTGCATCGCGGTTTTGGTGAGTAAGGGAAAACTGGCGGATGACCTGGGCAGAACCAGGAAGCAAACAGGCAGGAGCAGGGCTCAGGGGGTGAAGCAGCTGGGTCAGCGTCCTGCAGGGGCAGGTGATGTGACAGTCACTGACCTTTGCCTTTCGTGGTGGGCTCAGTCACACGCCTGGTGTTTGCTACAAGCTGAGAGTTGCTGTGCTCCTGTAACTGGAGCGTGCCCGAGCCCTGAGCCGGCCGGGCTGGGAGCACAACACCTGGCCCCACAGCCAGGTGCTCCTGGAGCTCCTCGCAGGGACACCTGAGACCTGCCCGACCTGAAACTCCTCAGAGGTGGGGCTTTGTCAGCACCTGGGTGCAGAGCAGCTCCCTGGAGCGCACGGGGAGCACCACGCGTGGCTTGGCCTCTCATCAGCTCCCAGCTCACTGCCTCCTCTGGCGTGCCCAGAGCTGGAGAGGAGACAGACAGTAAAGCAGGCTCTGGCATTCCTTTCCTGTGATTTATGTATTTCAGTTTGATTTGGGTACGTTCTTTGTTAGGAGCTCTTACTTGCAACTCCAGCCAGGGGAAAACCCGGGATGTTTGGGTCTAGCAGAGCTGTGGTTGCACAGGAATTGCTTTCCTGAAGTGGTGGCTCAGGCAGTGCTGATCTGCCCTCACCCCTCCTGCAAAGTCTGTCTTCACACAATGGAGATTACTATGTATTTTCACTCTTCTCACTTTGTGCATCTCCTCTGTAGCTGTACAGGGGCTTACTGCCTTGCTGTCAAAGCATAGGCCTTTGAAGGAGATGCTGAGATAAGAATTACGAGCCCTTCCCTGTTCACTGCTCACCTTTTTTTTGGTAACTTTCAATCATCGTATTTTAAAAATCTTCTTTTAGCAACTAACACAAGCCCTGAAAAGCCTGAAATACCAACCCCCTGCTTGGTTTGTGACGTACCTGCCTGTCTGTCTGCCCTAAGGTATCGTGCTGGTGGCCATCAACCCCTATGAGCAGCTGCCAATCTACGAGCAGGATGTCATCTACGCCTACAGCGGCCAGAACATGGGGGACATGGACCCCCACATCTTCGCCGTGGCCGAGGAAGCCTACAAGCAGATGGCCAGGTCAGTGGGGGCCCAGCCATGGGGTTCTGGGTCAAAAGTGCACAAAGTCGCCATTAAATACTCCAGATACTCAATGAAAACAAAGTCGTGAAAGAGAGCGTGCCGGAGGTCAGGTATTTCTAATTAATTCTGCTTAATGACTTCACCCCCATAATGCACCCAGACTGCTGGGCTGGTGGGGATCCCTGTGGTCCTCAGGAGCTCAGGTTTGGCGGGGGATCCCTCTCTTGCTGCTGCTTGGATGAGTTTCCTGGAAGAAATTCAAACCACTCTGCAAACGTCGTGTTTAATAGCTTGGAGGAAACCACATTTCAGATAATTCGGTGAGATAATCAAACTAAACCCAGAAGCTAATGTTAGCTGTTGTTTTATGGAGACGTTGCGATTTTGAGTTAGGAGGTGACTGGCAGATACTTGGAGATATTTGTGGATCCCTCAAAGCAGTGTCTTCACCAGATGGATATGGTGAGAGTTTTACTTTGTTTATTTCCGTGCTTGTTGTGTTGCTGGGGACAGATGTAGGATTTTGGTCTTAACAAATAAGTCATGATCCAAAAGAGAATTGGAGAGGAAACTGAAAATTGTTGTACCAGGGATCATTTTATTACAGTTGTCAGGACTCACACAGTGTGTTTATGTTTGCTTGTGGATTAGCTGAGATTTTTATACAGCCCTGGATTTGAATAGCAAGAGTAAGCACTGAACCATTTTCCAAGGGTAGCAACCTGCTTTCTGCTGTGTCTGGGTTTCAGTGGTGTGTTAGGATGCATTTCTAATCAGAAATGAGCCAGAGTTCAATCCAGAAATGCATCTGGAAGAGCACTGCTATGGCCAGAGATCTGATGGGTTGGACCCAGACTGAGTCCAGCCTGCAGTTCACTCCTGCAAGTGCTTGTGCATTGGGCAAAACCGCTTTGAGAGGAGCTCAGGAATTTGGGGAGCTGCCTGTGGAAAGAGGAAGGCTTGGGATTTTGTCCCTGTGTGATTCCAGGCTGAGCAGCAAGAGGCATGCTTCTTTTTAGAAGACACCGGGGTTTTGCTGACCAGCAAGGACAGGACCCGTGGGTTTTCCTGGGCAAGTGTCTGAAATACAAGGCAGCAAAGGCTCGCTTTTGTGCTGAAGTTTGTGCTAGGGAAGAGACACTGTTCTCCCACATCCCTGAGTAATTTTGCAGGCAGTGGGCTAACAGACAGCTCTAGCCAACAATGCTTTTCTCTGCTCTCGTCCTTATCAGAATAAAGCTGCCTTTGACAGCAACTCCTAATGGATAACTGCTGTCTCGGGGAGGTTCAGACTGCTCTGTTTTCAAGGGGACAGGAAAACAACCACCTTCAGAGCTCTTGAGCAAGGTGCTCGCTGCTCAGCGCTCCTCTGGCACTCTCTGCTTTGGGGTGTTATTATGGTAATTGCAGGCTTGGGTACAGAGGAGGGTTTCAGATGGGGCTGAGAGGAGACTGGGACATGGATTATAGGAATCTGCCTGGTTATTTGAAATGTGCCTTAAAATGTAGCACACTGAGTTTTAAATCTGAGAGCTTTTGGGTGGGTGTTGCGCTCTCTGCAGCTTGCTCCGAGCTCTTCCCTCCGTGCTGCTCCAGGGAGAGTGGTGGAGCTGCTGGAGCAGGGTGTGTGGATGGCATAGCTCCTGGGTGATGGGTAAAGGGCATTGAACAGGACTTCTTTTTGCCCTTTTTTCAGCTGAAATGCTGACTCTGTGGGATGCCTCGTGTCTGCAGCTCAGCTTTAGTCCGTCGGGGCGAGGTGGGATATGGCTTGTTAAACCTAAACTGGTGCAAGAACATCACTTGTTTTGCAGTTCAGCTTTTAAACAATTGGATTATGTCTGGTGCATCCTTACAGATCAGGCATAAAACTCAGGCCTGCCGTCTCAGAAGGTCAAACTTGCAAGGTGATTGAGAGCAGGAAAACAGTCTGGCCAGTCGTCTGGGCTTTTGAATATTTTATCTCCATTAGTGGCCCAGAGCATGCAGGGAAAGTGCAGAGGAGGGGATTGAATGGGATTGAGTGGATGGCAAGGGAAAAGGGCACAAAATCTAAGACTCCCTGTTAAATGAGAAAAATTGGAGGTAATTAGATTTTTATTTCTCTGAGCTTCCAGTATGCCATGGCCGTGTAGAGACAGGGTGCCAGGGCAGAGTGTAAGGCAGTCGATGTGTGCAGGCATTGGTGGTGTGCTCCTGTGCTGCCTCACTGCCTCGGGCTCAGTGCCCAGGAGAGGGGACTGGAGGCACCTGCACAGGTGACTGCCTGGCATCCTGTGTTTGCTTTTGTCCTGTCATCAGAAAATGCCA